>CM069458.1:61376193-61935491 GCA_035610835.1 Ophiura sarsii | reverse complement strand
TGTGTCGAGCTTTGTAAACATCTATACCCAAATCAAGAAAATATCAGTATGCTCAACTTCTTTCGTGCATTGATAAAAAACAAAATGTTTATTGAAAATTGAAAATAAAGTGATGGCTTTTCAATACATAATTATTGGTCAAAAGTATACACCAGATCGCACCAAATGAGTTGAAAATTACGAACATATACCTCTGAGGGGGGCACATCCCCCTCAGACCCCCACCCCCCCCCCCCCCCCCCCCCCCCCCCTTCGAGCTTTAAACAATCTATACTTAAATCAAGAAATATCTGTATATATGCTCAACTTCTTTCTTGCGTGATAAAAACAAATATTTTATGGAAATGAAGAGGTGCTTTCGATGTTGGTCAAAAGTATACACAAATCGCACCAAATGAGTTCGAAAATTGAAAAAACTTCTACTTCTGAGGCTCATCCCCCTCAGACTCCCCACTGTACGAGCTTTTAAACAATCTATACCAAAATCAAGAAAATATCAGTATATGCTCAACTTCTTTCGTGCATTGATAAAAAAACAAAATGTTTATTGACAATTGAAAATAAAGTGATGGCTTTTCAATACAATAATTATTGGTCAAAAGTATACACCAGATCGCACCAAATGAGTTGAAAATTGTGAAAAATATACCTCTGATAGGGCACACCCCCCCTCAGACCCCCCCCCCCCCTGTTTGAGCCAATTCGAAAATTGAAAAAAAATATACTCTGAGGGGGGCTCATCCCCTCAGACTCCCCCTGTTCGAGCTTTTAAACAATCTATACCCAAATCAAGAAAATATCAGTATGCTCAACTTCTTTCGTGCATTGATAAAAAACAAAATGTTTATGAAAATTGAAATAAAGTGATGGCTTTTCAATACAATATTATTGGTCAAAAGTATACACCAGATCGCACCAAATGAGTTGAAAATTGCGAAAATATACCTCTGAGGGGGCACATCCCCCCTCAGACCCCCCCCCCCCCCCCCCCTGTTCGAGCTTTAAACAATCTATACTTAAATCAAGAAAATATCAGTATATACGAGGGCATTCAATAAATACCTGCAACCATTGTTGTTCTCCACACGTGAGTGATTCTGTGAAATCTTAGTGGGTACATTATAAAGTATGAACAATAATCTATCATTTAACACAATCTGGATTAATTACGTTATAGCATTAGCATGAAATAACCCATATTTGGATAGTGAAAAACATGCCACTTTAGCAGGAATTTTGAATTAGCTTGATAGCACGTGTATTGAAATGAGCAGAACTTTGTTCCGGATAAGTGTGCAAGTCTAACATTTTGCATCGGGAAACCAGAGACCATGTTCAGCAAGCTCCTAAATGGAGAGGTTCTGTCAAAGACAATTTTTTGAAATACACTGCATCTTATCTTGGTCAACATTAGGCTTTTACAGCGAGCCCCAAAATGCCGAAAATCCAAAGAAATGAAAATGATAGTTATAGCAAACAATTAGGATTTCCCGAAATACCACAGCAAATGCAGGATTCGTTATTGTATAGATGACAGGGTATCAATAAATACATCGAGAATTGTTGAACTTGGAATAAAAATCTGCGCATGCGTAGAACGCACGGTGGTCAGAAAGCGCTCAAAATGAGCAGAAATGTTAAACAATCACTGCAACCAACGTAAAAGTTACAGATAAGGAATTGAATTTAAGAAAACAAGAACTGTGGTGAACTTCAATACATATACAAAGTTAAAAAATGTAAACATTTATTTGAAAATACAATTCAATTTAATGTTATGGTCAGTGTAGTGAATTTATTCAAATTGGGTAAAAAGAGCTTCATTGTATTAAAATTTTCTCTGCAGAAAACGGTTTCAGATATTGTCTTTATAATCTCCCGTTTAAATCTATAACATGTAACAATGAGGAACAAGAGGTTAAGCCAAATCTTGCGGTTGGATACCTTAACCTTGACTGTTTATGCATTAAAGGATTTCTTTTAAGCTATGACAAGAAGATGACATTTAAATGTTACATAATAAGTGTTTTTCTCCATAATTTGCATCTGAAAATAGGTAATGTTGAGCACATAGTACAGGTCTATCACTGTTTCAAACGGCAACTTATTCCATGCATCGGTTCTTGAGATATCTTGAATAAAGTAACTGTGCATCAAATTGCTTGCAAATATTCTCCGCCCTGATCAGCTATTTTTCATGCAGTGTCCAGAGTATTGATTTTACGCATGTGCCATTACGTAATCCCACAAACGATATTGTTCATTCATGCATAGCGATGAAAGATAAAGACCCATATTTCAAATTACGCTAATTCTAGTTGGCATACGTTGCGCATGAGTGGAGAAAAACAATGGTTGCAGGTATTTATTGAACGCCCCTCGTATGATCAACTTCTTTCTTGCGTTGATAAAAACAAAATATTGATTGGAAATGAAGAGGTGGCTTTTCGATAAAATGTTGGTCAAAAGTATACACCAAATCGCACCAAATGAGTTCGAAAATTGAAAAAACTTCTACTTCTGAGGGGGGCTCATCCCCCTCAGACTCCCCACTGTACGAGCTTTTAAACAATCTATACCAAAAGCAAGAAAATATCAGTATATGCTCAACTTCTTTCGTGCATTGATAAAAACAAAATGTTTATTGAAAATTGAAAATAAAGTGAAGGCTTTTCAATACAATAATTATTGGTCAAAAGTATACACCAGATCGCACCAAATGAGTTGAAAATTGTGAAAAATATACCTCTGATGGGGGCACATCCCCCCCTGTTCGAGCTTTGAAACCATCTATACTTAAATCAAGAATATATCAGTATATGCTCAACTTCTTCCGTGCATTGATAAAAAACAAAATATTTATTGAAAATGAAGTGATGGCTTTTCAATACAATATTGGTCAAAGGTTTACACCAGATCGCACCAAATGAGTTCGAAAATTGATTTTTTTCTTCTACTTCTCAGGGGGGCACATCCCCCCTCAGGGCATTACATAACAATTATTACATAACAATTAATATTTGTGCTCTTGACACCATTCCTACGTGGCTCTTAAAGGACAAGTTGGATATTATTCTACCTGTTCTCACATCAATCATAAACACATCTATTTCAACCGGCATTTTCCCAAACTCCCTTGGTCAAGCCATAATATCACCAATTTTGAAAAAAACATCATTGGATCACAACGCCTTAAGCAGTTATCGTCCTGTTTCTAATATCAAATTTGTTGCCAAACTTATCGAAAAAGCTGTTGCCACACAACTGAAACAGCACATGTCTCGGCACGATCTTGAGGAGCTATACCAGTCTGCTTATAAGACACATAACAGTACAGAAACGGCACTTTTAAAGGTTAAAGACGATGTACTCATGGCGATGGACAAGTCGCATATAGTTTTTCTTGTTTTATTGGATCTGTCTGCAGCCTTTGACACTATCGACCATACTGTTTTACTTAGGAGAATGAACACAGAGCTAGGTGTATCAGGTACTGCCCTACAATGGTTTAAGTCATACCTCTCTGGTAGACAGAGCCGCGTGTCCATTGGCAACAGCTACTCAGATCCTGTTGATCTAAAATATGGTCTACCGCAAGGATCCATTCTTGGTCCTTTAAAGTTTTTAATCTATACGCTCCCTCTCGGAAACATCATTCGCCGCCATGGCTTAGACTTTCACCTTTATGCAGATGACACGCAGTTATACTGTTCCTTTAACCCACAAATACCTGGTGCTAGGCAACACGCAATCGAGAGGCTACAACTGTGTATTTGTGAAATCCAAAATTGGATGACCATTAACATGTTGAAATTAAATGAGAGCAAAACAGAGTTTATTGTGTTTGGATCACCCCATTTTCTCCAGAGCTTGCCACCTGTGTCCCTGGCAATTGGTGATGCACATATTGAACCAACGCTGTCTGTTCGGAACCTGGGTGTAAAATTTGATGCAAATATGACCATGACCAAACAAATATCTAGCCTCTGTCAATCTACACATTACCAGTTAAGAAACATCCGTAGAATAAAGCGATACCTCGATAAAGACACTCTTCATCATGTCGTTAGAGCTTTAGTTATCTCTCGTCTTGACTATGGTAATCTTCTTCTCTTTGGTGCTACGGAACATGAATTGAACAGAGTTCAAAGATTGCAGAACAATGCCGCTCGGTTGATATGTTCCATATCCATGCGTGACCATATTACTCCCACGCTTAAAGAACTCCACTGGCTGCCCATACGGGAAAGGATTCAATTCAAACTCTGTCTTTTTGTCTTCAAAAGCATGAACAATACTGCACCTGGATATTTATGCAATTTACTGTCACCATATGTTCCTCGAAGAGCTCTTCGTTCTGCAAATGACATTACTCGCCTAAATGTTCATAGGACAAATAAGGTCTTGGGTCAGAAATCTTTCAGTGTAGCTGGTCCACGGGCATGGAACAATCTCCCTCGTACCATAAGAGAAACTGACAATATCTCTCATTTTCGTTGTAGTCTAAAGACTCACCTTTTTCCATGCTAAATGTATTTTGTGTACTGATGTGTTACATGCGCTATGATCTAAATGGAATAGCGCTATATAAATATTAATTGTTATGTTACATCCCCCCTCAGGGCACATCCTCTCAGACACCCCCTGTCCGAGCATAGCTCGGAGGGCAGTGCTGCGCACCGCTTAGATGGTACCAGCTCAATTTCATTTTGGGGGCCCTCCCCCTTTTCTTCCCCCCCCCCCACACCTAACAAGAAATGTCCGCCACTGATTGTATCCAACATTCATGTGCCTTTTCAGTTTTTCACTAGTTTCATTGATCAGCAGCATCTCTGATTCAGGCAACCAGCAATATGTAATTCAGATTCCAAAGATGTAAAATTGCAAATTCGCGCACATTCATCCAAACATAAACCTTGTAAATGGACTGGGTCATTTTATAAAAAATAAAAAAGATACACATTTTCTTCTAAAACAGCCCGCCACATTTTATTTCTTTAAGTGTTTATCTTTAATCTGTTTATAAATGTAAACGATACAATATACCCTTATAAATACAACACATATGGACAATCGGTATCTTTTTATTTTATATAAAATATAGACAGTTAGTTTATACGAGCGTTAGCAATAAGCCTTTTATCGACAATCGGAAAAAAAAGCAATTGATTATCCATTTCTGATGCATTGTGGGATAGAAAAGGGACATATTTTGTCCCTTTTCAATCCCACAATGCAACAGAAAAGGATAATCAATGGATTTTTTCCGATTCGCAATAAACCTTATGAATGTTATTAAAGCAGGCCTTTATAAAATGGTTATTTTTATCTTTTACATGCAAGGTCCAAAAGTGACCTAACTTGGTACAAAAATATAACAGGAGGTCAAAGGTCACACATTTAGGTCAAAGGTCATCTGATGTCAAGTTTTAAAGTTAGCGGAAGACATCAGAAAATGCCAATTTCTCAGCCGATTGCAACTAAACTTGGATCATACATGCAACATGGATACCTTCATATGTCAATTAGGTCAAAGGTCACATATTACGTTCAAAGGTCATCATAGGTCAAGTTTCAAAATTAGCGGACGACATCAGAAAATGCCAATTTCTTTTTAATACCAAAACCGATTGCAACCAAACTTATCATACATGCAACATGGATACCGCAATACATTATTTACGATGTTCAATTTTCCTGTCTGTTTCAATTATTTTGTGTTTTCAATACCATTCTCTTTGCATCATTAACAGGTAAACCCCGAGGTGTTACAAGTCTTATTAAACCCCGAGGTGTTATGTCTTAAACCCAGCCTTGTTAAACCCCGAGGTGTTACAGGTCTTAAACCCAGTCTTAAACCCAGTCTTAAACCCCGGGGTGTGCTGTTTTGTTTGTAGCTAAGTTGGTTGTGGAGCTATTATAGTTGTTGTAGCTATTGTAGTTGTGGTTACTTGTGGTTGGCGTAGCGGTGGTGGTATTTGTAAATAAATATATAAATTGCATGAAGTTAAAACAGAATAAATTGTCCGACCTGTTTTTCTTTTCGTCAGTGGAAGGGAGAAGCGTGGGGTTCTAACGGATCCGGGCGCCTTATCCAAATACAGGTTTCCTATTTCAACCCTGTGCCCATAATAAACAGGTTGTGTAAGATTTGACAAACACGTCAACACACACACTAAGCTCGCGCCCCGCGACATTATGATCAAGCAAAATGAGCCGGAAGTCGGTCAGATCCAATTTGTATTTTTCTACTTGATTGCATATATCATTTGATAAGCTACATTTTGCAGGAAACCCCATTAAAATTGGTCAATTAAAGTTAAAGGGTTCCAAAAACATTCGGAAACAAAGGAAATGTTATCCTTTGTTTGGCTACTTTCATAAAGCTCATGAACTTCCATAAAAGCTTTCTCTGTATTATGCATCAATCATACTGATGGATGGACATACCAATGTCAATCATGTGCCAAACCACTGATCCCATACCCATACATTTTACTATAAACCCCAGTAAACCACTCCTAACACTTTTAATACAACTCCTTACTTCGCCACGTATTCCTATGACATCCTATGCCATCCCATCCCTACTTTTCCCCACATTTTGTATAATATCCTATGCCATACAACCCAACTCCACTCATTACAACCCAGTAAACCACACCATCATCCCCATACCATGAGCCTAAGTACTAACATCCCACTAAAGTATACAAAACATATCTCCTACATTTTATAACATTTACCACATTTTCGAGTGGAGCATATTGATTTGATAAAACGATTGAAAGAATTTGATAAAATATAAATTGTCGGTGTGTATCTGTTTCTTCTGAGATATATAAATAATACTGGGACAAACTGATGGCGTAAATTAACAAAGACCTTAAAAATACATGATCCAGAACTTCTGAGATGTATGACAATTTTGTCATGTGCTTTAATTTAAGATGGGTTACAAACAACCAATGTTAACTATAAACTATTGATCCACTTTCTAAGGGCGAGAGCTTAATCAGCTGCTCTTCAAACAAAATAGCCTATATTGACTACAAATTGAAACCTTATTTTAAAATATATTATCTAATCTTAAGACTTGTGCCAAACTCAACTTAGCCTAAACTTACTCAAACCAAACTCAAGTTTGGGTTGAGCAGTTTGTAGAATAACCATTTTGATATCTATCACTTAGTTTATTAAAGGTGTATGTTCCGATCACTTTTTTGGGGCTATGATTTTTTTCACATCAAGATATTTTGATATCAGAAGAATCCCAATATTTTTCTCATTATGTCTGTAAAATCTTAGGGGCTAGAAATGTTCCATTTAGCAATTATAGGCTAAAATTCGGTGAATTACTGCCAAAGGTGGTTAACCACCAACCAGTTTGTGTACTACACAATGGGCAAATATTTTGTGACCTTGTCCTTAAAAAAAGAACCGTTGGAGTTATGCAACTCAAACTTTGGAATGCGATAATTTTAAGGATGACCTTTCATATAAAATAGAAAACATCAAGTTGAAAATCGGGCCAATAATCGGAACATCTACCTTTAACCTCATTAATATATGTTGGGCTATTGTTCACAATTTGCTATATTTATATACCAAAATACAACTTATCTATTTCATCATATTGACTCACTTCATCATTTTATATATAAAATACTTTACAATACATTATCCATAGGATAAATTATTAATGAATATACAATGAATTTGGTACTGATCATGGCAAGTATATACTAAATCTGCTACTATAATGGTAGGTCATTTTTCTTGGTCATTTTATACTCGCGTATATATCACATACCTGGATGTGTCGCCCCCAAGGGTCAGTTCTGTTTGAGAAAAATCCATAGACATGGGTCCTCGTTTTGCAAGTAACCCTTAAGGGCCCAGCAGACTCCACAACGCTGAGCGCAAGCGTTGACCACCGTTAACCAATCAGGCTGCGTCATTGTGTTGTGGTGGAGCTACTACGCATGTGTGAGAGCGCTACTAGTTCGAGCGTTGTGGAGTCTGCTTAGCATGGGTCTTGATTATTAAATGGTAATCCTCAGACAGAAGAAAAGGGATAAAATGGGCCTATATATTCAGAAAAAAATCAATAGATAATGGGTACCTGTCAACATTAAAATGACTCTCAAAAAATGGTTGGGGTTTCAACCCTGCTGCCCTCCCCCCTCCAGCCTCCCCATATATTGTTAAGCTATGAATTTAAGAATAGTCACTGAGGTTACCATTTTTGTGGCAAAATAAGCATAACAAGTAATTAAAAGATAATTTATTGTTATAATTTTTTATGTTTTCTCTTAAACTACTCTGGGCCAATAGGAATGCTCGGCTGCTGAGCGACATATCACTCTAGAAGGATAACTGGTGATGATTCACTTTTATTGTGGCTTTTCAGCATAGATAAGTCCCCATTTTTGGTCGCCTGCTTCAACTCGCACCAGCTTACTGGACCAGCCATTGAAGAGTTCCGGGAAATCAGTCTCAGTGAATTCCTAAGATATAAAATAAGAGGATAGCAAATATTGGGGTCATCTGACTTTAAAATTGAGAGACAACAACATGGTTAGTTGGGAAATTTGCTGACAAAAATATGTATTTTGTTTCTTTCTGTATATCTCATCCATTTATTTCATAAGTATGTAAAATATCTAAAAAATGTGGCCCAACAACCGATTCTTGTGGTACACCAACATTGTAAGTTTTACCCCTGTAGTATCAAATAACCCACAAACGTTCTATCCAATCCCGTGCAGCGAGTACACCATGCGTCAGCATATTTCGCCACAAATTATATCATCATGATAAAGTGACAAATATCCTTAGTCGTTAGTTGATACATCGGAGGAAAATAAATTAAACTCATGATTGGTTTGGACCAAGTGGGTTTGTTGAGTATACCAGAAATCTATTTTTTTGACAATTATCTTCGACTGTCGTTTATCACTGAATGCCATTTGGTGGAGAAAACGGGCCTGTCTAGTTATCTGACCTTGCCTGTTCAAAGCTTACCAAAAGAATGCGTTTTGTCATTTGTATAATTATATTTACTGGTAAAATAATATCCTTTTCTAACAAGATGTTTTTTTTTCTTCTCAGAAAATATTTGTTGGATAATCAAAACATCCACAAGTTTAATAACAATGACAATCAAACATGTGATGAATTTCATGAGTGCTGACATATCGTCAGCCTGCTTCGATAATTGCCTAACTCACTTTTCAGCAAAATTGAGTTGTTTGCATAAATCATGAATTCATTACATTATGCACATGCTGTTATAATATCTAAGTCATTGACCAATCAAAAGTGTTGATAAATGAAGAGATTTGTTGCAAAAGGGCCACCAGACCACTCCAACATGTTACTCATTTTGCATTATTGAATTTGCATTGACAAATCCATGGAATTAATCAAATTATTGTATGGCTGTGTTCATCTGTTTCTATGACTTGGATTAGTGCATCCATGCACGCCAATCGAGGCCATCAACAATACATGTCACATTCCACATAATGAAAAACCATACATCAATAATGCAAAATGAGTAACAGGTACAAGTAACAGGTTTCCTACTTTTGTTGTTTTCTAATAACTAAAAAAAATGAGTTAGGCAATTATCGAAGCAGGCTGACGATATATGAAATAAATATTGATAATATCCCAGGGGAGGTAGGGCGGGTTACCTTGTCAGTTACCCCTGTGATAATATCAAAGATCCTGGCACAAATACCTTGATAATTGTTGACTTGTTCTCCTCCATATATTTCTTCTCTTTCAGCAACATATCTTTGAATTGCCAGGTTCTATCCTCCGTCTTTACATTTGTGAAACCTGCTGCCTCTATAAGCTGTCAATCAAAACATCAAAGTGATCTTAACCAATGAATTATAGTAGATCATCCATCCTGGCAGTGTAGTACCCACAGGTGTCAGTCGTCTACCAAACGACTACCCATGCTCGTTCACGCACCTCAGAAATAGAAATGGTGTAAACGCACAAAACCATTTTGGAACCCCTATAAGGCGCAACACATACAAACACGACCCTGAAAAGCGTAACTTACAGTCAATAGTGCATGCCTTTATTGGCATCATTATATGAGGAATAATTCAAAACAAAGAGGAAATTGTTTGCACTTCGCAAAAACTTTATGTGCAAATATAAATCGCCTGCAATCACTATTCACTGTACACTATATTAAAGTATTATTCACAATTTCTCCAGATGCAAGGGATGAACGGACCTATGTGTGAAATGCCAAAGTCAAACAGTACGAGTTACGCGCCAAGAGTCAATTTTTTAGTTATTTTTTACTCAATCAATCTTTATTCAACAATTAAAAGACCGTACAGAAATTCCAGGATACGGGATGGACGGATCCATCCCATACAGTAAACACAAGGGACAACAACAACAATTATACATATGTTAAAAGATTTACACACACGTACATCACAAGCCTACATAAAATAATTAAAACCTGAAACCAGCAGGAAATGGGGCCTGCCCTAAGTCTTAATATATGGACACTCTATCCAAGAAGGTTCGTGCCTTGCATTCCAAATTGCGTAACTACAAAGGAGAGCATTTTTAGATACATCATTAAAAACATTTTTCTTGGCTTTAGAACCAGTAAATTTAAATATTGCACTCATCCTATTTTTGTTCTCCCTGGTAATTAACCCACGTGACCCAAATTGTATACAGCTAAGAACACAATTGTACTCCCCTGAATTGATGTCCGAAATTAGTGAACTGTACCGTTCGGTCTTACGATTATGGGCAGAGGCAATATTCATCTCAAATGGGATAGTAAGTTCAACAACATGAATGCGCTTCTGGGCATTATCAACAATAACAAGGTCTGGACGTTGACTGGTGGGAAGAATATTGGGCGGAATGGTTCCACCATTAATTTACCAGCCTGGGATGTCAGCATAAAGCTTCACAGAAGTGTTATCAGGAATATTATCCTTAAGATGTTTGACAATGATGGCAAGAATTGAATTGTGCCTCCATGTATATCTGCCTTGTGTAAGGAATGTGGAGCAGTTGTTAAGAATATGGTGGAGGGTTTCCTTATTGACACAAAAATTGCACTTGGTATTAGTGCGCTTACCCCATGTATTGAGATTGGTGAATGTAGGTAAGAAGTCAATAGATGCCCTGACGGCAAAGCTCATAACTCCCTTTGGAAGATCATGGATAATAGACCGCCAGGTAAGATCACTATTTTCGGACTCAATGAGCTTTTAAAATTAAATTCCCTTGTTGAATAAGCGGGAGAATATACTCTCTCCAGAAATCTGTACGCCGGGTGGTGAGGAGGCTTTTGATTTGTTCCTTAACATTCTTCCATTTTGAATTAAATTCACTAGCACAGGATTTGGTAACAATATCAAAGTTTTCCTTCCATTTGCCAATCCCATTTTTGGCCATCTTCCGTTTCCACATACATTCTCTGGACGTTTTGGAACGAATGGCATGGAGAACACGTATTAACGGTTGAAAGGTCACACACTTCTGAATGTATCAATTGAACCTACCTTTCCATATTGTAGTGGTGTGCATAAGGTATAGCCTCGTTGAGCCACATACTCCTGGAACACATCACTATGAGGTAATTCTCCACAACAGTAGTCTGAGATAAGAAGCTTTCCACCAGGCTTCAGCCAAGTCTGCCAATACCAAAATGTATACATGGTTTCCATAATTAATGATATGTAACTGAAAAATCTTAATAGACTTTAATTCTCTTTTAGGCAGTGTGATACGCCAGCTAATATATCAGATGAAAGCATAAATGCCCAAAAATGACACCATTTTGATGAAATATCATTCATTACTATTCAGTAATCTGATCCTATGACCATTTCTTTTGGCATGCCACAAGGCTCAGTCGTTGGCCCCGAAATGTTCATTGCATATGCTGCTCCAATTGAAGATATTATCAATAGACATAATTTATGCAGCATGTCATACGCCGACGACACGCAGTTATATGTGCTCATCAACCCCTCTGACCGCGCTAACAGGCTTTCTAAGCTGGAAGACTGTATTTGTGATATTCGAACGTGGTTGACCAAGAACAAGCTCATGCTAAAGACACAAAAACATAACTGCTTCACGTCAAATCCCGTTACGCTAGAGCTGAGCCTCGCGATGTGTCCCTTACCATCGGAAATACTGTTATTTCCCCCTCCCCAGAAGTTCGCGATCTAGGAGTTGTGTTTGATGAACATCTCAAGATGGTTAACCATGTAAATGTCATTTGCCGCCGAGCATCATATGCAATTTACAGAATTGGCAAACTTCGTCGCTACTTGGATTCTAGCAACGCGGAGAAATTAGTCCATGCTTTCATAAGCTCGAGATTAGACAATTGTAACAGCATTCTCGCGGGTCTCCCACTCAAAGAACTGTCAAAACTGCAACGCGTCCAGAATATGGCTGCCCGTGTCGTTACTCTCTCTAGAAGATCTGAACATATCACCACTGTTTTGTGCAAGCTCCACTGGCTTCCTATTCGTGAAAGAATTGTCTTCAAAATTCTTCTGTTGACTTTCAAAATTCTTGTCGGCGAAGCCCCTGCATATCTTTCTGATCTGGTATCTCGCTCTAATCCGCCACGTACTTTGAGATCTGCGTCACGAACACTTCTCCGCGAAAAAACCAGCAAGACCTTAACGTATGGGCGGGATTTTTCTGTAATTGCACCCAAGCTGTGGAATGCACTCCCGGACAACATCAGGACATTACCAACAGTGACTAAATTCAAATCAGGATTTAAGACTCATCTTTTTAAAACTGCCTATGGCATCTGATTTTTTAGTCATGTACTATAATATGCTTTTAAAAATAATATCTATTTGTGTTTTAATACTTGTATATTGACGCTCTGCTATTAATGCATTTTATTGTTTTACACACATATCAACGTAATTATATATTGTCATTTTAGTGTATTATATTGCAAATTGGCTCGCTTACTTCTAGCCACCTGCTGGCAGTTGGGTTTTAAATCGTTAGCTGTCTAAATGTATGTGTTTTTACATAGTTTTAAAATTGGTCTTTAGTAGTTTGTTAGTTGTACAGCGCATAGATACCACTTGTTTAATGCGCTTTATAAATGATTATTATTATTATTATTATTATAAATGATTATTATTATTATTATTATTATAAATGATTATTATTATTGTCAAATCAAGAAAATGTGACAAGCCAGTATATCGACTATAAAAGCTGCCAATGATGCAGCACTGGTAATCTATTAGGACTTGCCTTCAGATTGAAAGGGAGAAAATAAATAAGGGGCTATATCTTTTGTCTTCAGGCATCTAACTTGGTGGACATCATCCCTCGAACTCTACTACGAATTATGAACTGACAGTGAACTGGCAGCTGCGTCATAAAATTGACCAATCCCGATCTAGATATCAGCTTGAGGACTTGTAAGGTGGTCAACCAGAATTGAAATTGATATACAGTGCACTGGTAAGTAACCTGTACAACCTAGCTATATTTGAATTCACATATGTGAAACCTGCTCTTCAGTGCGTAGGAAGATTGAATGTGGATTTTAGGGCACGTGGTGGGGGTAGGGGGGGGGGGGGGGGGAATCATATATTCAGTAAGTTTACAAGTGCTAATCACTTCGCTCGCTTTTGGTTTCGTAGATTGCATGCAGTACGGAACTAGCAGTAATATAGCAACACATGTATCATTTTGAGTTCCCACTTACAAGAAATTTCGCAAACAATGCGTCTTTGTCTTTGATGTGTAGTATGGTATCTCGGCTGTACACTACATCAAATGATTGCTCTTTGTAGTTTCTCTTGGTCACATCTGCAACCTCAAATTGGACCTAAAAATGGTGTGTCATAAATTAACAAAATAGCTTAGCATTATTACCAAATTGTTTTATCTGGCTGATTGAATGCTATCATCTGGAAGTATAGACATACAGGGTGAGTCAAAAACAAGTTTACCCTAATTGAAAAAAAATCAACAACAAAATTTCTGACCACAAAATCAAGGCAAACAAAACTTTAAATGATTACGCCATTTCTTTGCTACCATCTGGAAAAAATTCACGCTATTTGATGATACCGTTAAGTAAATATGACTATTTCTGTACAGGAGCTGTTTTTTCACCAAAAACACGGTGTTTAATTTCAAGCTTAACGAGCTTAATAATGTTTACTAGGATTATGATGTAAAGCATTACACATCTTGTTTATTAAAATAATTAAGTAGACAATAGACTTGTTCAAAATTGTCTCCTAATAGATTAAAACAATAGTCTATAGCACTTTCCGTTTCTCTTTGGTGAACCTTTGTACTGCACAACACAATACGAGTACGTGTTTGTCCACGAAACATAGTAATTTTCAATTGACACGGCACTCATTGCATTTTCACATTTGAATATCCCGCCAACAAACCTTGGAATAATTTCATATTTTAATTCAAATTTAGAACGTCATAGGCAATTCATAGCATGGGTAAGTTAAATTGATTATGTTACTCTCAAGTTAACAAGAAAGGATGTATTAAACTTCAATCACGTCAAAAAAGTCCTCAAGTTTTCATATTTAAATGAGAGATGCATTTTGCAATTTTATACATGCTTTGGGTGTCTCTTGGACAAACATGTGAAATTGGCAAAGGCAAATGGAAAATGGTTAGAAGCGTTGCGACCCCATACCTGCGTGAAAAACTTGCAATTTTCAAACACATTTGCATGTCTTCCTTTCTTATTTCTGTCCCTTTTCTTTCCCCTTTTCCCTTTCCTTCCTTTTTGTCTCCTCTTCTCCCTTTCTTTTCCTTCCTTTGCCTTACCGATTTTCCGGTCAATTTTTTTTCTTCAGGGGGCACTCTGCCCCAGAAGGCCGCCCCCACCCCCACCTGGCTACGCTACTGCTAAATAAATTTGGTTGTGTTTGTACCTGACTGCCTTTGTACTGTGTACATGTGTAGCTTTCTCCATGATTTTTTTTCCTTCTCATTTATAGTTTTTATTATCATTTCTTTCGCTGAAAAGATCACATACATCATAATAAAACAATTAAAATATACATGTGGTGATACAAATTATATTTACCAAGGGGTACATCCACGTATGAACAAATGTTAGTTAGATTGAACTATTTTGTATATAAACAGGTAAATTTATACAGAGACAGTGTAGTTTTTCCTCTTTCTTATAAACATACATGCAATAACTTTGACAATTTAATTATCTTATTTCTCAAAAAGTGATGTCCATTTATGCCACCGGATATTGAAAGCTTTATTTTTCAGGTCTGCATTATAAATAGTTTTTTCGTTGACGTACAAATTCATCACCTCTTTCTTTCCATAGGTAAAACAAGGTTTTTCTTTTTATCCTGCTTTTGTAAATATTGAATTTCAGAATTAATAAGATATTGTTAAAAACATAATCTTTGTACTGGGAATTTCCAAACAGGATCATTTCTTTTTTCAACCGAATATTTGTGTCCAGATTGCTATTAATCCAGTTTTGAACGTCTTTCCAGTACTTTATAGCAAAGTCACATTCCCCAAAAAGATGATCAAATTTTTCGTCAACATCATTACAAAAGGTACATTTTGGATTGACCGATTTACCAATTTTAACTAAAAGGGTATTTGTACAAAGGATTCTGTTTAAAAGGCGAAATTGGAACCAACGGAGTTTAACTTCCTGAGTACATTTCCAGTTATACTGACAAATATTCAACCATTCTTTTTCAGTTAAATATGTATATACCTAATTTATGGTTCCATTTTCAGTACATTTAAACTTAACCTTTAATCCAGTAATAAAAGTGTTATAAAATTGTTTACAACCTTTGGATTCCTTAAGAATCATACTGGAGATTTGAAAATGCTTCACGAATATCTCTTTTCATCCCATTATATTGGAGAAAATTGATTTTTATATTATATTTGTTTTGGATGTCCTTATAAGTAATAGGAACTCTCCTTCTGTAGAATGAAGATCATTAATATATTTGATACCAACTTTCTCCCAACTTTTGTACAGTACACATCTATTCCCCACGACAATATTACTATTATTCCAAATACTGAAACACAAAACTTGTTCCCTATTTTCAGGGTTGAGTTTTGAAGCATAATCCCTCCATGCAATAAGCACACTTTTCCAAAAATCATTATGGCAATCATGAATAATGTGGTTCCAATATTCAAATGATGAATAATCAAAATTAAATGATGGGCCTAGGTAATTGAATGGTTTTTCACCAACTCAATTCATTTTATATTTTTTACAAAGGACTTCTTTACAATCTTTCTTTGCACCAATCCATATAGCACTAGTTATATCAATATTAATTTTCAAACCGGAAATATCATAAAAACCATCTAGTAACTTAAGAGTTTCTAAAAGTGAGTTTTCAGTCCCATCCGGTATAATAGTGGTGTCGTCGGCATATTGCAAAACTTTATATTCCATGTTGTTTATTTTTATACCATGAATATCATCATTGTTATTAAGTTTTACCCCCTTTTTATTGTAATATTCTTTTCACTAAAACACTTGGCGGTAGTTTTGAACAGGTGTATCAATAACGTTGTTGAATCTGAATACATTAAAATGATATAGCAATAGTATCATGATGTGTTTGTTCCTGCTGATATCGGTCCTATAAGAAAACCATATTGAATTATATGGACCTTGATATTTGTGGCAGAGTATGTTTGGCTTATAAAATGTGATTGTCTTTGATGCATTATATCAGGAAGGGGCAGTCTGGGGCACTCATATGGTAAATTTGATTGTGTGTTTTGTTGATTTAGGTATAATTTGCGAGCAATTTAATTACCCGCATGTAATCGGAATATTTTAATATTATTAATTAATGAAATGTTATCACATTTAATTTGTCAAAACAGGTCAATATTATCGTATTGTGTTATTCAATTAGTTATACTTGTTGCCATTTGTTTATAATACATTTAACAAATAAACATTTCCAATTGCAATGTATCGGCGCGTCTCGTGAGTTTTTGAGCATTTATTGCACATAGAAACGTATAAAGCGAAATGTGTATGCACAACTTTCGAATTGGCTATAGTCGGCATATGATTCAACACATAGGGTAGCAATGTTCAATCCTTTGTAAAGTTGAATAGATAATCGGATTAGGTTATCTCGTTGTTATTCCTTCTACCGCTACTAATTCCATGCTTGAATTATGCCTATACTATGTACATTTGATTGTGTTTTTACCTGACTGCTTTTGTACAGTGTAGCTCTCTCCATGGGTATTTGAATTATGTTGCTTGAATGGCCTGTATTAAGTACATTTGGTTGTGTTTTTACCGGACTGCCTTTGTATTATGTAGCTATCTCCATAGCCATTTCAATCATGTTGCTTGAATGCCTATAGATATTAAGTACATTTGGTTGTGTTTTTACCTGACTGCCTTTGTAATGTGTAGCTCTCTGCAAAGCTATTTCAATCATGATGCTTGAATGCCTATACTAAGTAGGCCTACATTTATCATACTAAGCACATTTGGTTGTGTTTTTACCTGACTGCCTTTGTACTGTGTAGCTATCTCCATAGCTATTTCAATCATGTCGCTTAAATGCCTATACTAAGCACATTTGGTTGTGTTTTTACCTGACTGCCTTTGTACTGTGTAGCTATCTCCATAGCTATTTCAATCATGTCGCTTAAATGCCTATACTAAGTACATTTGGTTGTGTTTTTACCTGACTGCCTTTGTACTGTGTAGCTCTCTCCATAGCTATTTCAATCATAAAATGCCTATACTAAGTATATTTGGTTGTGCTTTTACCTAACTGCCTTTGTACTGTTTAGCTCTCTCCATAGCTATTTCAATCATAAAATGCCTATACTAAGTACATTTGGTTGTGTTTTTACCTAACTGCCTTTGTACTGTGTAGCTCTCTCCATAGCGATTTCAATCATGTTGCTTGAATGCCTATATTAAGTTCATTTGATTGTGTTTTTACCTGACTGCTTTTGTACTGTGTAGCTCTCTCAATAGCTATTTCAATCATGTTGCTTGAATGCCTATCCTAAGCACATTTGGTTGTGTTTTTATCTGACTGCCTTTGTACTGTGTAGCTATCCTAAGTACATTTGGTTGTGTTTTTACCTAACTGCCTTTGTACTGTGTAGCTCTCTCCATAGCTATTTCAATCATAAAATGCCTATACTAAGTACATTTGGTTGTATTTTTACCTAACTGCCTTTGTACTGTTTAGCTCTCTCCATAGCTATTTCAATCATAAAATGCCTATACTAAGTACATTTGGTTGTGTTTTTACCTAACTGCCTTTGTACTGTGTAGCTCTCTCCATAGCGATTTCAATCATGTTGCTTGAATGCCTATATTAAGTACATTTGATTGTGTTTTTACCTGACTGCTTTTGTACTGTGTAGCTCTCTCAATCATCATCATCCTTCGGCTGCGGAGCAGGCGAACACAAGTTTTCTCCAAGCACGGCGATCTGTAGCAAGAGTGGCTATCTGACGTTCTTGAAACATGCCTTCATTGTCACCAAGTAAGCGTTGTATGTACTTCAAGTATGATGTGCTTGGACGACCAGGTCTCCTTCGGCCATGTGTTGGTATGTAAGTGGTATACATTCTAGCAGGCTCTTCATCAGGGAGACGGAGAATATGTCCAAGAAATCTCAGCTGGCGACTTTTTACTCGGTTGATAAGAGGCTCGGTCTTGGTCATGTCATAAATGGTGGTGTTCGGGACATGATCCATGCGTTTGATGTTAAGCATTATCCTGAAGCAAGAGGTAGCATAGGCATTTATTTTACACTTCATATCTTGAGATATCACCCAGGATTCACAGCCATACAGCAAAATCGTCACACAGGTGGTGCTAAATAATTTCACTTTTGTCGCGATAGCACCATGCCAATGCCCTGCGTCTTTTAAGGTCACTTGCACCCGATGCCATCATAGAGCCAAGATATCTGAAATCCGTCACATGGCTGATGGTTTCCCCATAGACCTGTAGTGTTGGGTGAGGATTGCAGTTGGCCGTCAGCTCTCTCAATAGCTATTTCAATCATGTTGCTTGAATACCTATACTAAGCACATTTGGTTGTGTTTTTATCTGACTGCCTTTGTACTGTGTAGCTATCTCCATAGCTATTTCAATCATGTTGCTTGAATGCCTATAGATATTAAGTACATTTGGTTGTGTTTTTACCTGACTGCCTTTGTAATGTGTAGCTCTCTGCAAAGCTATTTCAATCATGTTGCTTGAATGCCTATACTAAGTAGGCCTACATTTATCATACTAAGCACATTTGGTTGTGTTTTTACCTGACTGCCTTTGTACTGTGTAGCTCTCTCCATAGCTATTTCAATCATAAAATGCCTATACTAAGTACATTTGGTTGTGTTTTTACCTAACTGCCTTTGTACTGGGTAGATATCTCCATAGCTATTTCAATCATGTTGCTTGAATGCCCATACTAAGCACATTTGGTTGTGTTTTTACCTAACTGCCTTTGTACTGTATAGCTCTCTCCATAGCGATTTCAATCATGTTGCTTGAATGCCTATATTAAGTACATTTGGTTGTGTTTTACCTGACTGCCTTTGTACTGTGTAGCTCTCAGCAAAGCTATTTCAATCATAAAATGCCTATATTAAGTACATTTGGTTGTGTTTTTACCTGACTGCCTTTGTACTGTGTAGCTCTCTCCATAGCTATTTCAATCATAAAATGCCTATACTAAGTACATTTGGTTGTGTTTTTACCTAACTGCCTTTGTACTGTGTAGCTTTCTCCATAGCGATTTCAATCATGTTGCTTGAATGCCTATACTAAGCACATTTGGTTGTGTTTTTACCTGACTGCCTTTGTACTGTGTAGCTCTCTCCATAGCTATTTCAATCATAAAATGCCTATACTAAGTACATTTGGTTGTGTTTTTACCTGACTGCCTTTGTACTGGGTAGATATCTCCATAGCTATTTCAATCATGTTGCTTGAATGCCTATACTAAGCACATTTGGTTGTGTTTTTACCTGACTGCCTTTGTACTGTGTAGCTCTCTCCATAGCGATTTCAATCATGTTGCTTGAATGCCTATATTAAGTACATTTGGTTGTGTTTTTACCTGACTGCCTTTGTACTGTGTAGCTTTCTCCATAGCGATTTCAATCATGTTGCTTGAATGCCTATATTAAGTACATTTGGTGGTGTTTTACCTGACTGCCTTTGTACTGTGTAGCTCTCTCCATAGCGATTTCAATCATGTTGCTTGAATGCCTATATTAAGCACATTTGGTTGTGTTTTTACCTAACTGCTTTTGTACTGTGTAGCTCTCTCAATAGCTATTTCAATCATGTCGCTTAAATGCCTATACTAAGCACATTTGGTTGTGTTTTTACCGGACTGCCTTTGTACTGTGTAGCTCTCTCAATAGCTATTTCAATCATAAAATGCCTATACTAAGTACATTTGGTCGTGTTTTTACCTGACTGCCTTTGTACTGGGTAGATATCTCCATAGCTATTTCAATCATGTTGCTTGAATGCCTATACTAAGCACATTTGGTTGTGTTTTTACCTGACTGCCTCTGTACTGTGTAGCTCTCTCCATAGCGATTTCAATTATGTTGCTTGAATGCCTATTGTAATGTTCAAAATCTGCGCTTACGGCGTATTAATCTTAGTGATTCGGCTTAAAACTTTTTCGCTATGCTTTATGGGAGTTGTTGACAACATGGACGCTTCTTGAGCGAAAGGACAGTGAATTGATACCGTCTTTTACACCACATTTTTATTGCTTTCGACATATTTACTGCATAAATGATTCCAGAACATGATAACGGAGATATTATACATTAAAATGAACAAGATCAGATATTCGTCACCGTTGTTATATTTCGTCTTGAAGTGTTTTGGTAAGATGTAATCTTAACTTGATCAAGGAATGCACAAACTAGCGTCAAAGTGAACAATTTGGTAAATTGTGTGTCGTACCAACGTCAAATAAAGCGATATTTTTGTGGAGTCATTAGCGATTCAAACCAGGGTAATCCCCCCATGTTGTCATCCAAACTATGAACTATAGAGTGGTCTTTTCCGGAGGCTCTACTCTTACAGTAAAAGACGTGAAATTCTACGGTAAAACTGATGAATAAATGTAGGCTGCAGGGAATTTTGATTTTGTGACGTCACTCTCCGTGATTTCGTGAAATTCATAAAGTGAGGGCGCCCCTGCCAGACGGTGTCGGACGCGAGTTTTCTTCTTGATTGATATCAATCCAGTTTAATCTAGAAAGTGAACAAGCCTACTTATCAGCTTTATGAAGAGATTCATATGAAATAACTTTGTGAAATAAAGTGAACAAGCCTACTTATCAGCTTTATGAAGAGATTCATATGAAATAACTTTGTGAAATAAAATTCTGTTAACCGGTCCTGCCTGTGGTAAACACTTGTGCTGGCTAATCGAGTGGCCATCGGGAAGTCAGGGTGTCTTACACTTGCTGGTTACAGAATAGAGATATCATACAACAAGTGAAATACAACATAGTTTTAGCATATAAACGAGGATTTGCATTTATTGGCCAATGAATACTCAACTTCAAGTCCCGGCTTCAAGTGACGAGTGAAATTCTGTTATCTGGTCCAGCTTGTGGCAGGCATTTGTGCTGGCTAATCGGGGGACGACTCGGGAAGTCAGGGTGTCTTGCACTTGCCAGTAAATAACAGATAGTGAACATAAATATTGAAACAAATTCAGTATGGCAGAAGCAAATAACTTGCATTCCTATTGGCTACGTGATCATCATGAAGATGAAAAATCAGATCATGAAAGTGAACAACAAAGGGATTATTCTAGTCAAAGAAATCCCTGTGAACCTGCAACAGTGAAAGAAAATTCTACAGACTGTTATGATGATATCAGACCAGGTGATAGTGTATCCAGAGCAGGGTCAGCGCATTCCTCACGAAGAAGTAGTACGTCATCGCAAAATTCATCGAGAAGTGCCAGATCCCAAAGAGCTTTAGCCATAACAAAGGAAATAGAATTAGCAGCCAAAGCCGCAATACTCAAGAAAAAATATCAACTGGAAAAGCAAAAGCAAGAAATTGAAGAGAAAATTGCCATGGAAGAATTTGGAGCAATGCAGCGAAGGAAAGAAATAGAGAGACAAAAAGCAGAATTGGACTATCAAACAGAGGACATGATCATCCAGGCTAATTTGGAAGCAGCTAAGGCCATATCTCGAGTTTATGACTCCGATGATTGCGGCAGTTCATACAGCCACGTTAGCGCAGCAGAAAGTGTAACCCGAGCTATAAACAGAGGTAAAGGAATAGGCCTACAGAGACAGAAATCCACTTCAGAAATCCTACAACATGTGAATACAGACCGTGAACATGATGTCAAAGTGGAATTCCGAACATTGCCAGGAAACGAACCAGTAAATGTAAATGAAACACCTCGTTATGAAGATCCATTAGACACAGGCGCACCACCCCAAATTGGAAATGAAAGAAAGAAAGAAAAAACAACTACCAGTACACAAGATGTTGACTCAAACATAGAAATGCAGAAAGAAGAGACATGTGAAGAAACAGGTACCCGTACCCGTATGAAACGTGAGGATCCATTGGTAAATCTGCTAGAAAAACTCGTTGAGTTTCATAAAGAATCAACACTACCAACACCAGAGATTGATCCATTTGATGGTGCAAATTTACTGGAGTTCCCAACCTTCATGAAGAATTTCAAGATGCTAGTTGAAGAAGGAACCAATAATCCAAAGAGAAGATTGGAACTTCTTTTGAAATTCACAAAGGGTGAAGCCTATCAGCTTATTAAAGACTGTGTATTGTTAAAAGATCCAAAGCAAGCCTACGACAGCGCAATGAACCTTCTACAGAAAGACTATGGTGATCCTGTAATATTAGCAAGTGCATATACAGCAAGAGCCAAGGGTTGGAGTCAGATTGTAGGTGGAGATACTACCGGCCTGAGGACATTTGCAGTCTTCGTGAACAACTGTTGCATAGCCAAACAAGCTAGTACTGATCTATACGCTATGGATGGACATGAATTTCTACACATGCTCGCAAGAAAGCTGCCTATTCCAATACAACAGAAGTGGATTGGTAAGGTAGGAAATCTTAGAGACTGGGAACATAGGTCACCAACATTGGAAGACTTCAGGAAATTTGTGTCTCAGTTATCCAGAAACGAAAATGATCCTAGAATCCAAGGACTAGGGTATCAGGGACGTAGCAGAAGTAAACCTCAAGCTGGATCAACCATAAAGAAGAATGCCTTTGTTACAAAGATTCAGGGAGCCAAGACTGAGAAAGAGAAATTCAAAGGTTATGAAAGTCATGGAAATAACAGAAAGAAAGAAAACAAGGCCTCCATGGCGCCATGTTTACACTGCGGCGATGGCTCGAAACATGCCGTGTTAGACTGCAGAAAGTTTGCAACACTAAACAGCCATGAGAAGTCAGAAGTATGCAAGACAAAGGGACTTTGTTTTGGTTGCCTCAACAAAGGTCATGTCAAAAACAAATGCCCAAATCCAGAATGGGCGAAATGCCAGAAGTGCCCTGGAAAGCACACCACAATGATGCATTGGGATAGAGACACACAGACAACTACCAATGACAATACTAGTACAACACCAAAGGTGATGACAGGGTCTGTGGGAGTCAAGAAGGAAATATGTGCCAAAACCAGCACTAGTGATGCACCGCTGATGACCATCATTCCAGTTCTAGTGAAGGCAGCTGCTGGAAGTACCTACGCTTTTATGGATAATGGGTGCGGAGCGGTATTCGCCGACAGTGAGCTTCAGCGAGCTATGAAAACAAAGGTGAGAAGCACAAAACTTTTGTTGAAAACCATGAATTTGGAAGAGGTGATTCAAACAGAAGTAGTGACAGATGACCTACAAGTAGGACACATTCAAGGCACAAGTTTTATTGATCTACCATCTGTGTTTATAAAGGATGGCATACCTGTCACAATGGAGGATGCACCTACTCAAGAAGACATAAACAGATGAATTGAAATTGATATACAGTGCACTGGTAAGTAACCTGTACAACCTAGCTATATTTGAATTCACATATGTGAAACCTGCTCTTCAGTGCGTAGGAAGATTGAATGTGGATTTTAGGGCACGTGGTGGGGGTAGGGGGGGGGGGGGAATCATATATTCAGTAAGTTTACAAGTGCTAATCACTTCGCTCGCTTTTGGTTTCGTAGATTGCATGCAGTACGGAACTAGCAGTAATATAGCAACACATGTATCATTTTGAGTTCCCACTTACAAGAAATTTCGCAAACAATGCGTCTTTGTCTTTGATGTGTAGTATGGTATCTCGGCTGTACACTACATCAAATGATTGCTCTTTGTAGTTTCTCTTGGTCACATCTGCAACCTCAAATTGGACCTAAAAATGGTGTGTCATAAATTAACAAAATAGCTTAGCATTATTACCAAATTGTTTTATCTGGCTGATTGAATGCTATCATCTGGAAGTATAGACATACAGGGTGAGTCAAAAACAAGTTTACCCTAATTGAAAAAAAATCAACAACAAAATTTCTGACCACAAAATCAAGGCAAACAAAACTTTAAATGATTACGCCATTTCTTTGCTACCATCTGGAAAAAATTCACGCTATTTGATGATACCGTTAAGTAAATATGACTATTTCTGTACAGGAGCTGTTTTTTCACCAAAAACACGGTGTTTAATTTCAAGCTTAACGAGCTTAATAATGTTTACTAGGATTATGATGTAAAGCATTACACATCTTGTTTATTAAAATAATTAAGTAGACAATAGACTTGTTCAAAATTGTCTCCTAATAGATTAAAACAATAGTCTATAGCACTTTCCGTTTCTCTTTGGTGAACCTTTGTACTGCACAACACAATACGAGTACGTGTTTGTCCACGAAACATAGTAATTTTCAATTGACACGGCACTCATTGCATTTTCACATTTGAATATCCCGCCAACAAACCTTGGAATAATTTCATATTTTAATTCAAATTTAGAACGTCATAGGCAATTCATAGCATGGGTAAGTTAAATTGATTATGTTACTCTCAAGTTAACAAGAAAGGATGTATTAAACTTCAATCACGTCAAAAAAGTCCTCAAGTTTTCATATTTAAATGAGAGATGCATTTTGCAATTTTATACATGCTTTGGGTGTCTCTTGGACAAACATGTGAAATTGGCAAAGGCAAATGGAAAATGGTTAGAAGCGTTGCGACCCCATACCTGCGTGAAAAACTTGCAATTTTCAAACACATTTGCATGTCTTCCTTTCTTATTTCTGTCCCTTTTCTTTCCCCTTTTCCCTTTCCTTCCTTTTTGTCTCCTCTTCTCCCTTTCTTTTCCTTCCTTTGCCTTACCGATTTTCCGGTCAATTTTTTTTCTTCAGGGGGCACTCTGCCCCAGAAGGCCGCCCCCACCCCCACCTGGCTACGCTACTGCTAAATAAATTTGGTTGTGTTTGTACCTGACTGCCTTTGTACTGTGTACATGTGTAGCTTTCTCCATGATTTTTTTTCCTTCTCATTTATAGTTTTTATTATCATTTCTTTCGCTGAAAAGATCACATACATCATAATAAAACAATTAAAATATACATGTGGTGATACAAATTATATTTACCAAGGGGTACATCCACGTATGAACAAATGTTAGTTAGATTGAACTATTTTGTATATAAACAGGTAAATTTATACAGAGACAGTGTAGTTTTTCCTCTTTCTTATAAACATACATGCAATAACTTTGACAATTTAATTATCTTATTTCTCAAAAAGTGATGTCCATTTATGCCACCGGATATTGAAAGCTTTATTTTTCAGGTCTGCATTATAAATAGTTTTTTCGTTGACGTACAAATTCATCACCTCTTTCTTTCCATAGGTAAAACAAGGTTTTTCTTTTTATCCTGCTTTTGTAAATATTGAATTTCAGAATTAATAAGATATTGTTAAAAACATAATCTTTGTACTGGGAATTTCCAAACAGGATCATTTCTTTTTTCAACCGAATATTTGTGTCCAGATTGCTATTAATCCAGTTTTGAACGTCTTTCCAGTACTTTATAGCAAAGTCACATTCCCCAAAAAGATGATCAAATTTTTCGTCAACATCATTACAAAAGGTACATTTTGGATTGACCGATTTACCAATTTTAACTAAAAGGGTATTTGTACAAAGGATTCTGTTTAAAAGGCGAAATTGGAACCAACGGAGTTTAACTTCCTGAGTACATTTCCAGTTATACTGACAAATATTCAACCATTCTTTTTCAGTTAAATATGTATATACCTAATTTATGGTTCCATTTTCAGTACATTTAAACTTAACCTTTAATCCAGTAATAAAAGTGTTATAAAATTGTTTACAACCTTTGGATTCCTTAAGAATCATACTGGAGATTTGAAAATGCTTCACGAATATCTCTTTTCATCCCATTATATTGGAGAAAATTGATTTTTATATTATATTTGTTTTGGATGTCCTTAAGTAATAGGAACTCTCCTTCTGTAGAATGAAGATCATTAATATATTTGATACCAACTTTCTCCCAACTTTTGTACAGTACACATCTATTCCCCACGACAATATTACTATTATTCCAAATACTGAAACACAAAACTTGTTCCCTATTTTCAGGGTTGAGTTTTGAAGCATAATCCCTCCATGCAATAAGCACACTTTTCCAAAAATCATTATGGCAATCATGAATAATGTGGTTCCAATATTCAAATGATGAATAATCAAAATTAAATGATGGGCCTAGGTAATTGAATGGTTTTTCACCAACTCAATTCATTTTATATTTTTTACAAAGGACTTCTTTACAATCTTTCTTTGCAACAATCCATATAGCACTAGTTATATCAATATTAATTTTCAAACCGGAAATATCATAAAAACCATCTAGTAACTTAAGAGTTTCTAAAAGTGAGTTTTCAGTCCCATCCGGTATAATAGTGGTGTCGTCGGCATATTGCAAAACTTTATATTCCATGTTGTTTATTTTTATACCATGAATATCATCATTGTTATTAAGTTTTACCCCCTTTTTATTGTAATATTCTTTTCACTAAAACACTTGGCGGTAGTTTTGAACAGGTGTATCAATAACGTTGTTGAATCTGAATACATTAAAATGATATAGCAATAGTATCATGATGTGTTTGTTCCTGCTGATATCGGTCCTATAAGAAAACCATATTGAATTATATGGACCTTGATATTTGTGGCAGAGTATGTTTGGCTTATAAAATGTGATTGTCTTTGATGCATTATATCAGGAAGGGGCAGTCTGGGGCACTCATATGGTAAATTTGATTGTGTGTTTTGTTGATTTAGGTATAATTTGCGAGCAATTTAATTACCCGCATGTAATCGGAATATTTTAATATTATTAATTAATGAAATGTTATCACATTTAATTTGTCAAAACAGGTCAATATTATCGTATTGTGTTATTCAATTAGTTATACTTGTTGCCATTTGTTTATAATACATTTAACAAATAAACATTTCCAATTGCAATGTATCGGCGCGTCTCGTGAGTTTTTGAGCATTTATTGCACATAGAAACGTATAAAGCGAAATGTGTATGCACAACTTTCGAATTGGCTATAGTCGGCATATGATTCAACACATAGGGTAGCAATGTTCAATCCTTTGTAAAGTTGAATAGATAATCGGATTAGGTTATCTCGTTGTTATTCCTTCTACCGCTACTAATTCCATGCTTGAATTATGCCTATACTATGTACATTTGATTGTGTTTTTACCTGACTGCTTTTGTACAGTGTAGCTCTCTCCATGGGTATTTGAATTATGTTGCTTGAATGGCCTGTATTAAGTACATTTGGTTGTGTTTTTACCGGACTGCCTTTGTATTATGTAGCTATCTCCATAGCCATTTCAATCATGTTGCTTGAATGCCTATAGATATTAAGTACATTTGGTTGTGTTTTTACCTGACTGCCTTTGTAATGTGTAGCTCTCTGCAAAGCTATTTCAATCATGATGCTTGAATGCCTATACTAAGTAGGCCTACATTTATCATACTAAGCACATTTGGTTGTGTTTTTACCTGACTGCCTTTGTACTGTGTAGCTATCTCCATAGCTATTTCAATCATGTCGCTTAAATGCCTATACTAAGCACATTTGGTTGTGTTTTTACCTGACTGCCTTTGTACTGTGTAGCTATCTCCATAGCTATTTCAATCATGTCGCTTAAATGCCTATACTAAGTACATTTGGTTGTGTTTTTACCTGACTGCCTTTGTACTGTGTAGCTCTCTCCATAGCTATTTCAATCATAAAATGCCTATACTAAGTATATTTGGTTGTGCTTTTACCTAACTGCCTTTGTACTGTTTAGCTCTCTCCATAGCTATTTCAATCATAAAATGCCTATACTAAGTACATTTGGTTGTGTTTTTACCTAACTGCCTTTGTACTGTGTAGCTCTCTCCATAGCGATTTCAATCATGTTGCTTGAATGCCTATATTAAGTTCATTTGATTGTGTTTTTACCTGACTGCTTTTGTACTGTGTAGCTCTCTCAATAGCTATTTCAATCATGTTGCTTGAATGCCTATCCTAAGCACATTTGGTTGTGTTTTTATCTGACTGCCTTTGTACTGTGTAGCTATCCTAAGTACATTTGGTTGTGTTTTTACCTAACTGCCTTTGTACTGTGTAGCTCTCTCCATAGCTATTTCAATCATAAAATGCCTATACTAAGTACATTTGGTTGTATTTTTACCTAACTGCCTTTGTACTGTTTAGCTCTCTCCATAGCTATTTCAATCATAAAATGCCTATACTAAGTACATTTGGTTGTGTTTTTACCTAACTGCCTTTGTACTGTGTAGCTCTCTCCATAGCGATTTCAATCATGTTGCTTGAATGCCTATATTAAGTACATTTGATTGTGTTTTTACCTGACTGCTTTTGTACTGTGTAGCTCTCTCAATCATCATCATCCTTCGGCTGCGGAGCAGGCGAACACAAGTTTTCTCCAAGCACGGCGATCTGTAGCAAGAGTGGCTATCTGACGTTCTTGAAACATGCCTTCATTGTCACCAAGTAAGCGTTGTATGTACTTCAAGTATGATGTGCTTGGACGACCAGGTCTCCTTCGGCCATGTGTTGGTATGTAAGTGGTATACATTCTAGCAGGCTCTTCATCAGGGAGACGGAGAATATGTCCAAGAAATCTCAGCTGGCGACTTTTTACTCGGTTGATAAGAGGCTCGGTCTTGGTCATGTCATAAATGGTGGTGTTCGGGACATGATCCATGCGTTTGATGTTAAGCATTATCCTGAAGCAAGAGGTAGCATAGGCATTTATTTTACACTTCATATCTTGAGATATCACCCAGGATTCACAGCCATACAGCAAAATCGTCACACAGGTGGTGCTAAATAATTTCACTTTTGTCGCGATAGCACCATGCCAATGCCCTGCGTCTTTTAAGGTCACTTGCACCCGATGCCATCATAGAGCCAAGATATCTGAAATCCGTCACATGGCTGATGGTTTCCCCATAGACCTGTAGTGTTGGGTGAGGATTGCAGTTGGCCGTCAGCTCTCTCAATAGCTATTTCAATCATGTTGCTTGAATACCTATACTAAGCACATTTGGTTGTGTTTTTATCTGACTGCCTTTGTACTGTGTAGCTATCTCCATAGCTATTTCAATCATGTTGCTTGAATGCCTATAGATATTAAGTACATTTGGTTGTGTTTTTACCTGACTGCCTTTGTAATGTGTAGCTCTCTGCAAAGCTATTTCAATCATGTTGCTTGAATGCCTATACTAAGTAGGCCTACATTTATCATACTAAGCACATTTGGTTGTGTTTTTACCTGACTGCCTTTGTACTGTGTAGCTCTCTCCATAGCTATTTCAATCATAAAATGCCTATACTAAGTACATTTGGTTGTGTTTTTACCTAACTGCCTTTGTACTGGGTAGATATCTCCATAGCTATTTCAATCATGTTGCTTGAATGCCCATACTAAGCACATTTGGTTGTGTTTTTACCTAACTGCCTTTGTACTGTGTAGCTCTCTCCATAGCGATTTCAATCATGTTGCTTGAATGCCTATATTAAGTACATTTGGTTGTGTTTTACCTGACTGCCTTTGTACTGTGTAGCTCTCAGCAAAGCTATTTCAATCATAAAATGCCTATATTAAGTACATTTGGTTGTGTTTTTACCTGACTGCCTTTGTACTGTGTAGCTCTCTCCATAGCTATTTCAATCATAAAATGCCTATACTAAGTACATTTGGTTGTGTTTTTACCTAACTGCCTTTGTACTGTGTAGCTTTCTCCATAGCGATTTCAATCATGTTGCTTGAATGCCTATACTAAGCACATTTGGTTGTGTTTTTACCTGACTGCCTTTGTACTGTGTAGCTCTCTCCATAGCTATTTCAATCATAAAATGCCTATACTAAGTACATTTGGTTGTGTTTTTACCTGACTGCCTTTGTACTGGGTAGATATCTCCATAGCTATTTCAATCATGTTGCTTGAATGCCTATACTAAGCACATTTGGTTGTGTTTTTACCTGACTGCCTTTGTACTGTGTAGCTCTCTCCATAGCGATTTCAATCATGTTGCTTGAATGCCTATATTAAGTACATTTGGTTGTGTTTTTACCTGACTGCCTTTGTACTGTGTAGCTTTCTCCATAGCGATTTCAATCATGTTGCTTGAATGCCTATATTAAGTACATTTGGTGGTGTTTTACCTGACTGCCTTTGTACTGTGTAGCTCTCTCCATAGCGATTTCAATCATGTTGCTTGAATGCCTATATTAAGCACATTTGGTTGTGTTTTTACCTAACTGCTTTTGTACTGTGTAGCTCTCTCAATAGCTATTTCAATCATGTCGCTTAAATGCCTATACTAAGCACATTTGGTTGTGTTTTTACCGGACTGCCTTTGTACTGTGTAGCTCTCTCAATAGCTATTTCAATCATAAAATGCCTATACTAAGTACATTTGGTTGTGTTTTTACCTGACTGCCTTTGTACTGGGTAGATATCTCCATAGCTATTTCAATCATGTTGCTTGAATGCCTATACTAAGCACATTTGGTTGTGTTTTTACCTGACTGCCTCTGTACTGTGTAGCTCTCTCCATAGCGATTTCAATCATGTTGCTTGAATGCCTATTGTAATGTTCAAAATCTGCGCTTACGGCGTATTAATCTTAGTGATTCGGCTTAAAACTTTTTCGCTATGCTTTATGGGAGTTGTTGACAACATGGACGCTTCTTGAGCGAAAGGACAGTGAATTGATACCGTCTTTTACACCACATTTTTATTGCTTTCGACATATTTACTGCATAAATGATTCCAGAACATGATAACGGAGATATTATACATTAAAATGAACAAGATCAGATATTCGTCACCGTTGTTATATTTCGTCTTGAAGTGTTTTGGTAAGATGTAATCTTAACTTGATCAAGGAATGCACAAACTAGCGTCAAAGTGAACAATTTGGTAAATTGTGTGTCGTACCAACGTCAAATAAAGCGATATTTTTGTGGAGTCATTAGCGATTCAAACCAGGGTAATCCCCCCATGTTGTCATCCAAACTATGAACTATAGAGTGGTCTTTTCCGGAGGCTCTACTCTTACAGTAAAAGACGTGAAATTCTACGGTAAAACTGATGAATAAATGTAGGCTGCAGGGAATTTTGATTTTGTGACGTCACTCTCCGTGATTTCGTGAAATTCATAAAGTGAGGGCGCCCCTGCCAGACGGTGTCGGACGCGAGTTTTCTTCTTGATTGATATCAATCCAGTTTAATCTAGAAAGTGAACAAGCCTACTTATCAGCTTTATGAAGAGATTCATATGAAATAACTTTGTGAAATAAAGTGAACAAGCCTACTTATCAGCTTTATGAAGAGATTCATATGAAATAACTTTGTGAAATAAAATTCTGTTAACCGGTCCTGCCTGTGGTAAACACTTGTGCTGGCTAATCGAGTGGCCATCGGGAAGTCAGGGTGTCTTACACTTGCTGGTTACAGAATAGAGATATCATACAACAAGTGAAATACAACATAGTTTTAGCATATAAACGAGGATTTGCATTTATTGGCCAATGAATACTCAACTTCAAGTCCCGGCTTCAAGTGACGAGTGAAATTCTGTTATCTGGTCCAGCTTGTGGCAGGCATTTGTGCTGGCTAATCGGGGGACGACTCGGGAAGTCAGGGTGTCTTGCACTTGCCAGTAAATAACAGATAGTGAACATAAATATTGAAACAAATTCAGTATGGCAGAAGCAAATAACTTGCATTCCTATTGGCTACGTGATCATCATGAAGATGAAAAATCAGATCATGAAAGTGAACAACAAAGGGATTATTCTAGTCAAAGAAATCCCTGTGAACCTGCAACAGTGAAAGAAAATTCTACAGACTGTTATGATGATATCAGACCAGGTGATAGTGTATCCAGAGCAGGGTCAGCGCATTCCTCACGAAGAAGTAGTACGTCATCGCAAAATTCATCGAGAAGTGCCAGATCCCAAAGAGCTTTAGCCATAACAAAGGAAATAGAATTAGCAGCCAAAGCCGCAATACTCAAGAAAAAATATCAACTGGAAAAGCAAAAGCAAGAAATTGAAGAGAAAATTGCCATGGAAGAATTTGGAGCAATGCAGCGAAGGAAAGAAATAGAGAGACAAAAAGCAGAATTGGACTATCAAACAGAGGACATGATCATCCAGGCTAATTTGGAAGCAGCTAAGGCCATATCTCGAGTTTATGACTCCGATGATTGCGGCAGTTCATACAGCCACGTTAGCGCAGCAGAAAGTGTAACCCGAGCTATAAACAGAGGTAAAGGAATAGGCCTACAGAGACAGAAATCCACTTCAGAAATCCTACAACATGTGAATACAGACCGTGAACATGATGTCAAAGTGGAATTCCGAACATTGCCAGGAAACGAACCAGTAAATGTAAATGAAACACCTCGTTATGAAGATCCATTAGACACAGGCGCACCACCCCAAATTGGAAATGAAAGAAAGAAAGAAAAAACAACTACCAGTACACAAGATGTTGACTCAAACATAGAAATGCAGAAAGAAGAGACATGTGAAGAAACAGGTACCCGTACCCGTATGAAACGTGAGGATCCATTGGTAAATCTGCTAGAAAAACTCGTTGAGTTTCATAAAGAATCAACACTACCAACACCAGAGATTGATCCATTTGATGGTGCAAATTTACTGGAGTTCCCAACCTTCATGAAGAATTTCAAGATGCTAGTTGAAGAAGGAACCAATAATCCAAAGAGAAGATTGGAACTTCTTTTGAAATTCACAAAGGGTGAAGCCTATCAGCTTATTAAAGACTGTGTATTGTTAAAAGATCCAAAGCAAGCCTACGACAGCGCAATGAACCTTCTACAGAAAGACTATGGTGATCCTGTAATATTAGCAAGTGCATATACAGCAAGAGCCAAGGGTTGGAGTCAGATTGTAGGTGGAGATACTACCGGCCTGAGGACATTTGCAGTCTTCGTGAACAACTGTTGCATAGCCAAACAAGCTAGTACTGATCTATACGCTATGGATGGACATGAATTTCTACACATGCTCGCAAGAAAGCTGCCTATTCCAATACAACAGAAGTGGATTGGTAAGGTAGGAAATCTTAGAGACTGGGAACATAGGTCACCAACATTGGAAGACTTCAGGAAATTTGTGTCTCAGTTATCCAGAAACGAAAATGATCCTAGAATCCAAGGACTAGGGTATCAGGGACGTAGCAGAAGTAAACCTCAAGCTGGATCAACCATAAAGAAGAATGCCTTTGTTACAAAGATTCAGGGAGCCAAGACTGAGAAAGAGAAATTCAAAGGTTATGAAAGTCATGGAAATAACAGAAAGAAAGAAAACAAGGCCTCCATGGCGCCATGTTTACACTGCGGCGATGGCTCGAAACATGCCGTGTTAGACTGCAGAAAGTTTGCAACACTAAACAGCCATGAGAAGTCAGAAGTATGCAAGACAAAGGGACTTTGTTTTGGTTGCCTCAACAAAGGTCATGTCAAAAACAAATGCCCAAATCCAGAATGGGCGAAATGCCAGAAGTGCCCTGGAAAGCACACCACAATGATGCATTGGGATAGAGACACACAGACAACTACCAATGACAATACTAGTACAACACCAAAGGTGATGACAGGGTCTGTGGGAGTCAAGAAGGAAATATGTGCCAAAACCAGCACTAGTGATGCACCGCTGATGACCATCATTCCAGTTCTAGTGAAGGCAGCTGCTGGAAGTCAGTCCATATCAACCTACGCTTTTATGGATAATGGGTGCGGAGCGGTATTCGCCGACAGTGAGCTTCAGCGAGCTATGAAAACAAAGGTGAGAAGCACAAAACTTTTGTTGAAAACCATGAATTTGGAAGAGGTGATTCAAACAGAAGTAGTGACAGATGACCTACAAGTAGGACACATTCAAGGCACAAGTTTTATTGATCTACCATCTGTGTTTATAAAGGATGGCATACCTGTCACAATGGAGGATGCACCTACTCAAGAAGACATAAACAGATGGGATCATCTCAGACACATCACACTTCCGCAACTTAGGGGTCACTGCATCCCCAAAGTGACTTTGATGATAGGCAGCAATGTGCCAGCTGCTACTACTCCATTTGAGGCTGTATATGGCAAATTAGGTGACCCATACGCAATAAGAACACCACTGGGATGGCTTGTCTACGGACTACCAGGGAAAATGAGAAGTCAGCCTGAGGTAAATGTCAACTTCTGCAAAATGGACAGTCTGACTGTAAAGACTGGTGCAGAACAACTTGAAGAGCAGTTTCAAAAATACATAAACATGGACTTCAACGAGAGAATTGAATCTGACAGCTTATCTGTGGAAGACAGGAAATTCTTGACTATCATGGAAGAATCCACCAAGAAGATTGATGGGCACTACCAGACTAAGTTGCCTTTGAGAAACCAGAATAACAGCATGCCCAACAACCGCCTGCAAGCGATACAGTATGCGAACTCACTAAAGAAAAGACTGCTAAAGAATGAACAGTTGCATAAAAACTATGCAGACTTCATGGAAGACTTAGAAACCAAAGGATACGCAGAGAAGATCCCAGAAGAACAGAAACGACATCCAGGACAAGTTTGGTACATCCCACATCATAGCGTAGTACATCCAAAGAAACCAGACAAAACCCGAGTCGTCTTCAATTGTCCTGCAGCCTGCCAAGGGAATCACTAAACAGTCAGCTGTTGCAAGGACCAGATCTTACAAATAGACTGATCGGAGTTCTTCTTCGCTGGAGACAGGAGAATATTGGAGTCATGGCAGATATCCAGGAGATGTTCTACCAGGTTCGAGTCCAGGAAAGTGACTGTGACATGCTGCGATTCCTATGGTGGAAGAATGGGGACCTAGACAATGAGCTTGAGGAATACCGCATGCATGTACATATATTTGGTGCAGTGTCTTCTCCAAGTTGCGCCAACTACATCCTGAGAAAGACTGCCCTTGACGGTGAACTCAAATATGGAACTGATGTTACAAATGCCATTCTGACAGACTTCTACGTTGATGACTTCCTGAGATCGTTTGAAAAGGAAGATGTAGCTATTGAGATGGTTCGCAGTGTCAAAGAGTGCCTAGCTGAAGGAGGTTTTCGTCTACACAAGTGGATTAGCAACAGCAAGAAAGTCATTGAATCCATCCCCATAGAAGAAAGATCTAAGGAAGTGAAAACACTAGACCTGCGCAGTGACAGTCTACCGACAGAAAGAGCCTTAGGACTACAATGGAATGTTGAAGAAGATACTCTAGGATTTACCACTAGTGAAGTGAACAAGAAAGCTACTAGGAGAAGAATACTATCAGTCATGAGCAGTATTTATGACCCACTTGGTTTTGTATCACCATTCACACTGAGAGCGAAGATAATCCTGCAAGAGTTATGCCGTGAACAAGTGTCCTGGGATGAAGAAATTCCAAAGAAGTACAGACAACAGTGGGAGGCATGGCTACAGGAATTTAGCAAGCTGGAGAACCTCAAGATTGACAGATGTTACAAACCATGTGAATTTGGGAACCTGACCAATGTGGAGATTCACCACTTCACAGATGCCAGTGAGGTGGGATATGGTGTGGTAAGCTACATCAGATATGTTAACAGCTGTGGAAAAGTACACTGTGCCTTCTTGATGGCAAAAGCAAGAGTTGCCCCAGTGAAGATTGTAACCATCCCGAGACTAGAGCTGAGTGCAGCCACTACTGCTGTGAAAATCAACCGTACACTAGAGAAGGAGCTACAAATACCTGTGAATGACATTCATTATTGGACGGATAGCCAAACCGTGTTGAGATATATACACAATACAAAGAGTAGATTCCAAACCTTCGTGGCAAATCGAGTGGAGACTATCAGAGATGGATCCCAACCAACACAATGGCACTATGTGAAGTCAGAACAGAACCCAGCTGACTATGCATCTAGAGGACTAACAATGACAGACCTTCTGAAAACACACAGCTGGCTCCAAGGACCACAGTTTCTATGGAGCGAGGATTCCAGCTGGCCCACATGGCCAATGAGTGAAGAGTCTACACAATCCATGGAAAAAGACCCAGAAGTAAAGAAGCCCAAAGTACAGAAATGTGTGCCAGCGGCATATGTGAAACCAAGAAACATGAATGAAGAGGAACCAGAAGATCCTGTTAACAGACTGATGGAACATTACTCAGATTGGAGGAGATTGAGAAGGAGTGCAGCCTGGTGGATACGTTTGAAGAAACTACTTCAACTTAGAGCCAAAGGTCAAAATGACAGTCAGCCTAAATACTTGACATGTGAAGAAATACAGGAAGCTGAAAGGTATATCTGTAGATATGTCCAGCAGTCAGCATTCCAGAAAGAAATATCTGCCCTCTCCAAACACACCAAGCCTGATATAGCAGCACAAGGAGACGACAAAGTCGAACATTGTGAAGACCAATGTGTACCACAAGATGTGAATAGACTGATTCCAAAAACTAGTGGGATAGTTAACTTGGACCCAGAATTGCACAATGGCATGTTGAGAGTAGGAGGAAGATTAAGAAATAGTCACCTGCCTCAGAATGCAAAACATCAGATCATTCTACCGAAAGATCACCATGTATCCACACTGATTGTAAAGGATACACATGAGAAAGTTGGACATCAAGGGAAGAACCATGTTCTTGCTGAACTTCGGCAAACCTACTGGATCTTGAATGCCAGAACAATAGTGAAGAGGGTACTACATAAATGCAGCACCTGCAGAAGGTACCAAGCCAACAGTGAAAAGCAGAAGATGGCAGATCTTCCTGAATGCAGGGTGGTGTCACACGAACCAGCCTTTTCAAGAACAGGATTGGACTACTTCGGCCCATTTGAAATCAAACAAGGAAGAACCAGCCGCAAGAGATACGGAGTGATCTTCACCTGCTTTAACAGCAGAGCTATCCATATAGAGATTGCAGACAGCTTGGAGACAAGCTCGTGCATTGGTGCTATCCGGCGATTTACAGCTAGAAGAGAAAGCGTGAAGGAGTTGTATTCAGATAATGGAACCAACCTGGTTGGAGCAGAAAAAGATCTTCGTAGAGCGCTACAAGAACTTAATCAAGAGCAAACCAGTAACTTTTGCACAAACAAAGGCATCCAATGGCACTTCAACACCCCAGGAGCATCACACCATGGAGGAGTATGGGAGCGGCAGATCCGCACAATCAGGAAGATCCTGTCAGCTTTGCTGCAACAACAAAATATGAAGTCTTGCAGAACAGAAGAACAGCTCAGGACTCTAATGTGCGAGGTACATCTACATCTACATCTACGTTGATACTCGGCAAAGTCCAATTCCTGGATATATACCGCCGAGGTGAAAAAACTTGTGTATGTGAAGCTGAGGGTTGACTGTGCGAAATATATACAGGTGCGAGTAAAAACCATCAGCCGGAGCTAGTTGGTGAATATGTGAGCCTTGAAGACGTTCACAGAAGGTGAAGTGATGACGTCCGCAGGCAGAGCATTCCATAGCCGAATTGCTGTTGGCATGAAGGAGTATTTATAGATTTCTTTGGTGGAGTATGAGGTGAGAGGTTGGAACTTTGCAGGATGGTAGCTTCTGAGACTGGATTCTTTCATTGGAGTCAGGTAGTCGTCTTTGTTAATTGCAATGAGTCCATGTGAAATTTTGAAGAGCATGATTGTTAAAGCTGCTTCCCTTCTGAATTGAAGCGTGGGCCACTGGAGCTTCTGGAGCATTGCTGTTACACTTTCAGTTTGTTGATAAGTGTTTTTCACAAATCTGGCGGCTCGCCTCTGTATGACTTCAATCTGGTTGATTGTGGTCTGATGGTGTGGGTTCCAAACAGAGGAGCAAAATTCCAGATGGGGGCGAACAAGGGACATGTAAGCCTGCTCTTTCAGTCGAGGGTGACAGTGTCTCAGGTTTCTCTTGATGAGTCCTAGCATCCTGTTAGCCTTTGATATCATCTTGGTGATGTGGGTTTTCCAGGAGAGTTTAGATGTGAAGGTGAGCCCAAGGTATGGATGTTCACTGACAGTTGTAAGGTTGTCTTCACCCAGGTGGTAATGAAAGCCGATGTTGTTGAGACGATGAGTGACTTGCATGACATGGCACTTGTCAGAATTAAATTTCATCTGCCATTTTAAAGTCCATGAGTGCAGCGTGTCAAGATCCTTTTGGAGCGCTTTGCAGTCGTCTGTGCTGTTGATTGGACGGTACATGAAACAGTCATCGGCGAATAGGCGAATTGGTGACGAGATTGACTTTGTGATATCATTGATGAAGGTGAGAAAAAGTAAGGGGCCCATTACTGTTCCTTGGGGAACTCCTGATAGGACGTCACACCATTCAGAGGCTTCGCCGTCGACAACCACTCGCTGTGATCTTCTGGTAAGGAAATTTTCAAACCACTTCAGAAGATGGCCACGAATCCCGTAATGGTGTAGCTTCAGGAGCAATCGTTGATGGGGGACACGGTCGAATGCCTTTGAAAAATCTAAAATGATTGAGTCCACTTGTTTCCTGTCATCAAGAGCTTTGGCAAAATCATGCGATGTTATGATGAGTTGTGACTCGCATGACCGACCAGGACGAAAACCATGCTGACTATCAATAAGGATGTTGTGTGTGTCATAGTGTCCTATCACTTGGCTGAATATAATGTGCTCGAGTATCTTGCATGAAATGGATGTTAGAGATACTGTTAGGTAGAGTCTATTGTCAATAGTAGGCCTTTGACCAGAACATCCAGTGATCCAGATGATCTTGATGTGCTGAGACCACAAGACTTGTTAATGCCCCAAGCAACCAGCAGCTACCCGCCCGGCCTATTCAACCCCAAAGATGTGTACGCAAAGAAGAGATGGAGGCAAATGCAATACCTCGCCGACCTTTTTTGGAAAAGGTGGTTGAAAGAGTATCTACCAGAACTGCAGCAACGTCAACGGTGGCTACAACCTAGCAGAAACGTTGCTGTTGGTGACATCGTGCTGATAGTGGATGACCATGCGCCACGTAACGCCTGGCCAATGGGTAAAATCCTAGACGTGAACTGTGACAAGAAAGGATTCGTCCGCAGTGCACGGATCAAAACTAAGACTACAGTTTTGAACAGGCCTATCACCAAACTCTGCCTATTATTGGAACAAGAGGCCTAATTGAAGAAAGTAACCCATCCTTCAAGACTGAACTGAACTTGAATTTACAGTGCTAAAGATATAACAAGCACCCCCCCCCCCCCATACAAGTGAAGTGTTTTTACCTGTGAGCAGTCACTAACTTCATGGACTACTGTGTTGGAGCAAATGTGATCTGGCAAGTGATGCATCTATTTTGTGTTATGTGGAACCTGAATTCTACTTGATTTTCCAACATGGTACTGAACTATGTCTGCAGCCTGACATGTTGGCTGTGATTTACCAAAACATGGTAGTGAACTATGTCTGCAGCCTGACATGTGGCTGTGATTTACCAACCAGTTGGCTGTGATTTACCAACATGGTAGTGAACAATTTTCAGCGGCCTGACATGTTGGCTCTGAATTGAATTCAAGTGAAAATTACCAACATGGTAGTGGACAATTTCAGCGGCCTGACATGTTGGCTCTGAATTGAATTCAAGTGAAAATTACCAACATGGTACTACCATGTTGGTAATTTTCAAAATATTTGGATCTATAAAATCAATTTTGCTACAACAATTTTGGTATCTGATGTAATTGGGTAAACATAAAATAGATTATCACTATTGAAACAGATTGTTTGGTTGCAAGGCATTGGATTGTTCATAATGTTCTTGCTTGAATGTTATCAACTGCCTTGAAATCTGCATTTTTCATTGGTCCATTAAAGATAAATTTCAGCGGCCTGACATGCTGGCTCTGAACTGAATTCAAGTGATAATTACCAACATGGTAGTGGACAGTCTCGGCAGCCTGACATGTTGGTTGCAATGTAAATAGAGCAATGTGACTCTATCTTTAATGGACCAATGAAAAATGCAGATTTCAAGGCAGTTGATAACATTCAAGCAAGAACATTATGAACAATCCAATGCCTTGCAACCAAACAATCTGTTTCAATAGTGATAATCTATTTTATGTTTACCCAATTACATCAGATACCAAAATTGTTGTAGCAAAATTGATTTTATAGATCCAAATATTTTGGATAATTTTTTGGAAGTGATGTTTTGAAATGTAAAGGAAATCAGTGAACCAGTTCATGGCTCAGACAGTCAGAACAGAGCTGTGAAAGGTTGAGCTATGGTTCGTGCAATTTTATCCTCTGTGATATGCTCAACATTTCATTGTGTTTTGATTGTTACATTTTACTTTATTTCATATTGAAATTCACAAATTACAGTTAAATTGTGTGTTCAAAACCAAGTTGATTTATGTGTACAAAAATTGTAGCACATTATTTTGCCAAATGTTTTCTCAAAGAACTTAAGCATTCTTGCTCAAAATTTCATTGTGGTTGTAACATGTGGTGATTTTTTGTAGAGTAAATTTTATTCGAGTTGACAAATTACTTTTTAGAGTTACCAAATTGTGAGTTACCAAATTGTGAGTTACCAAAATGAGAGTTACCAAATTGCGAGTTACCAAATTGCGAGTTACCAAATTCATACTTGTCAAATTGATTCAAAGATTGTGTTAGTGATTTTGACATTTATTTGATCTATTTGTCGTCTTACTGTGTGCGACTGGGGCGGGAATGTAATGTTCAAAATCTGCGCTTACGGCGTATTAATCTTAGTGATTCGGCTTAAAAACTTTTTCGCTATGCTTTATGGGAGTTGTTGACAACATGGACGCTTCTTGAGCGAAAGGACAGTGAATTGATACCGTCTTTTACACCACATTTTTATTGCTTTCGACATATTTACTGCATAAATGATTCCAGAACACGATAACGGAGATATTATACATTAAAATGAACAAGATCAGATATTCGTCACCGTTGTTATATTTCGTCTTGAAGTGTTTTGGTAAGATGTAATCTTAACTTGATCAAGGAATGCACAAACTAGCGTCAAAGTGAACAATTTGGTAAATTGTGTGTCGTACCAACGTCAAATAAAGCGATATTTTTGTGGAGTCATTAGCGATTCAAACCAGGGTAATCCCCCCATGTTGTCATCCAAACTATGAACTATAGAGTGGTCTTTTCCGGAGGCTCTACTCTTACAGCCTATGTTAAGTACATTTGGATGTGTTTTTACCTGACTGCCTTTGTACTGTGTAGCTTTCTCCATAGCGATTTCAATCATGTTGCTTGAATGCCTATATTAAGTACATTTGGTGGTGTTTTACCTGACTGCCTTTGTACTGTGTAGCTCTCTCCATAGCGATTTCAATCATGTTGCTTGAATGCCTATATTAAGCACATTTGGTTGTGTTTTTACCTAACTGCTTTTGTACTGTGTAGCTCTCTCAATAGCTATTTCAATCATGTCGCTTAAATGCCTATACTAAGCACATTTGGTTGTGTTTTTACCTGACTGTCTTTGTACTGTGTAGCTCTCTCCATGGCTATTTCAATCATGTCGCTTAAATGCCTATACTAAGCACATTTGGTTGTGTTTTTACCTGACTGCCTATGCCTTTGTACTGTGTAGCTCTCTCAATAGCTATTTTAATCATGTTGCTTGATAGATCCATGCCTACTACATTTACACCATATTTCTGAAACACAAAACGCAAAACACAAAATTGTATATTGTAGCTTACGTTATTGATGGGCCTCAGGGGATGCACACCACTACAGGGTGTATCATTAACTCTGTTTCATGACTGTGTAATTCTTATTATAATCATTGGACCATGATCAATTTAGTTTCAATGTAAAGCCCAATTAGTTATTATGATATCCTGAAAATATGAGATCAATCCAATAAAAAATAAGAAAATTAGCGTATACTTTGAGTAAAACATGTCATTTACTGGTTTGTACAATGGGAATTCACACAGTAACAGTTTGTACAATGGGAATTCACACAGTAACAGTCGAGTAACATGAAAATGCTCGATTTGTTTTTCAACGAACCATCCACAGTGGGTTCGAGAACTATTTAACACAATTTGTTTAATTTGCACTGAATATGCATGCATCTGTTTTGCGGATTTTTTTTAGCCAGTATTGATTTGTGCCAGAATTAAATGGATTACCAAACTAAACTTTGCTATTGACTGATAGATTATTTACTATGTTGACAATTATTATAACGTATTGAAACATAAACCATGTTATTTACTGGTGGTCTGTACAAAGTCATGTAGATCCCATTGTACAAACCAGTAAATGACATGGTTTACGCAAAGTACGCTAGTTTTCTTATTTTTTACATATACTATTTAATATTAAATCAGTTCATTGATGTTTGAAGATAGTTTAGAAGTATAAAGAAACAGTTTTCAAAATATTTTAGTGTATTTCAGGAAAGTAAAATTCTGGAAAAAACACCTTTTCTGGAATTTCCAAAGTTAGGGTCGGTATTCATTGGTACAGTAACAACGTTTTTTGTCAGTTTTCAAAAAAGTGTACGTCGGAAATGGTCAAACACATTTTTTAACCCAAAGGAAACAAATCATTCTTTTCAATTGGTTGTTAGATGCAGCAGTAGTAAAATACTTGGTAATAACCTTTGCTACCTCCAGAAAAAAGAGAACAAAAAAAACCCACACCTTTCAATGGTGGATTGGTTGTGTCCACTCTTCTTATTTTTGTTATGTTGCAAAAAAAGTATTATGGACATTACTAATGTTGTGGAAAAAAGGTAATAAGTGAAAGCCACGTGAATGGAATGTGAGGAAGGGGCAGCATCTGATTACAGCAACACACACCTGGCGTCTTGCAAGTTGAACACATTTTGTGAGTTATATATTAAGAGGCCCCAGAAAAGGAAAAATGCTTGGTATATAATTCTACTAGTTTTCTCTATCCAAACATGTTTTCAGTTAGACATTGCAAATTATTTTACAGAAGATATAAAGCTTTAAAAAAGGTATCGAAACTTTTGGGACACCCTATACATTCTATAATTTCATAGTTTTAAATTGGAGCTATATAATAATGTTGGTGTTATGATCATATTTATTACCTGGTATGTAAATTGTTTACGTACTATTATAGTTAGTGTACCTGTGCCATGTAGAAATCACCTCCGCCTATACCGCAACCAACGTCCAGTATCCTCTGACCTGCCTCAAGATTCAACATGGTGACAAAACTCTGAAAAGTTAACCCAAAATATATCTTAAATCATAATACAAAGTCTTAACCATGTACATGATGCAAAATTGTTTACCCACTTGGAATTTAAGATAACGATTCACAAAACCAATTTCTCACCATAATTTTAAAACTCACAGTAAGACTTAAAACATTGAATTGACTGAAAACTTGAACCAAAAAACCTCTTTGATACAGATGAGGTGATTTATTGAAAAACCCATTTGTTTTAGAATCAGCTCATATGCATATCTATCGATCTGTTGAATTAGTAAGATGTAGGAGTACATAATTATGCGACGTGATCAAGCGAAATGAGTCACATGTCGGCAGTTTTGATATTTGTCCATAATTTAAAAGCAGGTGGCAAATGATACAGCATGGTCCAAACCCCACTAAAACCATATTTCTATGAAGGTCATTCAACAAGTTCTACCGCCTCACCGGGCGCCTCACTCATAACATCGCTAATAATACGAGTTGTCAGCCTCGTGACATTTGTCATGATTATAGAGCTGAATCATAGCTACACATTTATAATAAATGATAATTGATATCTGTTTCACTTTTGTTATGATGCGATCAAAGCCAGAGAGAGATTTTGGACAACAGAACGGACAATTACGCTAAAGATAAATTCATGGGTTTTTTCGGTTTTTTTCTGTATTGTATGATTAGATATAAGAGCCCGATATAAATACTGAGAATGGAAAACAATGGATAATTTCTGAAAGATTGTAGTCAATATTAACACTTGTAGGATTGCGAATAGTATAATATCCATTCGATTGTATTGCTACGCATATAGCATACTGGGATACTGCTATGCAGTTAAATGATCGTTGTTACAAGTCAAGTCACAGTGATGCCTCATATGTTAAATCTTTGACACGATAGTCACTTTTTGAGTTTTCTTTATTATGCAACCTTTAGCATGTTTAGAATAGTCAATCAGGTAGTTAACAGTCTCTACCTCTAAGGGCGTACCACGTGGTGATTCATGGGTCTTCAGATCAACTTTTTAAAAAAACTAGTGATATACATTACCATAACATTAAACTACTGCCAAATTTTAAAATTCCTAAAAGTTTTGGTTCGGTCTTAAAAAATCACCGAAATTTTAGGAACAAATCCCAGTAAAATGATTACTACGTTCCCGATAAGTATAACTATGTGCACCATGCACATCCCAACGAAAGGAAAACATATTTTGAAACCTCCAGTTGGGTACACAACAAAAGTGAAACATTTTTATTCGCATTCCCCATTTTTATTCGCAATGCCTGTAGCGTTCATATTTTTAAAAAGATGCTAAAAACTCACCTGTTTCCATCAGAGTAATTTTTTCATGGCCTATTGGCTCTATTATTGCCCGTGTTTATATTAATGTATCTATATTCTTGGTATTTGTATTCTATATACTTGTTGTATTTTTATAATACTTTAACTGTGTATATACTTTGATTGTATCTTTTTAATATTTCATAATGTTGTTATTTGTATTGTGTACGGCGCTTTGATCTTTTTTGGAAAAGCGCCTTATAAATGCTCTGTAATAATAATAATAATAAACAAAATCATTGGGATCTTGTTGGCGCGTTACATTACGCTGACCTCGAAACCGTGACGAACAGCGTCCTTAGCAGTTTTCAAGCCTTTATAGTTTGACGCGCCAACAAGATCCCATTACATAAACAAGTTCATATGGAAGAACTCAGAGCCTTTAACATATTCAAAAGTAAAAATTGTTGGGATCTCGTTGGCGCACGGAGATAATCCAGGTCAAAGGTCACGTTTGACCATTTTGAGCCATTTTCGCACCTTCGTAAATCCGTGCGCCATCTTTAAAACACCTTGGAAATTACATCTATTAATGATTTTTTTACAAATTTGCTTAAGAGCAACTTGCACTGCATTCGAGTCAGCAATAGCCATTTGTGCATCGTACAAGGTCTTGTAAATCAGTGCGCCAACAAGATCCCATCAATTTTTTTGATTTATTTGCTTAGTTCGGCCACTATACCACTAGAAAAAACGTAGGGATTTTGATGGCGGTTAATTCTACATGATCGTAAAGTTGAGGTGTCATCAGCTTTATTCTCGAGCCTTTTTGGGTTATTTATCAAATTATCAGAATATCAGATTCCTTTGGTGAATTTTGACATGTCATATAGGACATTGTTTTTCATGCATTTTAAAGCATCCTCAACCCATCAACATTAATCTGTTGCATGATGTTTCATAAATTGCATATAACGTCTTCAGAATTCAACAACCCTGTCGAATTCGATTAGTAATGTAAACTACCTTTCCCCTGGGTGCTTGCCACCATTGTGTCATTCATTGTTATCTCAACATCACTCTGTCTGATCCTAAACCATCTGTTATTAGACCCATTTGGCAGTATAGCAATGCTGACTGGGATACTGCTAACCATAAGTTATCCATGTACAGTATTGATAATGGTGTTAACATTGACTCTGCTTGGAATAATTTCCTCAATTATTTCAATGAAACCATGTCTGAATGTATCCCCCAAAAGTTAGTCCGTTGTAAGACCAAAGATCCTCCATGGCTAAATTCGGAGCTCCGGTATGAAATTAAGAAAAAACATGCCTTGTTTAAAAAGTGGAAGAAAACTTCAAAAGAGGATATTTATCTTAAGTACAAAGCTGCCAGAAACGCTCTCTCCAATCGTTTGCTAAGAAATATTTTTTGCTGACCTCTTGAACAACGAGTCTCCAACTAAAAGCTTCTGGGGCTATGTTAAGTCCCGGTCTGGTCAGTCCTCCATTCCCGATGTCATCAAGTACAAGGATACTTGTGCTTCCACACCTCTTAATATTGCTAATACCTTCAGCCGGTTCTTTTCGGAGTGTTTTAACATTGATGTTGTCACAATTTCACAAACCCTTCCATTCCTCACTATAACACTGTTTCTTCCCTCTGCCATTTCAGGTGTAGTTCTGGTGAAATCCTGAAGCTCATCCGCAAGCTGAATAAAAACTCAGCTGCCGGAGTTGATGGCATAACTGCCCTGATGCTCAAGAACACTGCTGTTTCTGTTTCACCTATTTTGTGCAGGATATTTAATCTCTCTATTACCACAGGTGCTATACCCAAAGCATGGAAACGTTCTCGTGTAATTCCAATTTACAAGTCCGGTGATCGACACTCTGTCTCCAATTACCGTCCCATATCTCTGCAACCTATTGTCTGCAAGTTTCTGGAAAGGATTATTCACAAACACACCCTTGCCCACCTAAATCTCAACAATGTTCTGACTAAGCAACAATTTGGATTTCTTCCTAAGTCTTCCACATCTGATGCTCTCCTCACCGCTCTGCATGACTGGTATGGTCATCTTGAGAAACGTAAAAGTGTGGCTGTTGCTTTATTCGATCTTAGTAAGGCTTTCGACAAAGTCCCCCACAGTCCTCTTTTGCTTAAAATCCACTCTGCTGGCATCACTGGTCCTCTTCTCAGTTGGATTAGGTCCTACCTATCTGACAGAACCCAGTCAGTGTCCGTCCATGGTGTCTCCTCGGATCCGGTTCCTGTTCTTTCTGGTGTTCCTCAGGGTTCTGTCCTTGGGCCTCTTCTCTTTCTTATCTATATTAATGACCTTTGCCTTTCTAAGTTCTCCCCCGACAGTTCCTTGGTTCTCTTCGCAGATGGCACCACTCTCTACAAACCTCTCACCCATGACATCGACATTGATAGCTTTCAATCTGACATTGACACCATCCATCAATGGTTCACCAGCAACCACCTCACCGCCAATGCCAGCAAGACGAAGTTGATGGTGGTTTCTACTAAAAAGGATCCCTTTCCCAACCTGCAACTAAACATCAATAATCAGGCGATTGAGAGGGTGTCCTCTGTCAAATTTCTTGGCATTCATATTTCCAGCAATCTATCCTGGAATGTGCATGTTGACTACATCTGCAAGAAAGCGAGGAAAACCATTGGCTACATCCATAGGGCTTTCAACAGTTCTTCTCCTACTACCCGCCGGATTCTTTACTTGGCCTTGGTTCGTCCAATTCTTGAGTACGGCAGCATCACTTGGCATCCTTTGAACATTACCTTGACCAACAGGCTTGAGTCAACGCAGCGGTTTGCTTCTAGAGTTATCCTCCAATCCTGGAATCTTTCCCACAAAGATCTCCTTCTGGACTCTAAACTCCCTCCCCTGTCAACGCGTCGTGATACTGCTGTTCTTTGCCATCTTTTCAAGATCTTCAACCACCTTTGTTCCTCTTCTAATCCGTACAAGCCCCATCCCAGACCCAATCTTCGCAACCTCAACAGCTGTGCCCTTTATCCCCCTTTCTGCAGACTTTCTCTCTCCAAAATGTCTTTCTATCCTTTTGCTCCCACTTTGTGGAACTATCTCCCTGATGTTGTTGTCAAGAGTACTACCTTAACATCCTTCAAGACTGCTGTTTGCCACCATCTCCTGTAGCCAGTTCCATTTGTTTCATCCGTCTGGTCCCTTTTTGTTTTTCCCTTTCATTTGTCTTGTTCCCCTTTTGGGATTTTTTGTCTGTCCCTTTTTATTTATTTTTGTTGTTCGGGCATCCCTTTAATTTAGTGCTTGTCACTATTGGGTTTGTCCTGGCTCTTCAGCCTATTGTTATAAATAAAATTCGGAAGACATGACTTACATATTTTGAAATCGACATTACAGACTAACATAGATGTGTTCAGAATAGTCTAAAATGCATAGAAAACAATGTCCTATGACATGTCAAAATTCATCAAAATACTCTGATATCCTTGGACTAGTCTGAAATGGCTCAAAAAGGCTTGAGAATAAAGCTGATGACACCTCAAGTTTGCGCTCATTTAGAATTAACCGCCATCAAAATCCCAAAGTTTTTTCTAGTGGTATCTATTGAATGGTGGCCAAACTAAGCAAATAAATCAAAAAGTTGATGGGATCTAGTTGGCGCACTGATTTATAAGAGCTTGAACAATGTATGTGGGGCTATTAGTGACTCGCATGCACTGTAAGTTGACCTTAAGCAAATTTTTAAAAATCGTTTTAAAAAATAAAATTTTAAAGATCCCAAGCTGGAATCTTCATTTTTTATTTAAGGTAAACCATTTGACCTTTGACCTTGATTATCTCCATGCGCCAATGAGATCCCAACAATGTTTCCTTTTGAATTTGTTAAAGGCTCCGAGTTCTTTCATATGCACTTGTTTGTTGAATGGGATCTTGTTGGCGCATCAAATTATAAGGTCTTGAAACTGCATAAGGGCGCTGTTCGTCAAGGGTTCAAGGTCAGCGTAATATTACACGCCAACGAGATCCCAACGATTTTGTTTCACTTTTGTTATGTACCTAACTGGAGGTTTCAAAATATGTTTTTCATTCGTTGGGATGTACGTAGCGCGCATAGATATACTTAAGTGGAACGTAGTATTCGTTTTACTGGGTTTTTTTCCTGAAATTTCAGTGATTTTTAACGACCGAACCAAAAATGTTAGGAATTTTAAAATTTGGCTATGGTATAATGGTATGGTAATGAATCACAGATTTTTTTATAAAATTGATCTGAGGACCTATGAATCACAACACCCCCTAAAATGGTACACTCTTACAGGCAGAGACTGTTAATGGTAGACTTGGAATCCCTCCATTTAGTCCTAGTTCTTATGGAGAGAAAAATATGACTTTTTCTTTAGGCACGCTAGAGTAGAGTTCAAATTAATGGCTGTCCTGATCTGGATCTGGCTATAGGTATAGGGCATTTTGTTCCCAATAAATCAGTAACTTTTACTGTTTATAGTCTGTTAAAGATATATCTGAAATTAAGAACGGTTTTACTTGACCTATAGGTACGTTTCATCTTCTTAGAATTGGCCAAAAATATTTTGCTGTTTTTCATCCGTTTCCATAACACTAAATGGACGTTTGGTTTTCACTGCATCTCCAGGAATGTACAACAATTACTCAAACCAATTTATTATGAATTTGTAGCTCAGATTCTACGCTACAAATGTGTGAAATGTCATAAAACTGGTTTGTATAATAGCAAAGTTGTGAAGTAGGAGGTAGAACTAATATTGACAGACCCATATAGTTTTTAAGTTACAAACAATTTACCAACCGTGAAAACAAATTAAAACATACAAATTTGTCACTTCTTTCTACTTATATAACTCAAAATCCATTTTTTTCTGACATCGGACTCACTCCGGTTGATCCCATCACATATTCTGAACAAATAATGGTCTCAATTGAAATTACACATTTTGTTTACCATCAAAATGTAACTTGAACAAAGTTTCATTTCTTAACGAACCCTGTACGATGTTGCGTTTCAAATGCCATACCTGTGTGGTTTCTGGTCCACCAGGGCTCACGTATCCCTCTCCAAACACTTTCTCATAGCGTAGAATACTGTTATGAGAATACTGCTGATTATCCAGAAACTTCTGCAACGTTTCGTGGCCATAATTGGCGACAGTGTCCCGGCGTTTCTTCTGCAGCATCCAGCAGTACTGATTCTGGTAGTGGTGCTATGAGGAAATATTTGGTAAAAGAAAATATAACGCTAATGATAACGGTTGTCCACCTGTTTAGGAGTTGCACCTTATATGCTGCTAAAGAAGTTTATTTATATGGTCTAGTGTTTCAAAGTACACTTTCCGATCTTGTAGCGCTCTTTACTATGAATAATTATCATTTTCTTGTATTCATATGCTTATAACAGTTCATCAGCACCAGGCCGCCATTATATTATAAATGCCAATATATATGAGTTTTGAACGGATTTATGTTCTTCGCTTCAGTTCTTGAGACTCGTAATCTTCTCAAAATGACCGTAATTTCTGTGCTATAATATAAGCCGCGGCTTATACACGTTTTCTAAACCCCACAAAGGCAAAGAAATTTCACATCAACCCTTAGTGTGAACAACATATTAACTGAACCCAATGACTGCTACTTACCTCTACATAGCTTTGAATACTTCTATTGAAGATCAAGTCAAATCCTACATTATTCTTTGTTGCTGTTGTATCAGCAGAGTCTTCAGTGTGAGATACTCCTAGGAAGATATCGCTGTAGAATGCCGAATTGCGGTAAACGGAGGGGTTTTTGCGACCTTTATTCCCTGTAAATGTAGTACGATTTATATATCACACATCAGAAGGATGATTGAATAAGTTTGTTTTTCCTCCTGTTTGTACTTGGACTTTGGATACAGCCTAACAGTTTTGCCAAATTTCTCCCGAACACAAGGCGCAAGTGCCCTCTAAGCCACGACCCACGACAAGAAGTAGCCATATATTGGTCGAGCCCATAGAAAATTCATTGCTATCACAACTTTTGGCAAGCCGTGGCACCAGGTTTGGGGGACACAGGGCAATTGTCAAAAGTAGCCCAATTGTCAAAAGTAGCCCAATTGTCAAAAGTAGCCCAATTGTCAAAAGTAGCCCAATTCCATAGCCTAGCCACAGAGTTGATAACACTGCAGCCTAAGAAAGCCAACATTAACCCATAACCCGTATTCTCTGTTTTATAAAACAAAAACGGGGAGAGGGGACGAGATGGACCAACAAATTGCCACTCCCCAACCAGGAATTGATGTGGGACTCTTCAGACATCAATCTGCTAGCCCGCATAGGCAAGCCACGACTATCAGCTTCACGATCGCGCAGTACCGCGCTCACCATTATAAAGGCTCGGTAGATTGCGCCGTCTTAAACCGTCCGTGCATGCCGTACGTGGTATTTGGTAGCTAGAGTTAAGGTTAACGCTTTGTATCCCTCCCGGGTATCCCTAGGGAAAGGCGCGGTATAAATGTTATTTATATTATTATTATTGACATCACAAATAGCCTATGTCTCAAACTGTAATTGTATAGACATCTTCCATTTCTTCCTTACAAACCTGGCATGGGAATTTAAAATAAAATTGCTTGCAATGGTTGTCATTCATTCCTCACATTGAACGGAGGAGTGGATAGGCATGGAATTTGTTTTAAATTGATGGGTGATAACTAACAACAACAAAGGCCTACATGTAGTTAGGGATTAAATCATGTATCAGCGTATGAGTATCACCAATCTAGGCCTCTGACTCCTACAGAAAAGGAAACAATATTATCACTAAATGTCTCGGAGGAAACACACCTACAGGGTGACCCAGAAAATGTTGAACCCAAAAATCACAAATTTACAAAAATAAATTTAAAATGAAAATAAATAAATATGGTATTCGGTTTTCAACAGGTATGTAAGCAATTTATTCAGCTTTCTGGAGAACTTTAGATCATGTAAATTAAAGATACATTTGATTGTGTGACAGGGGGTGTTTTCGCCCTTTTGTAAAAGTGAAAAAAAATTGTAACTTGGTTCAGATATGAAACTTAATTCTGTTCTAAGTACGGTGAGTTAAGTAATCTTTTCTTTTGATCTGTATTTATCAAATTAACATTTTCAACTGGAACGGGTGTTAGTTGCTTTAAAGTGTTTGTATTGATCTTTAAACAATTCACTTCTGATGTACATTACAGTCACAGCAAAAGATCCCGTTAAAAGTAAAAACAAATCGGAAAGAAATGGTTTCAAACAGGCACTTGTTCTGCTCATGTAGCATGAAACCATTTTTTTGCACTTCACTTACACTACAAAACAACACTTCTTACAAAATTACACGTATTTTAAGTTTCGTGTGGCCTATTTTTATGATCTAAAATGTTTCAGAAAGTTAAATGTATGGTGCACATAGCTGGTGAACGAGTTATGCAATATTTTGTTATTTTAATGGTAAAACAAATATTGAATTTTGTGATTTTTGGGTTCAACATTTTCTGTATGACATGTGACATGTGTCCCGATGCAATGAAGATACATACCATCGTAGATTCTATCAATTACGAGGGGAACGCATGACTCTCTGAAGAAGACAAAACCATCGTCCTTCACCCAGCGGAGCATGTTGATAGCCAACTTTTGTACTTCCTCATCGGTGAGATACATCATCAACCAGTTCGAGAAAATGAAGTCAATACTGAAACAACAAACATTAGGACATATGGGTATCACCAATTAATTCTGAGAAAATCTAGTCAGTAAGATTTGTTAAAATCTTAAATAGGGTATAGGATTGCATATCATCGCTGTTCAGTGAAAGCCTTGTATCTCCATCCGGCCCTTCAGCAAGAATAAAGTAATACTTCATGCCAGTCTATACCTAAGCAGACGACATGCAGCGCCATCGAGATATGATCACACAAAATTTAAAGTTTCCGCATGAAGTAGCTTCCGATCGGCAATTTGAGTTGCACCAGGGGGTGTGCGACTCAATTGCTGATCGGAAGCAACATCTGGGAGCTTTAGTTTTTGCGTGAGCTAAGAATGTATAAACAAACAATTAAACGTGGTAAATACTCTGCAGCACGTATGATAATTTTCGAAACTGCACAATTTTTCAGTCTCGTGACATTTGTCATGATTATAGAGCTAAATCAGAGCTACACATTTATAATAAATGATAATTGATATCTGTTTCACTTTTGTTATGTGCGATCAAAGCCAGAGAGAGATTTTGGACAACAGAACGGACAATTACGCTAAAGATTTGTATCGTATCGCTCTGTAACTCAGAATATATTCATGATTTATGATCAGAAATGTAAATCTGCAAGAAAATCTACTTTCAAAAAAAGAGAAAAAAGATAGAGGGCGCCCCCTGGAAAATATCGCATAATATGCCTTTAATACTTTGCTGACAACACAGTGATAACTTGCAAGCTTCCAGGCGGCAGTTTATACTACTGTTGAATGCGTTAAAGTCGTAGCGCCCAAACCGGTTTTTTTTGTGACATACTATATATGAGACGTAATTTAGCGGGGACGTCACATTGGCAATTTGTACGTCCCGGCCCGGCCCAAGTCCCCGCTAGTTCCGGGGCCACCGGGCCGGGCTTGCAAGTTGATACATGCATAATAGGAATACAGAACCATGTTCCGTGCCAGTGTATTTATTTAATTGTTTGCTTTGTTTAGTAGATTCGCTTGATTTGCTTACTACAGTCATCACAAAAAGTAACTGACCAGGTAATAAACATGCTGATAACTCTAAAAGTATAACTCCTACATAAACATATTTAATTATAAAGTTGTTGAGAAATTTCTCTTCTTCAATATGAGATATTACACGCTAAGAATGATTGATTAATGAGGAAGTTACGATCCCAAACGTTTGGGAAAGTCTGATTTTCATTTTAACATTTTCTGTGTGTGCCGTGTTGATCAACCGTAACAATGCCACCGGCCGACTATCCATCAACCATGCCATCGACGGGTGAATTGGCACTACCACTACCAGTAATCAATAATTTGCCGGTCTGAGTCCCCGTGTTGAAAATGAAAATGTGAAAATTAAAATCAGACTTGACAGTACATTTGGGATTGTAACTTCCTTAATAATCAGCCATTCTTAGCGTGTAATATCTCAAAATCAACAAGAGAAATTTCTCAACATGTTTATAATTTAATATGTTTATGTAGTAGTTATACTTTTAGAGTTATCAGCACATTTATTACCTGGTCAGTTACTTATTGTGATGACTGTATACATTAGAATGGTACACATCTTGAAATGAAGTTATGGTTGGGTTACCTCAAAATCATATACAGTAGAAGTGGAAGTTTTCAAGTGATTAATTGTTCACTGTTCAATTTTAACTATTTTGTGTGTTTTTCAATTTGTGATTTTTAGCTTCATCACACAAGGCCTATGTGCAAAATAAAATAAAATAAAATAAAATAAAATATTTGTGTGCTATTATTTTCGCGTTAGCTGCTGCGAGCGTGAACATTTCCACTTTTACAGTAGTCTTGAGATAAGGCCACATTTTTATTTTTGTTTGATTGTCCTCGTCCGCCCGACCCCCCATAGAAATCCTTCCGACCCAATTTATTTATTTATTTTGAATTGTTAAAGTGTTTAGAAAATAAAAATACTCATCAACATTTTCCAGATCCCCCCCCCCCCCCCCCCCCCCCCCCCCCCCCCCGTTTTGGTTACCACACCAAGTACATCTTATTTTACTTTTGGTACCTGAAAAAAGGGCAAGGGAGAAATAAAAATTCCCTTTAAAAGGGAAAACCCAGTATCAAGTAAAATTCCTTGCAATGAAGTGAAGACCATTTTGGTGACATGTTCGGAGTCACGGTTGTATAGTAGTCCGAAGGATTCTATATAACGGAAAAATAAGGTTCTATAATAGTACTAAGGTTTACGATTCAATAATCTGAGGAATCTATCATCTGAAAAAAGTCCCAATATTATTAAATTCCAATTATTAAGAAAGGGTCTGCAATTAAAATATTATAGCAGGTTCTGTATTTTAAATTTGAAACGAGGTTCTTTATTCCGAATCATAAAAAAGTGCTCTTTAGTCTGAATCTTATGAGTTGTTATTTGTATTTAAAAACGGTAAGATTTTCATCTGACAATGGATTATAAAAAAACTTGTTCGTGTGTTTGAAGGATCAATTCTTCATCTTTCAGACTATACACATTTGCAATATTCGTATGTATGATCCTTTAATTATTCATATTATTGAGCCTTATCAGTTACGGACTTGATAATTGTTTTTACACTATATACAAATTAGGATTATTGAACTTATTTTGTTGGATTATTGAACCAGAGAGATGCTAACCTATAAACCCATCCGACTTTAGAACTTTTAAAATAAGGAACCCTTTGAGTGGGATATTTGACTGACTTGGACTAGCTTGGACTAGCAAATGGTTAACAGTGTTGTACTATACAAGGGTTATTTAAAAAAATACCTGCAATACAATAAACTTATGATACTTAAACTGTAAGTCTTACCCCTTTCTCACCGAAAATTACAAACATGTGGGTCATTTGTATCATGTTATTTCAGTACTATAAACATCATGGTCTCTGGGTACTGAATATTGACAAGAATCAGCATTATAAATCAAGCGCCAATATTAACACTGTTAACGCATGTATCTTAATGCATACCATAAACGTGTCTTTCAAAGTTTCCCGCCATTGTAACATTTAATTCCCTAACCAGTGCCCTGAGATCACGGTATGGTATTCACAGTGCTGAAATGTAATGATAAAAATGATCTACGGGATCGAAATTTTCTGTGAGAAAAGAGTAAGACTTACAGTTTAAGTATCATATTTTACTGACACGTGTCACGGTTCAGAGATTGCCAATGGTTGCAGGTATTTATCGAATGCCCCTCGTAGAATCTTCATACCATAGAGACATCGGATTGAAGACTTGATGTATTTCAGTTTGGGTTTCGGGTATTCAAGTTTCAGACACCACTTATTATGTTTGTTTTTAATAATACTAAGAATACAAATGAGATATTCATTTTAGTGAGTTTATTCTGTTTTATAAATATATTCCGTAAGTGCAGACAATACATAAACATAAGATCTTTTATATCATGTTGCATTAGAATTCTATGACTCTACACTTAAGGAACTTGCATGTGGTAATTCTTTCACCATAAAAAAATTGGGGTAATAGGTTATGCTTAATTGTGTTAGAATGCAATTGAACGATATTGTAGGGATAGGATTTTGCAGTTTTGAAAGCGCTGCATACCCATTTTGCTGATGGAGGCAAACGGTATGTGCATGTTATGGTATGCTGAGCATTTTCTAAACTTTAAAAACAATGTGTTGCTTGTGTGTGCCATTCTATTCTTGACGAAATTGTCGCTTTCATTCAAAATTGAATTCTATTTTAAAAGAAGGCTTTGTTTTTAGCGTATTTTTCATCCCCTACAATATTCATCATTGCCAATAAAGATAATATATTATATATTATTAGAAATCCTGGTTTACTGCTGTATACATAGAGTGTAGGAAATAAATCACAGGGTCTTCAAGAAAATTCTTCTTATCTCGACCATGCTGAACCATGTCATTAGAAGTCTAGACGACCCCCATGCTGTTATTCAACACAAGTTTGGTACTGTTTGTTTTGGTGGAAAAGCCCCTGTCGTGCTGGTGTGGTAGTCAACCCAATCAATGCAGGAAAATATCCAACTTTATTATTTATTTTTCTGTAACTTTTGAAATACTTACTTACTACTACTTATGTCGTTCTCGAACGATCTTCGTGATGGCTCGCCAAACTACTCTGTCCCTCATGCATGCTTTCATCTCCTCATCATTCTTCAGTCCTGTGTCTTTCGCCAAGGTTTCCAAATATGTTAAGGCTGGGCGGCCGACAGATGTGTGTCCGTGTTTGGGTTTCCATAGCAGCAGATCAGATACAATCTCATTTTCTCTTCTCATGCAATGCCCTGCAAATCTCATCCTTCGATCTGTGATGTTTTCTGATACCTTTTGTAAGTTTCCATACAGGTCTTTGTTTGGTACCTTATCTTTCCGACTAATGTTGAGTGCAGTTCTCAGCATTCTAGTGTAGCATCCATCTAGAGATTTCTTCAGTCTGTTGGTGATGGTCCATGTCTCAGCTCCATACAGTAGAACACTTTGAACAGTAGCTTGGAAAAGTCTGATTTTGATTTTTCGACAGAGGCTGGATTTCCACACTTTGTTCAGAGCATTGCAGGCCAAGTGCTTTACGTACTTTTATGTCATGCTGGCTACTACCAACCCAAGCTCCCAGGTACTTGAAGTCCTCTACGTTGTCTAGGTTACTTCCATCAGAGGATTTTAGCTGTACCGCTTGTGCAAAAGACGCCCAGGTTTAATATCGGGGCGAGAACAAAAATTGATGAAGCTTACGCAAAATATCAACTAGACACTAGCAATGAGAATAATAGCAGAGATTATAAGGATGCTAAGAAGAGCCTAGGGGAGGCTTATGATCAAGTGAAAGAGAAAGACCTTACCAATAAGCTAAGAGAGGTAGAAAATGCTCACATAAACAGCAAGCATGGTAAGAGTTGGAAACTGATAAACCAAATATCAGGAAGACTGACAACAAGAAAGGGGCAAATCAAAGGGTCCACGCAAAAGGAGAGATTAAACAACTGGTACACTCACTTCAAAAATCTACTTGGGAGCCCACCACATATAAGTAATGAGGATGAGGAAATTGCTCCAATACTATCAAATCTCAACATTAAAGTAGGAACCTTTGACTTGGAGGAATATGAGAAGGCTAAGAAGGCACTAGTAGAGGGGAAAAGCTGTGGGGAAGATGGTATTACACCTGAAATGCTCAAAAGATGTGATTTGGATAACATCATTCTCGACTTCTGCAATGATGCCTTGTTGAACGGGAAAAAGCCAGAACAGTGGTCCATTCTCAACATAGTACCAATACCGAAATCAGATGATCTCAGCTTGGGGGGTAACTACCGTGGAATAAGCCTGAGTTCAATTGTTGCCAAGCTATACAACAAGATGATACTCAACAGAATTAGACCGGAGCTCGACGTCCACCTAAGAGCTAATCAAAATGGCTTCAGAGTAGGACGTACCACTGTAGGTCATATACTTGCCCTTCGAAGAATTATTGAGGGAATAAGATCAAATCACCTGCCAGCCATCATAACCTTTATCGACTTCAAGAAAGCGTTTGACACAATACATAGGGGACGAATGCTGCAAATATTGAAAGCCTATGGTGTACCTGATCAGCTTACAATGCGATAGCAGACATATACAAAGACACCAAGGCAAAGGTCATATCACCAGATGGAGAAACAGAAGTGTTTGAGATACTGGCTGGAGTATTACAAGGAGACACCCTGGCTCCATATCTTTTTGGCATTGTTCTTGACTATGCCCTAAGGGAGGCCATAGATGGCAGAGAAGAAGAGCTAGGATTCCACCTAACAAAAAGAAGCAGCAGAAGAATAGGACCAACCGTAGTAACAGACTTAGACTTTGCTGATGACATTGCACTGTTGTCTGAGGAAGTGTCTCAAGCGCAATCACTACTCAATAGAGTGGAGACTTCAGTGGGAAGAGTTGGGCTCAAAATGAACGCTGCAAAGACGAAGTACATGTCCTTCAACCAGACGCAAGTACCTGTAATTACCACAAGTGAAGGCATGCGCCTTGATAAAGTGTAAGACTTCAAATACCTTGGAGCCTGGATGAACAACACTGAAAAGGACATCAAAACACGCAAAGCAGCTGCATGGAGAGCTTGTGGCAAACTTAGTCAGCTATGAAAGGCTAAATCATTATCCAGAAAGTTCAAAGAAAGACTGTTCATAGCTACAGTAGAATCCGTCCTCCTTTATGGATGTGAGGCATGGACAGTCACCCCAAAGCTTGGTAAACAACTGGATGGATGCTACACTAGGATGCTAAGATCTGTGTTCAACATCAACTGGAGTCAGCATGTGACAAATAAGGACCTGTATGGGGACATGCCAAAAGTCTCGGACAAGATCAGAGAACGCAGAGCAAGATTTGCTGGACACTGCTTCAGAGGGTCCAAGGAGCTTGTACACAAACTTATACATTGGATCCCAAAGCACGGAGCAAGAAAGCGTGGTAGACCAGCCCTGACCTACATTGACATACTCAAACGTGATACAGGACTGCAGGTGGAAGAAATCAAGACAGCTATGTTGGATAGGAAGATCTGGAGAGGCATTGTGGTTCGGAAAAATCATCCGCCCTAAGTCAAGTAAGTAAGTCAAGCTTGTGCTTGGTGGAATGCCATGCATTTGGTTTTCTTGGCATTCATGTGGAGCCCAGTTTTGAGTGCTGCTTCCTCAACATATTTCAGCAACTTCTGTGCCTGCTCCTTAGTGTCAGAAAGTAACGCTATGTAATCTGCAAAGTCAAGATCAGTGACGTTCTTTGGCCCTATTCTTCGACTTTGTCTAGGCTTGATGGTGAATCCTAGTTCCTCTTCTCTCCCACTGATAGCTATTCTTAAGCAGTAATCAAGGATGATTATGAATAGGTAGGGGGCAAGGGTATCTCCTTGGAGTACTCCTGCTAGGATGTCGAACAATTCCGTGTCGCCATCAGGTGATATGACTTTGGCTCTTGTGTTTCTGTAAGTTTAATTCAATTGCATCTGTTATAACCTGTGGGACACCGTATGCTTTGAGTATCTTGATCATTTCCCCACGATGTATGGTGTCGAATGCCTTTTTGAAGTCAATGAATGTTATGACTGCAGAGAGATTATTGGAATGTATACCTTCGATGATTCTCCTGAGCCCCAGAATGTGTGAGGTAGTGCCTCTTCCCTCGCGGAAGCCATTCTGGTTAGTTCGAAGTAATTCATCTAGGTGAGGTCTTATTCTGTTGAGAATCATTCTGTTATATGTCTTGGCCACAATAGAGTTCAGACATATGCTTCTGTAGTTTTGAAATACAACATATTTTGTCCTCGTTCGACCAAAATTCTGATGTGACATAGGCATGTTTTTGCCATTTTTGCCACTTAATTCATGATAAGCCACAATAAAAAGTACACTTTTAACGCCAGAGTTAACTGGTGACCTACCCCATACCAACCAGGAAGCCAAACTATATGCCCAGATTACTGGGCGAAAAGAAGAAAAAACCATTCCCGACCGACCAACCCAAATTTTGAAAGTGATCTATGGACAATCACACTTTTTTTGGTGTGGCCTAAGCGGCTACTTTCAGACATGTAATGTTGGATTGTTTCAAAACAACAATAACTATCTTGCTTCGGTCTTTGCTATTTTACCTGTTATTTGGTAGTTCCATTTTGGTGACATCTGCTTGCAGAAAGTCAATGTTGCTATGGTGACCGTTTATCTCTTTATTCATAGCAACAAAATTCTCCATGAAATCTACCGCCGTCAAATGACTGGCCGTCTTGGCCAACTCACCACTGAAACGTCTGCGAAAAAGGAGTGTTTAAAAACAATTGCAACCAGTGTTGTTTTGATATCAACTCAGGGTGTTTAATTAATATGAATCATTTATTGAATGCCCTGTTCTGGTTTATATTTTCTTCAACTTTCCCCAAACTTTTGCCAAAGTTTGAAATATCTGGCACACATTTCTCAATTTGTCTCTATCTATTTACTCCTATATGTCTTTATAATTAGGAGTGGGCTATACGGAGGTCAAAAATACTTGTTTTGTTATTTATTATGTTTTTCGGTCTTTTTTCCACTTCAACTGTACATAAAACTGTACAGCGCCCTCTTGTGTCACTACACATTACTTTTTGGGGCGGGAGGGTTTTATAATCATTCATATAATTTATTTGCTGGCATATTGCTGTGATTTTGTTGTCTAAATAAATGTAAATGAGCTCAAACTGGTTACTTTTGAAAGTTACATGAAAATTGGACATTGCATTTTTATTTAAAATTTATATTTTGGGTCAATATTGATCACAATTTGCAAGGATTTTGTAATCAAATCGACTCCTCCATAAAGATCAGTTATGGTGACACAATGAGAGGGAGATTCACACTTTTTTATCTGACCCCTGACTGAAAATGTTGTCATTTCATGTTGAGATAGGTCTAAAGGATTTTTAAAAAAACCTGTTTCCTTAAGCAAAATAACAAATACAGACACGTCCGAGATAGGTCGCCCGTTATCAGGTAAGAAAACATAGCCTCCTTGAGAATAAAGAATGATAACAAGTATACACGACTTCATTAACATAATTATGAAGGTTTTCATGTTGCAGCTATGAACCAAGTTTGTTTGCAATTGGATATAGTTCCAATCGGTCTTAGTATTTTTGGATGTTTTCAGCTTATTTTAAAACTTGATCTCAACCGACCTTTGACCTTAATATAACTATGACCTTTGCCCTCAGTGACATATGCAAGTGGCCATGTTGCATGATCCAAGTTTGGTTGCAATCTGTCTTTGTATTAAAAAGAAATGTCATATTTGATAGCTACTGCCTCCTCACCCTACCACACCCCATCAAATCCTCCTACCCTTACATATACACATGGAAAAAAGTATCGCACCACTGTTTTTGTTGTTGAAAAGTGCAAATGTGGCCTCGAATTTTGCCACCATGGTGTGATATTAAGGATCATTTGTTTGCGTACGCTGGCCAACAAAATATTATGCAATAAAAAGGCCACATTTTAGTTTGTGACCTAATCGATGTAATGTTTTTCAAGGCCAAGGGGAAAATGCATGTTTTTTCCAACATCATGCATGAAACAAGTCTGGGTATAACGCGATATTGAATAGACTTTAAAAACTTAAAATAGTCATTATCTTAGTTCTGTCCTCCTCCTCCTCCTCCTCCTCCGGCTGCAGAGCAGGCGACCACAAGTTTCTTCCATGCACGACGGTCTTGAGCAAGAGTGACAATATGTCGATCTTCAATCATGCCTTCATTGTCCCCTAGTAAGCGTTGTATATATATCAGATATGTTGTGCAAGGATTCACAACCATACAGTAAGATAGTCACACAGGTGGTATTGAATAATTTTATCTTTGTTGTGATACCTATTTGAGGGCTCCTCCAGAGGCGTTCTAACTTCCAAAATGCGCACCATGCTAATGCCTTGCATCTTTTAAGATCACTTGCACCCGATGCCACCATAGAGCCAAGATACCTGAAATCAGTCACATGGTTGATGGTATCCCCATAGACCTGAAGTGTCGGGTGAGGATTGCAATTGGCAGTCATGTACTCTGTTTTATATACGCTAATGTAGAGGCCGAGGTCTTTTGCTGCTGCAGCAGTTTCTGTCAGCTGCGTCTGGGCTCGTGGAATTGTTGTCTCGAGTAAGGTAATGTCATCAGCAAAGTCTAAGTCGTTGAGAACAATGGCAGGATGACGCCTCGAACGACGTGGATGTGTCACAACTCCTGAGTCAAGATCAGATGTGGTCTTCGTCAATAGGTAGTCTACCAATATATCAAATAGGAATGGAGCCAGAACGTCACCCAGTAGCACTCCAGTGGAGACAGCGAAAGGATCAGAGATACTGCCATTCACCATCACAGCACTTCTCGAGTTGTTGTACAGTACACCTATATAGCGGCGACTAAAGCTTTTGGGATTCCGTAATGTCGCAGTACTGCAAACATATCTTTCCTGTTTATGGAGTCAAAGGCTTTCTTGAAGTCTATGAAAGTGACTGTGAGAGGTAGCTGCTGGTCTCTAAAACCTTCCATGATCCTCCTCAGTATGTGGATTTCCTGAGCACTACCACCAGGGCTAAAGCCAGTCTGGTTATTCCTCAAGATGGGGTCGACATGATCTCTAATTCTGTTGAGCAGGATCTTCTTGTATACTTTAGCTGCAATTGACAGAAGAGATATTCATCTATAGTTGGTCATAAGAGAGAGGTCCCCCTTTTTAGGTAGAGGCACAATAACACTGGTGGTCCACTGGTTGGGTGGTTTCAGGGTGGTGTAAACTTCCATGCAGAACCCATGGACAACTTGTACCTATACGTCACCGCCATTTTGGAGTGCTTCTGATGTGATTGCACAGTCAAGACCTGCAGCTTTCTTGGGCTTCATTTGATGAATGGCATCCTGTGTTTCCTCAAGTGTTGGAGGATCAATGTGGATGGGCAAATCCTGAGCAGCAGGTGATGGTAGATCAGATGGGATTTGACCACTGTCATTGTTTGGCAGTGAGCTGAAATACTTTCTGCATTCTTGGAGCAGGTCTTTGTCATTCTTTGGGGGGGGGGGGGGGGGGGGGGGGTACCATCTCTTTTCTTGACCTTGACGCTGGACTTCCTATCTTTCCCAGAGAGATCATGGATGATTTTCCATGTGGTGGAATAGTCGCCTTTCTGGTCAGCCTGATGAAGATCTTCCATCTGTTTGTTGAGCATGGATGATTCATCTGTGTTGAGCTTTCTCCATCTGTCTCTAGATTGCCGTGACTTTGAGACAAGGTAACGTCTTTTGGCCGCGTCCCTTTCAGACTTTAGGTGAATGGTCTTGTCTGTAACCCATGAGATTTGCGTTTTCCAACAACTTTTTCGGCTGCTTCTGAAACTTCTTCCTCAAACTGTTCGTATCTCTCAGTTATTGGTGTGGATGTGTTGATACACTTGAGGATTTCGAATCTGTTTGACAGCTCAATCTGGAATAGCTCTTTTTTGTCAGCGTTCTGCAGCTTTTCCCAGTCGAACCTCGGTCTTGTGCAGGGTTTCCCTTTGGTAGATCTTAGGCTACACACGAGCTTGATGCTGACAATCCGGTGGTCTGAGTCTAGTTCAACAGAGTTGTATGCTCTACAGTTCCTTAGGGAGTTTGTCTACTTTCTGTTAATTAGGATGTGGTCGAGCTGGTGTTTAGACCCTGCTGGGTGCATTTATGTCCACAGACGGCGTCTGGGTTGAGGGAATCTTGACTGCGCTGGGCGGAGTTTATATTCTTCGCACATACTCACTAGCCTCTCTCCATTGTTGTTTGTCATGTCATAGAAACAGTTTCGTCCAATAACCTCAGGGTGTGATGAGTGGCTGTATAATCCAACTCGGGCATTAAAGTCTCCCAAAATCAAGTGGATGTTGTGAGTTTTCACCTGCTCAAGATGGTTCTCCAAGTTGTTGTAGAACTCATTTTTGTCTTCAGGAATAGCATTTTCAGTTGGAGCATAAATGGACGTAATGGTGAGTTTGGGATTACCATGGAATGTGGCAGTGATGATTCTGTTGCTGATGGAATTTACACTCTGTAGGCATCTGTGTCTGTATTTTGACACTAAAATACCAACACCTCCCTGACGCTGATTTGTAGCCGAGCTATACATTAGGACCCATTTTCTGTCATCAGACCATAACTCGTCGGTGATGTTGGAAGTAATCAAGCGATGTACCTGTCTGCCAATGATGTCTATACCTGCATCTGCACAGCCTACAAATAGTTGGTGTACCTTCCCTTGTTGGTATAGGGTACGCACGTTGTATGTAGATACAACAAGAGGTTTGCAGGCAGATAGACGACGCTTCTCGTGACCAACAGTGAGCTGAAATACTTTCTCCAACTCAAATGTGGCCCTTTTATTGCATAACATTTTGCTGGACAGATTACGCAAACAAATGATCCTTAATATCACACCATGGTGGCAAAATTCGAGGCCACATTTGCACTTTTCAACAAAAAAGCAGTGGTGGGATACTCTTTTCCATGTGTATACATAAGTGTGCTTACCCAATACCAGCACCTAGTTCCAATACCTTCTGCCCTTCAAAGTCTGGTAGAAGCGATAAGATTTCTGGTCTTTCAATTTCATCCATTTTCTTTGCAGTTTTATTCAACATAACCACTTCTAGTGACGGCTTGGCTGAATGCTCCTTCCAGTACTCTGTCATATCCTGGCGGTCTGCCTTGTGTCCTGTAATTATCTCTGAAAAGTACCCAGCCCCATTCAACACAAAAGTAAAAAGTTGGTAACCATGCGTGTTCTTAATTTTTTCAAAGTAATCAAAAGTTTTCAAAGTAATCATACCGGGGCGAAGCAGAAGGATTCCAAATTATGAAAATGTTCGGATTTCGTAAATACCCCTTTTCCCGAATTTCGCGGACAGACTGATTTCTTAAATACCCTCTATTTTCATGATTTCGCGGTTCTTGATGTGACACTCGAAAATATACCCCCTTTTCTTGATATTTAGAACACACATGGTTAACAACTTTTGTGTTGAGTTGGGGCCGGGGTAAAGTATCGGTAAGATTTATTAGTTTTTCAGATAAAATTGACAAAAAGCCTTTTCCAAGAAATCTAGGGTTAGAATTTCTTCACAATGCTAAGAGAATCCATCTAAATTCTAGTTGAATCTTTTAGCAAGACTGAGTCCTTAGATTCTCCTCCATTTACTTTGTGTGCAAACCTAAAAATGTTAACGAAAATATGTTCGGATCTCCTGAAAGTGCTCACGCGCATTTCTGCGTGATATATTAAGAATATAATGAATGATGGGAGTACTAACAAGGGTTGTGCCATCTTCTGAAGCGTTTTACTAGTAGGGCGAATGGCAGAGCGCGCGTATTACATTGCTTTGTCATTCACTGGTTTTGCACAAGGATTACTGTAAAAGTCATAATGTTCGCGCTTTGACGATTTTTGACTATTTGGCATGTTTTTAAAGTCGCGATTTGAGCTGCAAGTAAGAACCACCTCACTATGTTTCAGGAAAGCAATAACCCACCAATGGATCCAAAAGGGCGACAGATATCAAACTGAAGTGCTCCGCCCACCACATGTTACTTTGTTTGCTTCATCAATTTTATTAAATATACACGTCTTACCATTATTATCTATTGTTGTGTCAGCCCATTATTTTATTTGAAGAGGTCGACAACATAGTCATGCTTTGTGCACAGCCCGTCAACTAGCCTAGAGACCATTATTAAACAAAGGATTCTAATAATGTTCTATAGCTCTGATCATGTGCCTCTGAGCTATCAAACCATGACTAGGTTAGTGATCTCTTCATACAAATAGTGAGCAGATGATCAAGAACTTAAAGACAATAGAAATATGAAAAAAGAAGCGGCTCAATACATACTAGAAGTGGCGTTTACCTGGGACTAACATAAAGGGTTCAACAAAAGAAAGTATATACTTTGTTTATGTCATTTTGAGTAACATCTTTTAGGCATCATTTGATACCAAATTTGCCCCCTAACAACAAAGATAAACCATGATTAGCACCATTTAAAGAAAATTGGTCACTTTTCAACGCACGCAAGCCGCGAGAAAATGCTGTGCGTGGCACTTTGAATGGCCGGGAATGAAATGGATATTGATCACACAGTGGGGATACGTTGGGTTGTGCCTGGACGAGCGGGCTATTTGATTTTAAATTTTAAATTTTAAATATTAAATTTTAAATTTTAAATTTTAAGAGCTTTATTTAATTGGTCACCTAAACAGCATCGATTGAAATAATTTAGAAATCCTTTAATTAATTCAAGACACATACAGTTTTGAATTTTTTTTAACATTTGAAAAATACCTATATTCAGTAAATAATCATTAAATAGGGAAAGATAAGTGTTGACTGTAACATAATAAAACACTGATTTGTAAATGTTTGTATATATTTATTTCATTTTTTGTTTATTTTTGAAATTGAGTTACACAAATTATAACTGCTGTTATGCATGTTATGTTAAATAGCATTCAAAACCTATTTGTCATTTTATCCATCAATCATAAATGAAACATCTTTCTTTACCAGATCACAGGCATGCATAGGCTACAAACAACAATATCATTTTATTTGACCCAAATTGAAGAGAAAAAAATATATATGCAAAAATTGAGTGTTACCGTATATCATTTTACAGGCAACACGTCTATTGCACGAATGATAAACAAAACGTACTGAATTTAGATGTTTTTTTTGTTTCTCTGGCAAGTATAGTGGAAAATCTGTTTAGGAGTGTCCCCGACACAGTCAGTTGGTCACTTTCGACTTGTCGGCCATCTTGGAAAGAAAATAGCAAAAAATTGGAAAATAGTAAATAGTAAGACCCTCCCTCCTCCTTTTTTTAAAATGTGCGGACGGGAAACATGTTATTTATTTTACTATGCCTTATACATCGAAAGGTCGCATTTATACACTAGAGACCGTGTTAAGTGCACCCCCACGGGCGTGCTAATCCGAACTGCAGCTCGTGTTAAGCGCGTTACTCCACAGAGTAAGGTCGGATTAGTTAACACGACTCACTACTCGCAAGTTTAACATGGACAATCGTTAATCCGATCTTATACTCTATACGAATTTACGCCTGTCTGAACGCAGCTATAGCCTACTTCGAAAGCCTTTTAAGTAGGTCTTCTAAGCAACGGTGAGCATGGTCAATAGTGTACTATTATAATAAGTATGTCTATGGTCATGTGTTTTAAGCTCGCCTCCTTTCGCGTTACACACGGATTTTGGCTTTCGCGACATGATTTTAACTTGTACACATTTATATTTGCTTGTATACCCCCCGGAGGTAGTAAAAGTATACATTTTCTGAAGGGAAATTGCTTGAGGAAACCAAATATGCCATTAAAATTATAGTACGTCCAAGAACTAAAATGGTATGATCGGAAATGTTCGGAAAAATATCAGAGTTTTTTAATTTTTAATTTGAGATCCATATATTTTTTATACCTACCCCTATCATTATTTACGTTACATATTTGAATTCCTCATGGAATTACCCATTATATGATATATAATTGTCAAAGTTACTACGTCGGTATGGTAATTATACCGGCTAGTGAATATCTCCAATTTTTATTTTATATATTTTTAGAATTTTCAGAAATATTTGTTTAAGGATGAACCCTTCCCTGATATAAACTGTATTTCTGAATTCCTCTAGTTACAAACTTTCCAAAAATGTATACTTTTGCTATCATTGGTTGAAAACTTTTTCTGTTATAGTCATTTTTATAAATCCGGTAAATTGAGGCTGATTATTCATGTTGACTGTGTAGCGAATAGGAAGAAAGCTGATGATCATGGTCTTATCCATAATTAATTAGTTGTTACAAATAGTTGACAAGTCTGTTGAACCACATACTTAAAGACTACTAAATATCCTTTAAAATTGGACCAGAATGGTGTATGTTACATTAGGGGATGACTAGTTATTGTAAAAAGAACAAAGATTATCGCCATTATAGTGGACTATCCCCATTGAGTTTGTACAGGCGGCACCCCTTCCAGCGGCACCCCTTCCAGCACCACCCCTGGTCTCCAAACATCAAACAGCTGTATCTCCCCTTCTGTATTAGCTATACCAATGCCATCTTGCAGGCAGATAGCTTGTTATTAGGGCTTTAAAATGATACAAATTTGTTGAGATAGCTTTTGTGGTTTTGAAATTATTTGAGGAAAATGACAGCATAAAACTAAAAAATGTAACGGCACCACCCTATTGGGAGGCGAGTTCATAACGCGTGACCCTATGCATTATATCAATGATGGAAATAAAGAGAAATTCTGTTTACCATAGATTAATATTAGGACAAGTCACAATTTTAATACTTATTTCTGAGCTAAGTTCCCATTGTTGAAGCCTTGTCGTCAATCATAAAAACGGGGAGGCCTTCATTTTTGTTTGTTTTTTCCCTCATTGCTCTATACCCCTAGCCTGGAAATCTCGTGTGGACTTTGTTTATAAATGATACCCAAGCACTTCTTATCAAGAACGATGAAACAAAGTTAAAGAGGAAATAAGATAAATAAGAACAATATTTGCGGGGACGAGAAACACGTTTATCATTTTTACTTGGCCTTACCCTGTTTGTTATTTCATGCAAATCTCGAGGCAATCAGTTAACAACGGATTAATCTTGTTTGTGATATGCAAATTGATAGTGGGAGAATGAAATGAACAGAGGACACGGGTAAATATGAATAAGGAGATTGAGACATGATGTATTTCAACAATAAATATTCCATTGAAATGGAATGGGGGCGATCCCAGAGAAGAAGCATGTTTTGTAACCATTTTCAGATGCATCTGTTGCATACCAAAATACCAGGGAAATGGTGTATGTATTTTCCATAATTCAAACCAAAAAAACAAATCAAATCACCGCAGTCTAAAAATAGTACAGGAAACCAATAAAGTTGACCACTTATTAGATAACCCCACGACAATTGGGAGATTTCTCCTTAGTCAAACAAGATAAGCTATTATGTCTCTGTGTTGGGAGTCTAATAAATCTCTCTGATTGATCATCAACCGTCTATGCATCAAACAAATATAGCTTTGACTCCATCACAGACTGTAGGACTGTTAAAATAAACTGCATAGGTACAATTTACAAAGACTGCAAACATGGCGGCCCCCACTTACCTATGTCTAGAAAGACCTAAATGTGTAATTTCTTGCAATTACATGCTAATAGGGTGGCTTCGCCCCCCCCCCCCCCCCAAAAAACACTTTTATTAAACCATGGTTATAATAATCATTCTCCGACTTTCACCAATTTTCTTTTTAAATATCTTGTTATTTTCTAGTATCCTAGTATTATAGCATGGATGTAGACAAGATATCTTACCATTTAAAAAAAAATATATAGAGATAATACTGAATGTTTGGTATCTGTGTTATATTTAGAAAACATGATTTAGTGAAAGATTGTTTCAACGCAAGATTTGTAAAACATTTTAGAAGAGCTGAAATATTTTTATAGTATATGACTGTTGAAATCTGCTTACTATAATTGCATAGATGAGTTGTAACCAAAAACTGTATCGTTATCACTTAGGTCATGACCTTCGGGTGTTTTCCGGGGTACTTTATACAACATAATAAAAATGAAAAAGAAAATAATAAAATGAAAAGTAAACAAATACTTAAACAAATAAACAAAGTAAACAAATAAACAAATGTGTAAAATAAATAAATGATTATATAAATAAATGAATAATAATAATATAAATAAATGATAATAATATAAATAAATGAATAATAATAATATAAACAAATAATAATAATATAAATATAGTAATAAATAAATAAATAAATAAATAAATGAATGAATAAATAAATAAATAAATAAATAAATAAATAAATAAATAAATGAATAAATAAATAAATAAATAAATAAATAAATAAATAAATAAATAAATAAATAAATAAATAAATAAATAAATAAATAAATAAATAAATAAATAAATAAATAAATAAATAAATATAAATAAATAAATAAATAAATAAATAAATAAATAAATAAATAAATAAATAAATAAATAAATAAATATACTAATAAATAAATAAATAAATAAATATACTAGTAAATAGGTAAATAAATGAATATAAATATCAAAATACGTTAACAGTTCAAGGTTATGGAACCCGAGGTTTCACGCACGTATTATACAAACGGCGATCATCAGCCAACTGCACAACATAATAATACATTCGAGTTATTTCTTTTTAGCACGGATCGGTGGCTTGTTTCGATACACATGTAACTTATTTTGATATTTGTATAATGCTCTACACTTGGTGTATTGAGCACTCTTACTGCTGATCATATAACTTTTGACTTTATTCAACAAAATGAATATACAGGTATATATTTTTTTCAAATAAAGAAATGAATAAATAAGTAAAAACATGAATAAATAAATGAATAGATTTATATATGCCTAGTCTACTTTTTGATGTTACTCAAACAGTTATCCATACTCACTATTTGATTTGTATAGTGTATTAGGCCTACCTGTGTATTTGGTTTGTCAGAGCGGATGAAAAAGAATTAGGCCTATCGGAAATAGGCCTTTCGTGCTCAAAAGAACATCTTTGTCGTCCGTTCAATGATGTGTTATTACATTGACCACTACACTCTCAGCAAAAAAGGTTCAACTTAGAACCATAAATGGTTCCTCACATTGTCCTCCATATGGAACCCTCATGGGTTCTTCCCGAGAACCATTTCATTGAGGAACCCTCTTGAAAGGTTCTTTAAAGAATTAAAAAAGGTTCTTCAGTTTTGTTCTCTATATGGAACCCTAAGGGTTCTTCGGGGTTAAAGAACCCTCTTGAAAGGTTCTTTAAAGAACCAAAAAAGGTTCTTCAGTTTAGTCCTCTGTTTGGAACCCTGAGGGTTCTTCAGGGTTAAAGAGCCCTCTTGAAAGGTTCTTTAAAGAATCAAAAAAGGTTCTTCAGTTTTGTCCTCTATATGGAACCCTAAGGGTTAGGGTTAAAGAACCCTCTTGAAAGGTTCTTTTTAAAGTACCAAAAAAGGTTCTTCAGTTTTGTCCTCTATATTGAACCCTGAGGGTTAGGGTTAAAGAACCCTCTTGAAAGGTTATTTTTAAAGAATAAAAAAAGGTTCTTCAGTTTTGTCCTCTATATGGAACCCTGAGGGTTCTTCAGGGTTAAAGAACCCTCTTGAAAGGTTCTTTAAAGAACCAAAAATGTTCTACAGTTTTGTTATTATAGAACCCTTAGGATTCTTCAGAAATATTTAGAGATAGAACTAGTTCACCTACGGGTAATTTCTCATTAAAAGTTGGAATATTGTATGAGTCAAGAAAATATTGTCTATGCTGGAAATTAAAATACTATATTGGTCATTTATCATTGATTTTTTTTGTTAGCATTACAATATTTCTTAAATGGTGGATTACTGATCAAATAATTAAAACCAATCGGGGCAGAGCAAAAGGATTATGGGATAACTCAAGTTAGAGCCCATTCGGTTTGACCCCTACTTTGCATGTAGCATATCTATTATGAGGAGCGTATTGGGTAAGGGTATGGTGTATAAGTCCCAAGTATGCAAATGAGGATAATGAGATTTATTCCGTTGTTGAGTACTGGGTAGGTGTGTGGTAGAGCATGACATTGTATTCAGTGAGCTCATTTGCATACTTGGGACTTCTACACCATACCGCTACCGCGTATTGGTGGTGTATGATGATACCCTAAACTCACCAGTTGCCATTGTAATTGTTGTTTCACGACGTATACAAGTGGGTTCCTCGCAGTGGCGTAGCCAAGGGGGGGCAAGGGGGGGGGGGGGGCAGCTGCCCCCCCTGTGGGGTTCTCTGCCCCCCCTGTTGCCCCCCCTGTGGGAAATGTCAGTTGAAATAATTTGGGACTAACCTATTCACAACACAAGGAAATTCAATCCTCAATTTGGTTGTTGCCCCCCCACCAAAACTCCCGGCCCCCCCTTTGCCCCCCCACTGAGAAAAACCTGGCTACGCCACTGGTTCCTCGTTATGGTGCTGCTGACTCCTTCAAGCTGTCAGTGTCAGACTGAATGTATGGCTACCCTGTTCCGACTGAAGCTGACTGAGCGAACGGATGGGACAGTTGGTTAGGAAGAATAAAAATTCCCTTTAAAAGGGAAAACCCAGTATCAAGTAATATTCCTTGCAATGAAGTGAAGACCATTTTGGTGACATTTTCGGAGTCACGGTTGTATAGTCCAACGGGTTCTATATTACGAGAAAAGGTTTTATAGTACTAAGGTTTTATAGAATCAACGTAATTAGGCCTAAGGTTCAATAATCTGAAGAATCTATCATCTGAAAAAAAGTCCTTTCCAATTATTAAGAAAGGGTCTGCAATTCAAATATTAAAGCAAGTTCTGTAGTGTAAATTTGAAATGAGGTTCTTTAAGCGCAATCACTACTTAACAGAGTGGAGACTTCGGTGGGTAAAGTCGGGCTCAAAATGAACGCTGCAAAGACAAAGTACATGTCCTTCAACCAGAAGCAAGTACCTGTAATCACCACAAGCGAAGGTATGCGCCTTGATAATATAGAGGACTTCAAGTACCTTGGAGCCTGGATGAGCAGTACTGAAAAGGACATTAAAACACGCAAAGCAGCAGCATGGAGAAATTGTGGCAAACTTAGTCAGTTATGGAAGGCCAAATCACTATCCAGAAAGCTCAAAGAAAGGCTGTTCATAGCTACTGTAGAATCAGTCCTCCTCTATGGATGTTAGTCATGGACAGTAACCCCAAAGCTTAGTAAACAGCTGGACGGATGTTACACTAGAATGCTTAGAACTGTGTTCAACATCAACTGGAGTCAGCATGTGACAAATAAGGACCTATACGCCGATAATGCCCAAAGTCTCGGATAAGATCAGGGAGCGTAGATTAAGATTTGCAGGACACTGCTTCAGAGGGTCCAATGAGCTGGTCTCCAAACTCATGGGTACCAAAACATGGAGTTAGAAAGCGTGGTAGACCAGCCCTAACCTACATTGACTTACTTAAGTGTGACTCAGGATTGCAGATAGAAGAAACCAAGACAGCTATAAACCCCACTGCTGGTCAACACACACGTTTTGGATTGGGGTGAAATGACGGGATACACCCCTCGCTAATTGCACAATACAAATAGGTCGCGGGGAAAAACCAATATTTATCTCATGTGAATGATGCGTCAACAATGTTACTAAATCCTATCACATAGATAAATATCATTCTCGTAGGCCTTAAATTATAGATTATTTCTTATTGTAAACTTTCAATATTAGCGGAATAATAGATACCAATTATTTTTAGATTCCAGGGGCCATCGTAAAACAAAGGACCCTTCACCCATGCAGAAAAAATTGAGTTCTCTTAAGTTTAAATTAAAGAATATTAGATTTATCCAAATAAAATAATATGAGCTCATAACATCTCGTATCATATCTATGCACATCATAACTGTATTCCTTTTCGCCAAATGAAACCAACATTTATTTTTCAATTACATTACTAGATTTTGGGCTTTGGTGCATGGAAACAAACGTCAAAGTTCATTAATCGGCCTTATTTATGTAAATATGCTGGTTTCTGGGCAAACTTTCATGAATGAACAAATTAGCGCAAGCTACAAATTCTTTGAGCGGGTCAAACATCCCTACAGATTCACTATCACCAGTGTCCAATGGAACCATAGCAAAAAAAAGAAGATTTCTTGAGCAACTCCAGCTTGCTTTATTTTCATCACTTGACCACTGATTTCTGTCACCAGTGTCTACTGGTTCTCATTGACATTAATACAGTACTATGAAAGACTTATAATGTTGTCAAATGAGGGTCTTTAAGAAAATTCTTCTTATCTCGACCTCGACCATGCTGGACAACATGCTGGACTTTGTATTAGAAGTCCAGACGACCCCCAACTGTTAATTCAGCGCATGGTTGGTACTGTTTGTTTAATGGTGGTACTGTAGTGGGGCTATTAGCATGCTATCTGTGGCTGGTGTTGCTCTAGTAGGAACCATTGATAGTCAACAGATAGTCAATGAAATATCCAACTTTTATTAATTATTTTCGATATCTTCGGAAATACTAGAGCGTTTTCCCTCGTTCGACCAAAATTCTGATGTAACATAGGCATGTTTTTGACATTTTTGCCACTTAATTCATGTTTAGTCACAAAAAACGGTACATTTTTACCACCAGAGTCAACCAAAATCGGCCCCCTACCCACCTGAAAGCCAAACTATATGCCCAGATTAACTGGGCGAAAAAGGTCGGTCTCACATAAATGTGGGGAAATAGCCTGGGAAATAGCTCATTACGATTTATCCAGTTCAGAATATGTGGGATTTGATCATGATCTGACAGGCCAGTCACGCAGACTTAATTGGCTCAATTATAGCCCGGGATTCATAGCATACACGCGACAATACCCAGGAGATGTGAAGAGTCCTTGCACTTGGTCACAGGTCACTAATAGGTATATGGTCACGGTTTTTTACCTCGGCACCCATAAAAGGTGGTTTTGTTACATTCTAATCATTTTTTTGTACTTAGGCTATTGTATTTGTGTAACCCTCTACGCGATTGACTTGTGTTTGGACTTATTTTAACGGCAATTTAATCCCCTTTAATAATCTGAAGAGAGAAAAAATCCATCACCTTTGATTAAATTAATACAGCTCGTTAAAGCATAATTAGTCAGGGTGGTTGAGGAAGTGGAGGAGGAGGAAGTGGAGGAGGAGGAGGAGATAATTGTCTAATAATGGGTGAAAATGGACCGTTTTCCTGTAATAGAGCATTCTAATTCTTAGCATTATGTCAGTTTAGTTCTAAATGATGCAACAATGCTTTACATTATTTACTTAAAGTGTCAATTAAGCTAATTAACTAATTTTCAAATCTGATTAACGATGTAGGATGAACCATGTTGCACATAGTCACAAAGCCGTTTTTGTCAATGTTTCAAAATTTTCCTTGCAGGAAAATTGGAAAGAGATATCAAGGCTTTGATTTTAATGTAAAAGCAATGAGCTCTAATTTGTACCATATATATGGACCTTGATATTTGTGGCAGAGTATTTTTGGCTTATAAAATGTGATTGTCTTTGATGCATTATATCAGGAAGGGGCAGTCTGGGGCACTCATATGGTAAATTTGATTGTGTGCTTTGTTAATTTAGGTATAATTTGCGAGCAATTAAATTACTCGCATGTAGTCGGAATATTTAAATATTATTAATTAATGAAATGTTATAATATATAATTTGTCAAAACAGGTCAATATTATCGTATTGTGTTATTCAATGAGTCATACTTGTTGCCATTTGTTTATAATACATTTAACAAATAAACATTTCCAATTGCAATAATATATCGGCGCGTCGCGTGAGTTTTTGAGCATTTATTTCACATAGAAATGTATAAAGCAAAATGTGTATGCACAACTTTCGAATTGATTATAGTCGGCAATATGATTCAACACATAGGGCACGTAGCAATGTTCAATCCTTTGTAAAGTTATAAAAGTGCTGAAATAGGCCAAAACGTGTAATTTTGATATTTTGGCCGTTGCTATGGTAACGAAGGTCCATCGGTGACCTAATTTGGATTTTTATAGACTTTGACCAATCCTGCACCCTGATTTTTTTTTTTTTTTTTTTTTTTTGAAGTCTGCCAACATTTTTTGATTTTCTTTGATTGGTACGCAAAGTTGCTCTTAAGTGCTTTATTTTGGGATCGGAATGAACGTTCAAACATTGCTTATTCGAATTTCCGCTTATTCTCCCCTAAATACACACTCCGCGGTGCCAAGAACAATGTATTCTGAATAAACTGAAAATAAAAGAATATTGTCAAGTTTACTAAAAAATTGATTTTTACATTGAATTTATACTATTTATTTTATTTTTCTGTTATATCAAGACAGATATGGTGTATACGTAATTGTATTAAACCTTTTTAAGTGTGCGCGGATTCGCGCGATTTTTCTGTTGAAATATAAACTGTTCAACATTTTGAATATTGACTAATTTTTATTTACATTTTGATCCACATCTTATAATATAATTCAACTGCCTGTCAATAGTTTCGTTATGATATGTACAGTATTTTGCCTGGTTTTTAAACATTTGCAATATCAAAAACATGAAGCTATTTACCAAAATAAGTAGTGCTTTGAGATAAATAGATATTTTCAATACAAGAATTGAGGTAAACACGCTAGCGTCGGACCATCAAGAGTGGGACTACCGCTTTGTCAATCTAGATTGATTTGAGTCAAGCCCCCAAAGGCCCCCCATGCCCGTACCAGTTCACCATTATTGAAGTCATTGATTCTCATATTAACGGCCGTTTATATTGACAGATCTCCAAAAAACTACTCCGCCCATTTCCTTTGTAAGGATTTATGTCAATAAAACCAACGAGCGAAAAGTAAATACACCGAAATGACCCGGAATATGGTGAAGTGGTTTAGGCATGGGTGAGGGATGTGGGGGTGTGTGTGTTGATTATAAAAGTTCTCATTAATGGGAAAGATTGGTTGTAACCAAAACAGGCAATATGTTCATTGTAGACTAACCAAATAAAGTCATTATCTAGTTTTTTTATCCTTTTTTTTTTTTTTTTTTTTTAAAGAAGAAAACCGCATATTCCCTGCCCAAAAAAGTTAATTTGAAAAAATATCATTTTGATTAATGATTTTTTGTCCGAGATATCGACGAGAATGTTAATTTTATTCCATAGAGCTGTGTATAAAAGCACATCTTCTCCAACCCACTGTCTTTTAATACAAGATTGTGCGACATTGGCGCTTCTCGGACACGTGCCATAGACATAAATGATTGCTTTAAACGATTTAAAGTTTATCATGTATATTTATCGAAATGACCAAAATATGAGGGTCTAATTTTCGCTACTAGGAACAAAATTCGGAGAATTTTTTTTTTTATAAATATCAAAAATATAATTTTAAACGTATTACGCTCTAATGAGAACAAAAAAAGATTTTTTTGATTCTAAGACACGCGGAGTTGACACTAATGAACTTTACCAAACCTTTAAGGTTGAATTTAAGTTTTGCATACTTCCGTAAACCCCGCTCTCCGAACGGCGCGGGGTCTAACATGATCTAAATAGTATTTAAAAAGATATTTTTGATTCTAAGACACGCGGAGTTGACACTAATGAACTTTACCAAACCTTTAAGGTTGAATTTAAGTTTTGCATACTTCCGTAAACCCCGCTCTCCGAACGGCGCGGGGTCTAACATGATCTAAATAGTATTTAAAAAGACATTTTTGATTCTAAGACACGTGGAGTTGACACTAATGATCTTTACCAAATCGTTAAGGTTGAATTTAAGTTTTGTAATCTTCCGTAACCCCCCCCCCTCTTGATTCTAAGACACGTGGAGTTGATAGACACAATTTTTTTAAGAGATTTTGAATTCAAGTTATGTATACTTCAGCAAGCCCGCACCCTCTCCGTTCACCGCCGCGTGGAATTTACTGAAATGAAATAATCTTTTTAAAAGATTTTGAATTTAAGTTCTGCTAACTTCTGTACCCCATGCCCGTACCAGTTCACCATTATTGAAGTAATTGATTCTCATATTAACGGCCGTTTATATTGACAGATCTCCAAAAAACTACTCCGCCCATTTCCTTTGTAAGGATTTATGTCAATAAAACCAACGAGCGAAAAGTAAATACACCGAAATGACCCGGAATATGGTGAAGTGGTTTAGGCATGTCCCCCCCCCCCCCGGGCATGCGCCTGAATAAGTTCACCTAACAGAACATATAAATTTCAGAGTGATTTGTGATTTGCCGTAATCGGAGAGCTCGCGTGTTCGTTGTACTCCGAGGATACGTCGAACACGGCAGACAACCGCTACGAATACGTTAAGGGAAGTGTCAACCCTAAATATATGAAATTTATCAAGCACTGTAACTTTTAAACTAATAATGTAATGTACATAAAAGTATACAATTTTTCAAATGAAATGAGTCGGAGAATCCATTTTTGGTATTAAATTTCGCCAAAAATAGTGATTACTACATTTTTGCCCAAAAATCACTTTTTTGGCGCCAAAAATTTACGGACAACCTAACAAAACCAGTTTTTTATTAAAAATTTCAAAATTTCACCAAAATCATCTAAAGTCAATTATCTAGGAAGCACTTTTTTTTTTTGGCTTAAAAATTTTTAGTTTTGAAAATATTGACCAAAAAGTGCCAAAAATGTGATTTTTGAGATAAAAAACTTTTTTTTGGCACTTTTTGGTCAATATTTTCAAAACTAAAAAAATTTAAGCCAAAAAAAAAAAGTGCTTCCTAGATAATTGACTAAAGATGATTTTGGTGAAATTTTGAAATTTTTAATAAAAAACTGATTTTGTTAGGTTGTCCGTAAATTTTTGGCGCCAAAAAAGTGATTTTTGGGCAAAAATGTAGAAATCACTATTTTTGGGGAAATTTAATACCAAAAATGGATTCTCCAACTCATTTCATTTGAAAAATTGTATACTTTTATGTACATTACATTATTAGTTTAAAAGTTACAGTGCTTGATAAATTTGATATATTTAGGGTTGACACTTCCCTTAAGCATACGTTGGCCATACGCTCGCATACGCTGTCATAAGTTTGTTATAAGTTAGTGATACGCTATCAATAAGTTAGTCATACGCTATGTATACGTTCAATACGCTATGGATACGCTATGGATATGTCCATTCCATCACCGATGTCAACTTTTCCTTCGCAATTCGTTGGGAAGTTGGACGTTATTGGATGTTCTTGGACTCTGACAATTTTCGAGCTATTTTTTTAATACGTCGGCATACCGTCAGGCCATACGCTATGGGGTGACAGGGCCTTAAGCACTATATGAATGGCCGAACAGCTGACGAATAAGCAACCTACACCCAACCTAAACCAAATATTCACATTGAACATGCTCAAAAAATGTCCTAAACACCAGCGTACCTCTGCGAGCCCACAGCATACCGCTAACGAATACAACGTATGCCACATAAGTCACGAACGAATGACAACTTGCACGAACGTACACCTAAAAGATCCAAAACGTCGGCCACACGTTAGCTATTTGCAACAGTGTGACAGGGCCTTTAACCTTTTTATCAAAATTGACAATTATTCATTCAAAAGACAAAAGTATAACAATTATATCCTCTTGGATAAAGAGTTTATTAGTGCTTCAATTCATACATTTATATCATTTTACACATGGTTGTTTAAGAATTTTAAAGGGGCATTGAGAGATACGTATGGGAGTGCGCGCGCCCTCAATTATCCTGGAAATCAGTGTTTTTTTGCATCAAAGTAATACTTAGGCATATACTAACTACCATCTGAAACAGTTTACCAACATTCGCCGTTGATCATCTAAAATTTCATGATTTTCTTAGTTTCGATATGATCATATCGAAACTAAGGTGCTGAATTCGGAAGTTATGCATCGTTTTACTCACAAACTTTGGCGGCAAATCTCAACCCGGAAGTGCCGTTATTTGCTTAGTTTGGCATGAAGGCGATGTCGGAATTGTATGACATTTTGGATTTGGGCTATGTTGATGATTATCTTTAGGCCTACGTTATTTGCTCATTTAGTACATCTCTCAATGCCCCTTTAATATTTACAGGAATGTGTGATAAAAGCACAATACAAAATGTATTCAATTAAATTACTATAAAAATAAATAATATTGAATGAGTCACATGCTCTTGATCGTCAACAACAAAAACAAAGGTAAGGAGATGAAAATAAATGCTGTTCTATGAGCAAATACGGTGGCTGTGTTTTTATACTTTCAAAATACAAGACGTTCAAACCCGGCTGAACGTCCCTTTCTTATAACAATAGATTCTATACAGACCAACAATCATTTGTTGTCACCTTTGTCCATGTTGTCTGGCGTCTCTGAAATCGTTATAATCTCAATCACTTGTGCTACTGGCACACGCAATGTTTCAATAGTGATCACATGATATTGTTATATTGATGCTAGCGTGATCGATAAATCATCACCGTTTATAACAGGCATGGCAGGATCCGATTAAGTGTCAAAGTGAGCCGCCCTCTATTCTAAATTGTTATTAAATAAAACTATTTATCAACAGTAATAATATAATCTGGTTTAAAAAAAGGTAAACAGCGTCCAGGCATGACAATATCGCAAGGGAAAAACCGGGGAGTTTGTAGATAAAATAAATTTTACTATTTTTCATCTCAAATGAACATGTATTTTGTTCCTAAAATTTCTTGTTCAGTGACTTAAAATTAAAATTACGTATTTTCCTGAATAATGAAGAGGGAATAAGAGAGTAGCTAGAGAGTAGTTGAAGTGGAAGTGTGTGCATTGTCTGACAACAAATGATTGTTGGTCTGTATAGAATCTATTGTTATAAGAAAGGGACGTTCAGCCGGGTTTGAACGTCTTGTTTCAAAATGACTCCTAAAAATCAAAAAAATATGTAAAAATGTTGACAAAAACAACAAACTAATTTCTAAGAAATAGGCCACAGAACAGGGTGTTTTGGTCACCTAAAGGTTGTATAGACAATTGGCCCTTTGCCCTATGCCTTTTTTTAGTAAGATCATTGAGCATTTAGTCAATGCAGTCCCTTACTTAGTAGGTGAAAGTTGCGTTGTCATAAAATGGCTAAATTTAATTTGAACCTGCTGATTTTTGCACCAACCAACTCATTATAAAATTTGGCATTATCATAAAACAAATAATTCAGAATCACAAAATCTGTCAAATATTTAGATAAAGAAATGTGAGGCTTTATAATGCAGTCTTTGCTATCCAATAAGCTAATAAGATGAAGTCTTAAATAATTCAATATATTCAAACCGATAAACTATACTCTGTTTGTCTTCCTCTGGACAGTGATGTAACTTTACAGCATTTACGCACCCGTATGTATCTTTCTATGCTGGGGTGTGTACGCCGCACATGGAGTAGGCGCGCACGTTTGATGTGCTGCAATTAGGAGAATACGAAGTTACGTCACTGTCTCGTGAGAGATAAATAGACTAAACTGCTCACAAAAAGTATCGAAACACTTAGAAATGATCCAATATATAACAGCTCGAAAGGGTATGCATTAATCGAAGCAAATATCCAAGTGCATAATTTTGTTCTGCGTATTTTGACACCTCGATCGATGAGATACGATGTTGCGGAGCGGAGTTATTGTCATTTCAATGGTCGTGGGTCCAGTTTCAAAAGTGACAATCATCCTATAGGAAGAGGTTTGCATTACTGTTTAGAATTATCAGATTTGTGCTTTTCAATAGGGATGAGTGTCACTTTTGAAACTGGACCCACGATCATTGAAATGACAATAACTCTGCTCCGCAACATCGTATCTCAACGATCGAGGTGTCAAAATACGCAGAACAAAATTATGCACTTGGTTATTTGCTTCGATTAATGCATACCCTTTCGAGCCGTTATATATTGGATTATTTCTAAGTGTTTCGATACTTTTTGTGAGCAGTTTATTATAACAACACATCTGACTAAAAATTAAGGCCAATTGTGTTTCAGAACATTAAGAGTTGCAACAATCAGAACAAAAGATCCATAGGCTATATCATTTTGTTCATGGATTATTTTAAAAATAGGGTTAAAGGTTTTCTGCTCCATAAAATCTACTTATATCATATCATCTATTCGCCTGATGATTGGACAAAATGACCGTATGCGATTGTCCATGAAACTCGAGTAGCGACATATCCCGGAAGGTCTATACCTCTGAATTTTTATATCATATTAATCATATTGAAGTTGGAGAGGCCATCAAATTGAATTGGATATTTGGTATGGAGCTTTCAGGATTCCTGAATGTTGATACCTATGTATTACAATGCCAATATTATCAACGGTTTCTGAAATGCCACAAATTTAAAGATTCTACATGACCAGACATACAGGGTGTATCCAATTTTTTTGATACACCCTGTATTGCCAGGTTCATCTTTATGGAAATCTAATCGAACAGCCCCACCTAATTCCATGCATTAAAATACATTTTGTGTTTTTGAATTGTAATCTGTTTTTCAAAAACTAGTTTCGTCCGTGATATGTGGTATCAAAACGCAACTAACAAAATTCCCCATAATTTAAAGATGATCAAATACATGAGTTATGACAATGAGTGTGGACTTTCATTTTAACTTTAAGTGCAATTAACTTTTGTGAGATTGTATTTGAACAATTCAAGCGAATCATTGATTCATACATAAGATATCCCCATTTTATGCTATGAAAATGACACAAATAAATTCTCAGAAATCATGGTTGAAAACCCCTACTGTTTTTCCCATGTGAATATAGGAAAATTCTTACAAATATTCAACACATGATTTTTTAATACAATATGATATTTAACACTTTTAAGTATTAAAATACAAGTGTCCTATATTAAAATACAAGTGTCCTATATTTACGCATCATTAGCAAGTTGCAGATTTGCTAATTAAAACGTCTGTGAAAAAAATAGAGTTTTATAAACAGTGTGTTACGTTGTAGCAAACAAGAAGAGGAGTCCCTTTGCAAATCCTATAATTTCATTTCCGCCTAGCTTGGATTCTCCGTAAACACGGTCAACAAATGTGATCGGGACCTGTGAATAGCAAAGAAAAAAGACCCAAGTTATTTATGTAAGTAATAATAGGAATGCATCATATATGAAATGCATAATTCTATCAATAAATTTCAATTCAATTCCCTTTATTCAGCAGCATTACGACAAAATAACATATTCTTAAACAGCTAAGAATGTTTAAGCAATTATCATTGGTTCTTAGAGAAATCGGCAACATTTATATGAGACAACTTAACACGGCCTACATTAATTAGCATGACCACCCTCGCGCAGTGTGCGTTAACCATAGTTTTGTTCCATAACACGCATTTCTTCAGTGCGTCTACTGCGGTTTTCTTGCCTGCTTATGCGGCGCATTACGCTGACGCATGGCATACTCACTGCACAGGATTGGATGGAATGTAATGTTTGTGGGTTATTCGATACAACAGGGGTCAAAGTTGACCAATGTTGCCAATTAAAGGTACAATTTTGATTAAATAATTGTCAAAGTATGACTGTGTAAGAATTATAATAAATTTAATGTTTCTAGACCGTACCTGTGTTATATTTTCTAACATAAATGCGTTCGGTAGTAGTATTTTTGGCATAGAACAATGACGCAGTCTATACTACCGCCAGCATTTATGTCAGACAATATAATACGGGTACTGTCTAAAAACAATACCTAATATTCTCTAAATTCAAATATGATAAGAGGCTATAGGTGCCCAGTAGAAACCCTGACAAAATCCAATCATAGCCATCTCTTTGATAATTAACATATTAAACCATTCCTACTCCTTAAGAAGGTTAACATAACAAATGCATCCATTGTGAAAAATCAAAAGCCTTGTTTAAGAGGAGATTTCGTAAAGCCGCAAATTATAAACATATCAAATTTAAGTGTTTTCCAGAAACTTGATGTGAGGAAGTGTATTTAATTGCACATCCCTAATGGTTGACAGAGTGGTACAGGATGAAAGAAGTTTTAAGGGTTGCCCACGACTATACCACACCTGGGAGATGAAGAGCAGAATTCGCTCTCTTTTTCGCATGCTTGTTTCTGGAACAGCATTGTGTAAATTTGCACAGAATCAATCAACAACATTTTCTGTTTATAATATCTATGATTGAAAAGTTGACAAATAAAACAACCGGGGAAGAAAAATATATACCCTAGTTGGCCGTACAGTTAAATCTGGTGTTTCTTTGTGTCAAATTCTTTGAGAAACAGGCATAATTGACTACCTACCGCAACGCAAAGGTAAATTTAAGCAAAAATAAGCTTACTTTACGCTACCACAAACAATTTTTACTCAATCAATCTTTATTCAACAATTAAAAGACCGTACAGAAATTCCAGGATACGGGATGGACGGATCCATCCCATACAGGAAAGACAAAAGACAAGAACAACAACAACTATAAATATATTAAAAGATTTAAAACAAACAACACAAGCCTACATAATATAATTAAAACCTGAAACCAGCAGGAAATGGGGCCTGCCCTAAATCTTTATATATGGACACTCTATCCAAGAAGGTTCGTGCCTTGCATTGCAAATCGTGTAACTACAAAGGAGAGCATTAAAGTATGTAGGGTAAAGTCGCCTATTTTCGGTCAGCGCCTATTTTCGGTCACTGGTCAAAATCGTGTAATTGCATCGGTCGTCGCCATTTTAAAAGCAATACCGGGCATCAACTATGCAGGGGTGTTTTAGTCGTCAGTTTATAACGACGAAGTCATTTTTATAACACGATTTGGGCCAAGTGACCGAAAATAGGCGCTGACCGAAAATAGGCGACTTTACCATACTTATAGTTTTAAAATCAATGGACATTTAATGGCTAATAAATACGCTTGAAACATCATTAATGACAATTAAAGGAACAATAACATTGATTAAGCGCTAGCAGCGTCACTGACACTTAAACTCATCCTTCTAAGACGACCTTACCTCTCCTATGCTATAACGGAATTGTCTGGCTCTAATAATCATCTCCATCTGGAACACATAACCCTTTGATACACACGATTCAATCAGGTGCTGGAGAACATCCTTTTTGTAAAGTCTGGAATAAAACAAACATATCTGGATATCATGCACTTATAAACTGCAATACTTGCACATAGGACCTTGGTATTGCAGGCATTTGGGGGAGGGCTTAACCAGGTGTGTGTCCCTGCATACCCATGACATACCTAGGAGCTTATATAGAGAAGTGTTAGATTGACAACTACAGTGTAGAGAGATGCTCTTGACCTTCGAGGACTAAAAAGTTGTTTAGGCTCAATTCAGAATGAGACCTATACATACTCTTAAAGCAAGTGGCTGAGCACTGAAACAAGTCAACGTTACAATACGGTATCATTGGAAAGATCAGCTTTCCAATGATGTGCCACACATTATGAACATAATGTGACGCGATCAAGCGGAATGAGTAGTTTGATTTTGGTAATATTGATTTTGAGTTATGGTAAAAAGATGAGACAAATTCTATGTTTTACTTTGCTTTCACAGTTTGTAAATTGTTTGTTACTTAAACACTTTAGTTTTAGAAGGGTTTGGACCATACTGTAGCATTTTCCACCTGCTTTTCTATGATGGACAAATATCAAAATTGAAAACGGCCAACACTCATATAGCATGATCACATCACATATTACAAAAATATGGACAATGCTCGTGCTTCTCAATACAATGCGCTGCCGGCGGTTGTTCTTGCCAGTCAATTTTTGACCTCCAGGGTCGACATCACCATTCTACCTTCCATTGATATTATCACACAGTTTCCTGAAGGATCCCATATGAGTAATACAAATCAAATGAATCTACTATAATTGTAAATTGGTCCTGGGATGTGTATTCGTGTGTATAATTTAAACACACAATAACATGTTTTCCTATTTTTCCTTGGTTTTGTTGTATTTGTATTACGCAGGTCCTGGATGTTGACTTTTCACCATGATGTACTGCATATTCTTGCCTCTCCCAAGCAACCGCTGGCTGCACATCATATTGCGAATACCGAGAATTGAAATCAGTTCATAAACTTCTTAAAGGGGTTTATTTTTCACTTCTAAATCTGCTCTATATATATACTTCTTTATTCCCAGAACATGAATCACTAGGTAATTATCAGTAAAAGAAACTCACCTAAAACTACCTGTGAGATCTGAGGCACCCGGTCTAAGAAGCATTTGTGTTAAGAAATTTGCTCCTCGGCTGAAAGGAATCAAAGTAAAACAAGATATGGGTAAACATTTGCTGTTTGGCATTTAAACCAAGGAGAAAATAAGCGGGCTCTGGGAGATTTTTACCCAACGGTTGCCAAGATTTAGCTCCCGGCGTTTTTCAGCTTTTGCACGGTAAAGTATAGGACCGGGAAAGTATAGGACCGGGAGCTACTTGTGAAAAAGTACCTCCCAGTTCATGAATGCTTATTTTTCTCCTTGATTAAAACTGTTTGCTTAGAATAAGGGGCTAAACAATTGGGTGGTCTGTCAGACAGGCGGTCATAATTTTTTCCTGTCTTCACCTACATTATATTCTGTTATTCATCTCTTATACATCACTGTACAACCCTTTAACTGTTCCAGAAGAATAATTCATTGGTAGATTACCAGTGTAAGTCATCTTCGGAGTTTTAATTTCACCCATTTTAAGATGAGCACTTCTTCACAGTGATAGTTCGGAGTTTTAATTTCACCCATTTTAAGATGAGCACTTCTTCACAGTGATAGAAAGATAACATATTTAGCTTTGTTTAATAAAAAGAATTTTTGTAATCAATATTTGCATTATATTTTTTCATCAATTTTAATGGAGCCCTCGTGTTTAAGCCTGAATTTTTTTTTTAATAACTCAAACTTACCTGATAATCTTTCTTTTGAGATCCCAGCCATACACACCGCCACCAAGTGCATACCTCGTTCCAGACACAACATCATAATCATGCTCTTTCTGTTTCCTACAATAAAACAAACATTGGATCAAATTTACTCACAAGAGGTCTAATAATTGGTTTATGCACAGAGGATTCTGTGAGGTAAAAAAACATGATGACACTTAAAGAAGGTGTCCGGCAAGCACAACATTGTCCATTATATGTTAGAAAAGTAATTATCAAGCCTTAGTCGCGTAATTATATTGAATAAAACATTATACTTATCATAAAACAACCCAATAAATACTGCCATCTCTCAACATGCCATTTTTAAAAATCAGGGCTTTAAATCACCACAATTTTTTTGTTGTTGCTTGTATGAGAGATGGCAGTGTTTATTCGTTTTTTTTATGATAAATATTATCTTTTGTTTCTATATAACTACGCGATGATCACTTTTCTTACATATAATGGGCAATGTCAATTTGTCAAAGAAGATTTCTTGTGCAACACCAGCATGCTTCACTTTCATCACATGACCACTGATTTGTCACCAGTGTCTACTGGTTCCCATCGACATACAGTGCAAGGAAATGCTTATAAAGTTGTTTAAGAAAATCCTGTTGCAAGTAATACGATTGATGTGTCTTGATTTTCTTAAAGACCCTATATTTTTATGAATACAAGTTTTAGTTGGGATTCAACTTCTTTTCATATTTGTGGCCAAGTAACCCTATCTGTACCATAAAATAGATGGTAGAGGTCAGACGACCTCCAGATGTTAATTACTTTAACACACATTTGTGGCACTGTTTGTTTTGGTGATAAGCCCTGCTGGTACTGTAGGGGCGCTAAACATGCTGGGGTACATCAAGAAATCTTCTTTGGGGCAATGTTGTGCTTGCCGGCTTGCCGGACACCTCCTTCAACAAATTTGAATGAGAAGGAGAATGTGGGAATGCAAGATTGCTGTGGGTGACATTTTGCAGGAGAAGCATTTTTGTGTTCAATTTTGTTAACTTAATTATTGTTTTAACACGCTATATGATTAAAATTTAATTAATTAATTAATTAATTAATTCCAATGCCAGGACTGGTAAAATAGCTTAAAATGGGTGGGTTTCCCTTGTTTGTAGCGTACCATTATTGTTCAATTCCATATGGGTGGGTATTTGTCATACATCCATGGAGTTCTCATCTAGGGAGTGTATTATAATGGGAGAGGAAATTCAAATCGCCAAAATCAAGAGCTTCCCATACGGGCATATATATATACGCACAATGTGGCTATTATTGACAGCTTGCGCACACACCACAAGCTCATGAGACGCACGATGTACCTCTTAGCATATCAACCAGAAGTGGCGCTAGCACACTGGAAGCTTCATCCTCTGCAATGAATTTAAGCAAGCATGTATTTAAGCAATAAAACAGTTACCTTTAGTTAAGCCTTGTTATTTATAATTACAAATGCAGTTCCCACATTCAATCTTTTGGGTGAATAATACCAAATTTTACTGTCCTTCTTTGTCTACCAGAATTACATATCATAAGTCACAAATATTGATCATTTTTATGCAAAGAATTTTAATTTGTGTCCTTGTGTACTAGAAATAAATAAAAAAGATACCGCATTTCGAATAGCATTTTAAAAATTGCGCTTTGCATAGCCTTTTCAGGTTTCTTTTGACACAAACTTGTTTTTTTGTTTGGTTAAAGTTAAAAGTTAAGCAGGGGAAAGGTGAGACCTTTTTTGTTGTTTGTGCTTTAGATGCTGCATGCAAGTCTAGACAAGCTGTCACTACCTTAAACCAGATTATAAATAAACAATTGTGCAAGAAAATATTCATTTTTGGAGAACAAACGATAGATCAATATAACATGATCCAATATGTAATTTAAGTTTAAAAGGTTATCATTCTAAATGTCATAGCCAAACATCCGAGGAGATTTTGTTACATGTTTTTTTCAGAATTTGTGGTAGAATCATAAACAGTTGAAGGTGTTGAATAATTAAACATGAAACCAATTTGCTTGAAAAAAGATTATTCATTCAGTTTAAGTCCCCAAGGCCAGGTGGTGTGTTTTGTATTTGATTTCTGTTCGAAAACAAATCGTCTATCAGCACGACTGCACAATTTTATAACTGATATCATTGTATTGTAGTTGTATGTTTTTAATCTTGACGTGGCGCAAATAAGATAACTGATCAAGCCGTCATTCAGAAATGTAAGTTTAATCGGTCCTGAGACACCATTGACTTTTACATAAAATGTACTTTTGTGGTTGGATTTTTTTGGTGTTTGGGGCCTCAAACTTATTTGTTTTATAAAAGTGAAATAGGTAGGTATTCTAGTCTTAGCCCTTTTAATAGTAAATAACTTGAAATAATTAAAGTTGAAAAAATTGTCTGTTAAATGGGGGGAAATGGGAACAATAAACTGGTATTGCTGAACTGGAATGGATGAATTAATAAATGGGGTTTGATTTCAATTAATTGTGAAAACACCCTCAATCCTTATTGCATATTGCGATCAAAGTAACCATATTTTCAAACATATGTTCTTACTTATGCATAACCCTAACCCCGGTTTAGGGTTTTTAACCGAAATCACCAACTAAATCGCTGGGAACCGACCAGGAATCGATCCACAGACCCTCTGGCCCAATGTCCAACCCACTAAGCCACGGCCCTCAGCTACTCGTTTGCGCAGTATCCGCGCTCACTATATAGGCTTGGTTGATTACGTCCTCGAAAACCGTTGGCACAGGCGCTTGGATTGGAGATGGAGTAGGAGTAGCATTTTTTAGCACTCAGGGGGTTAGGATTAATGAATAAGGTTAATGATTTTAGTCGGAGTATTCAGCAAGTTCGTTGATAATCTTAAACATTACTTCATTCCTCAGCATTTCCAATGGAGCAGTACCAGGGATACTATTAATTTAGGGATAGGAAACTCCTATACTGCGCATACGTAAATAACAGGTCGCGTTTTATAATTATGATAATCCGCTCAGAGAGCTCCGTATCGACATCGTCATTGACGTCAAGAATCATAAATGTATAAAACAAACAATGAAACATAAATTATCATATAAAAACTTCCAGCACATAAGTTTTATCATAATTTTCAAACTGCATCGCCATCAAGATATGAGAACCAGCCTGTTAAAATGATTTCTGATTGGCAAATTGAATGCAGTATTCTGGAAATTTCTTAGCTCCAAAGTGATACGCAGTCATTAACCTTTAAATAATTCACCATCGAAGTGTTACATGTTATCACTATGTTATCTGGATGAAGCTTTTGAGTACTGAACCCTGATCGAAATAATTGTCACATAAAGTCTATAGCGTGAACCATCACACCAAAAGGTGAGTGATCAAGTTACCAGTGGGGGGGGGGGGGGGGGGGGGGGGGGGGGGGGGGTTGGGGGGGTTATATAATCACTTGGGTGACATGGTGGTGAACATTATACTCCCAGTCAATGAATTAAGATTAAGTGGCAGTTCTTTACAGATAACTATTATGTTTGATGTTTTCGAATATTAATGGATAAGTTCTCACAAGTTGCCACCCATTTACAGCATGACATACACGTAGCTCAATTTTAAGGTGATAAAAGGGAGTATATATGATGCGATCAAGCAGAATGAGTCTGAAATTCAATATTTCACATTTTCAGTTTTCTAATTGATTGTATTGAGTATTTGCAATGCTTCGTTTTAGAGAAAACCCCATCACAAATAGACATTATATTCCACAGATATTGAAGAGTTTTCAAAACAATAGAAAAAAAGAAGAATTGTTATCCTTTGTCAGGTTATATCTCAAAATCAATAATGGCGAGGTCTGACTCATTTTGCTTGATCATATCACATTCATGTTAACTTACTTTATGAACTCTGGAATAACCTTTGGCTGTGAATAGGGTTGAACAAAAACAATAGTATTTAATAGAAACACAAGTTATTGTTAAATAATTTTTTTAGATAGTAAAAGGTCACTTATATAATAAACACAGCATTTATACAGACATATGTAAAGACTATCAGTGTTTCTGGTATGAGAAAATACTTGTTGAAAACGCAGAAAAAAAAGTGCATATAAAAATTGTGTAACAAAATCTAATACAAAACTGGCTCGAAAGAGTTCTACAAATGTGGAAATTCTGGTAACAATAGGGAATGATTTTCTGCTTATCAGCGAAATCATTTTAGTTCTGTCAGTTCCAAATTGGCGAAACTGCTTACAGCAACAAATGGATTTAGAAGAGCGTGGGCACGCAAAACGCTCACACGCAAATGCTTACAGCAGGGAATGAATTTAGAATTGAGCATGGGCACGCAAAACGCTCACATAGCATGCCCACATTGCGCAACTGGCACATGGTAGATCGTATGAGTGACGCTTGCACTATGTCAAATTAGCGCACATACGCTTGCTTTATTTTTGCGCGCAGAGAGATAAAAACCGAATATTCTTGCCAATTTGGAACTGATTAAACTATATAGTTAAATAATCAGATTTGTTTTGCTGTGAAATTTGATTCAACACACCTATGACTCCCTACTTATATTTACTGGTGTACCATACTTGAATTAATAATCAGACACATACCTAATTGTGGTTTGTGTTTTGTACAACATGCATAAAGCACAAATATCTATAACATGCACACGTACATTTGGCAGCTTAAGGTGGATCTATTGGCTGCGTCAAAAAAAGAAGAAGTTTTTAAACATTCTAATTAGTGGGTCTAATTAATTATGCAAATGATAAATAGACAAACGCCAATGTATGTTTGAAGCTCTTCAATTGTACTGCCCATGTACCAAGTCATGTCTTGTCTTCATTGGTCATCTCAACTATCAACAAAAATTACTCGTTCGTGCAGTATACCACGCTCACATTATAAGGCTTGGTTGGTTATGTCACCGAAAACCGTTCGCACATGTACTTCGAGATAGGCTTAGACGTTGGTGGATAGGGTTAACAGAAATACAACACATTTGTTGCCATTTTTTTTTGGTTAGTATAAGTTACAGCATATTTTAAGCAATGTAATTATTATACTACCCTTACATGGTGAGAGAGGTCAGCATCCATAATGATAACAAAGTTTCCAGTAGCATGCTTGATCCCATGTATGTAGGCTGTACCTAAAGAGGGAGAGACAAGTTTCAAACGTTTAAGATTTAAAAAGAGGATTACTATACAGTGTAGTTCTGTCCTGACAAGCAACAATCAAGGAACAAATTAGTTGGCACACCTGACGCAACTTATTACAACTATCCCTGTGCTCGCAATTGAGATCAGACTATAGCACCATGTAATAGAAAGCAAAAGTCTCCCCCTTTCTTAACTCCTTCCCCACCCCCCATCAACCAATGTTAGGGGGAACTGCCAAGGCTTCTGATAACATGACTCGGATCAACATTGCCTCCGGGGAGAGGGGCGTTTTTTACGTAATTAGGACAAAGTGTGCCAACCTTTTTTTCTTCTTCCTTGATTGTAGAATACCATCATTCTATCCATTGATTACAGAATTGACAAAATCAGTGGCGTAAATAACCCCGTCGGTAGATTTGCGATTTTGACCATGCAATATTTTTGCCTGTTATGCAGACAAGTTTATCCTTACCACCCCCCCCCCCCCCCCCCCCCCCCCTTATCAAGATTTCAGCTATTGACGGGGGGAAAATTGTGCATGTTTTACGATTTTGTTGGGAGTCTGTAAACAAATTGTCGGTACATCATGCCTCTCGTCGGAACAACTATGGTTGTGCCCCACCCAGTTTCCAAAAGCTGGGTACGCCACTGGACAAAATGCTCTGGAGATGTTAAAAGTTCTTATTACCAATATCTTCCAATTGAATGATTATTGATGCATAGATTACATACCTAATCCAAGCTTCTTGGCTCGTGGTCTTAAAACCTGTAACATCGAAAAACACAACATTTATTAATTAATAAAGACATCAGATAAGTTGACAACGATAAGTATAGAGATAGAAGTGAGAATCCATTTACCTCATGCAAAAATAAAAAATAGTCAAGTCGCTGGTTTGATCAAGACGAGTACCAAACTCTGAAACTAATCACTTTGTTATTGATTATATCATACATAATAAATATAAGAGGACCTGATGTTTCGATTCTAACAGAACCTTTGATAAAGATTCTGATAGAATCGAAACGTCAGGTCCTCTTAATTATTTATATTACATTTTCTTACACAGGCTATTTTTGTGGATAAGTAGTTTGCATTCAGCTTTTACATTAGATTATATCATACTATCAAGTTATTTTCAAATCACTTTTTACTATAAGTAGATGACTTCATTCATAGTCGAATTGTGTTTATATTTACATTTTACAAACAGTGCGTTTACCATGTAGGTAAATCAATATCAGTAAATTATTTCTTTGTAACTCCAACACATTATAAATGATAATCGGTTAAAATTTGTAATTGACCTACCAGGATTTGAACTAGGAACCTCTGGATCTCTGTACCAGCAGTTAGAGGTTGCATTATAGGATAGGACTGAACTGAGGGCCTGCAGCTAATAAAATAGATACCATTGAACTGTAGAAGGCCTATAGAGAATAAAATAGCAGTTATCTCCCATCTGACTCATTAGCTCAGATGGTAGAGTGCTGATTTAGAGTTCCAGAGGTTCTAGGTTCAGTTCCTGGTTGGTCAGTGAAAAATATACTTACTATTCTCTCTTTGCCATAAATCTTTTCTAATTGTTTACCAACTTCAAGAGTTCCATCTGGACTGCCGTCATCTATCACAATTATCTCGTAGTCATGTCCGCTGTCAACAAAAACATATACAATTATTTGTACAACAAAACTGCAGGATATTTAGCAAATTTTAGAATGCTGAATTGCAAACATGACATAGGTTGAACAACATTTGAACCAACTTGAAACGATTTAGTTATAACCCCATGAGAACTACCTGCCAATTGGTTGAAATTTAAGTTGGGTCAAATATATTAAGCCAATCAAATACATTGTTAGATCATGGTCATACGCACGAACTATGAATGCACACACGTGGTGATCAAATCAGGACACACAGTCATTCTGGAATGCTTCCGGTATACTACTTCAGGGTTTATGCATGTACACACGCATTGGTGGATTTTTGTCCATAGCATTATGGTGCCGACTTTTATAGAGTCACTTTTGGGACTTATGTCAGGTGTATAATGATCTCACTCACAGCTAGCTACGGAGTCAACTATTAACACTGAGCATGATCATAAATTTACTAGTATGTTTCTCTAGAAAATTGAAATAGGTTTAGAGCTATTTTAACCAATATATTCTTTTAACATCAAACATGTCGGAAGAAACAATGGACTAATTTTATTCAGACCACATGGCAACCTTCATATGTCGATGAGGTCAAATATTTGACGTCCAGATGAATGGCTGCCGCTTCATTCCATAGCTCTATACAGCTCTGAATCCTAGCTCTCTGTATGAGAGCTATGGAATGAAAGCATATGAGTCCACGTCCGGGATTTTCATCAATATTTTTCCCATTACAGTAAAAATTATGAAGTGGTTTGTCTATGCTTCATTTCGTAGCTAAGCTCTATGTAATAAAGCTATGTGCAGAGCTAACATAGTCACAGCCACATTACATGTTCAATTCTCATTTCTCTAGTGATGGTGCACATCAAGCAAGAAAGAAGAGATGCATGCTTCAGTTTAGGAACAGTTCACCTTCACATAGCTATGAAATGAAGCATATAGACCAGGCCTTCTCAATTAGATTTTGTGAAGCACCACTTTTGAGATGTTAGTGATCTAGAAGCGCCACTATCCCTGCGAGCGCAGCGAGCGGAGAAAATAACGGGCCGGTCCAGGGGCCGCCTTAGGGCCCCTGGTGGGTGTCCAGAGGGCACCCCCCTTTTAAGAGGCTAAGGCTTTTAAGAGCTATATTTGCATGAAATATGGTACAAGAAATGAAGAGATGTTAATAATAATAATAATAATACATGGTACTTATAAAGCGCCTTACGATGTAAACAGCCTCAAGGCGCTGCACAGAAAGATATTAAAAACTACAACAAGACATATGCTAAAAATATACAATATAATTATGTTGATAGTAAAATGTACACAAAATGGTAGCAAATGTAGCGATAAGCAATGATTTACCCCACTGCAGTTAGTGGCTGAAGTGGCTTTTCATGCTCCTTGCGATCTGGTTGAAGTTGGGGATATATTTCTTCTTTTTATTGATTTGTTTAATTTTTCATGCGTTATTCAGCGCGCCACTCGGACTGATGCAATGCGCCACAAGTGGCGCGCGCGCCACCATTTGAGGAGGCCTGATATAGACAGTCAGGGTGTACCTCCATTTTTCTCCAACCAGCCCGGCTGGCTGGTACATGTAGCATGTGTATAAGTTACCAGCCCAACTGTAAACTTACCAGCCAAACAAGTAATCTTCATATTTTGGACGAGATGAAAGCTTACATTAATTTTCAGACTCTTGGGTCAGTAATTCAGTAATCAGTATCAGTGTCTTTATTGTATACACACGAAATATTTAATGAACAAAAATACAAAGCACACTACATATCATTTACTGATACTATACTATTGGTCAATCTCAGTCTCAGTCACTGTCATCGTAGATGTCGGAGTCTGACTCTATTGGATCCTCGTCGTGTCATAGTCTACGACTACCAGAATTCACCCATAGTTCGATGGCATCATCCGGATCAAAGTCTTTGACTGATTGAGACTCTACTTTTAGAATCATCAGAGTTTCTAATGATTTTGGGGTCAGGGATGCCCTTTGATCAGATTTGATCTCTTTTATTGCCCTAATCCCTCTTTCGCACATGGCGGTAGAGGGCGGAATTGTAAGAACGAGGTCAATAAGATCCAACACATGTTCGCACAAGTCCTTGCATCTTCTTTGCATTTCAGACCAGGATCCTCGTGCAAGCAGGTCTTTCCATTTTTCTCATCGTAGATATACGTCTTGAGCTAGGTCCACTCATCTGCAATTTTGTCAGCATCTACTCTGGCAGCAGCTAAAGCCTCCTTAAACCATTTTGTGTAGTACACAGGTAACAGGATGTGCATTTTAGCGGACCCCAAAATATTTACCAACAGCAAAATTCTTACCGGCCAGCCGAGCGTGTATATTTGAAAAGTTACCCGCCCGACGCAAAAGTTACCTGCCACAGGCGTGCATGCGAATTGAGGCGATTCCCAACAACCTCTTCCTCGTACCTCTTTCAGACGGTACAGATTGAAGTAGGCATGTATTGTATAGCACCGTGGTTTGGAAGTCACATAGAAATGGAAGAGCTATATATCCGAGCACGTTAAAAGATTGATCAGACTCGTAGCCTCGTAGGGGATCATGCCGGGTCTGTATCTGTACAATACAAACAAAGTCCTACATGTAGGTCAGAGTCACAGGGCAAAAAATGGGCTCCCTGGTCATTTGGCTTCAACACTGGAGTGTTGAACAGTATTTTACTATAAATAATGACAACAAGTACAAGTCAACGCAAGACAGAGTCTAGAGAGCTAGGAAATGTAGGATAGGATGATAGGATTCAGAGCTAACCTTCACACGCACAGGTCTCTACTCTAGTCTAGCTCTGTTTCATAGCTCTCATACGTCGTGATACGATTCAGTATGAGAGCTATGAAATGAAAGCATATGTTCGTACGTCGGCGATTTTCGTTTCTAGTTTGCCTATTTCTAGAACATTTGAATACACTTACCTGGGTTATACATACATATGCTATGTACTGTTATTGCATCCTAGATACATTTTCAGCTCCATAAATGCTACTCAAAATGAAATATTAATGATATAAAATCGTCCCTAATCACAGCGAAATGAAGAAGTCACCAGCAGAAGATGGAAGTCAATTCGCGGTAATTTACGATTGGTTCCGAATATTTTCAATTAGTCTCGTTCCACGTTTTACTCCTAGTGGGTGTACGCGTGTGTGTAAACATAGTAAATCACTAGGCGGACAACCAATACTATGAATGCGATCAACTGTTAACAACAGCCTGGTTCCAAATTGTTGGCACCAGGCTGTTGTTAGTGAGATTCCGAAGAACACGCGTGACCTGTTTTCCGAAGATTTCTGATCTCAGTTTTAAATGGTCTATTTATACCAAACTATACAATGTTCTAACATATTTTACATTTAAAACCACCCAATACGACAAATTATGTACAATTAGGGTCCTGGGTATGCAGTTTTCATTTACATATACTAGACAGGGAATTAATGCGCTGTGCAAACGGAAGAACTCTATTTTATATGAACTCTCCGCATCGACCCTAGACTACATCCTCATGTCGTCAATATTACCATACGGCAGCTAAAGCTGTACAAATATAGCCTGCAAAATAGCGACGTATTAAGAGGGCGACTGAGGGTTAGTCTAATCGACCCTGAATTGACCCCTATTTCTTTGGCTGATTCCCGGTACCCAGAATCCCTTTTGGATGAGTTGTGTGGAGCCCATTGATGCAGGGACCAAGCAAACTCGACGGCATCGAAGAAAGGTAATCATTTAGTCGTTAAAAAACCTCTAAAATCTCCAGAATTCGTGAGCGTAGAATAACATCGATGGTATCAAAATAATCCGTAGGTATAGTTCTATAAGTAAGGATAGCTTAAATTTAACTACCAGTAGGCCTACCAGTAAATTTATTTTTTGTTTTGAAACAAATCCGACGTAGGAAGTCAATGCTTGTTTTTGTAGGACTCTAGTCTAGGACTCAACTTCTATCAAACCATTATGGATCTTTACATCTCACATATCAGCCAAATTTGCGGTTCGACCTGCTGAACTGCATCTGAGCTCCAGTGATACGTGTTGAAATTGAAACACAAACAAATTTATTTTTGGAAAATTGAAGTAAGCTTATTTCGCAATCATTTTTATTTTCATGACTAGATTTGAAGCAATGATCCCCCTTACGTTTACGACGTACGAAATAATTAAGCATGCATTTACAGTACCTTTCTGTAAATGATTTGACCAACAACCAAACTATTAATGGTAGATTTTCTCTCTCATTGTACGTCGGTAAAAGTACAGTGTACTTATCTGATGTGGAGGCTGCCATTTTGTTATTTATAAATCCCCCAGTAGTGCAATATAACAGCATGGTTCGCTACGCAGTGTATGTAACAAAGCAGCCGTAGAGGGCTATAACTATACAGTTTGAAATCTGCCAGCAGTGGTCCGATGCTCTGGTTGCAATTTGTTTTAATTTAGGGAGTATTCATACAAAAACCCTTTGGTGGACCACATCCCGATGGACATACAGTGACCAGTGGTGGGATTAACAAATTGTTAATGCGTGAATTTATTGTGTGGGGTGTGCGCACGTGAAGGGCTTCGGCTGGCAATTTACAGATAAAAATGATATGGAAAAACCACGGGTTAATCTTGTTTTGCAAAGTATATTGTCACACTTTGCGGAGTAAACAACTATAATCAAAATGGACAAGGCGGTAAAGGCAGATGGTCCTCAGTATTGTTCTGACAAGATTGGTAGTGATTATCCTCTTGAGCACTTCTCCGATCGACTCAGCAGATTATCCTATCAAGTACATCCAACAATAACAATACATTTGATTAACAGACGGTGCCGCCGTATCGATGTACATAGTGCGAATATGTGTCAATGCAAAACAGCACGCAGTCCGTTATTAACGTGTGTTCCTAACTGAGTATGAGGGAACGAGTATAGTATAGTATAGGCTGGGGCGGCCGTTGACATGCAATTAAATCATGCCCCGAAATTCCATTTGTCTATTTATACTGCTATGAAGCCCAGCCTTTCAATATACATCCAATTTTGAAAACCAAATAAATTGGAATTTCATTTGCCAGTTTAATAAAAAAAACCATGGGCCCCTTTTCCCTTTCTTCCCCCTTGTTCTCCTCCTTCGTTCCTTTTCCTTCCATTTCTTCACCTCTTTTTAGCCCGGTAGTTTGAGCTGTCCTAAGTTCCCGGTCATCCGCCCGCCCCGAGATACGCTTAATATCATTGCCTGTTTCATGCAAATTAAAGGTGTATGATCTGATCACTTTTTGTTTGGCTAATGATCTTTTTTCACATCAAACCGCCAGTTTGTGCACTAGGGGAGAGCGGGGCTATAGTCCGCCCTCGGGGCGAGTCCGCCCACCACGTGTTTCTCATCACGTGACTGATGAAAAAGTATCAGACTGGTGTAATTTGGTTGCACCGGTCATAGCAAAGTAACTATTAAAACTTTAGACCCGGATACATCTCACATAAGGATTTATTTTGAATAAATGTTTTTGAATAATTGAAGTAAAATTATTTGTCTTAAAAATGTTGCATTAATCTAAAGACATCACAGCGATGGTATGGTACTGACTTTTATAGTCATTCAAAAGGTAAGGGCTTTGCCTAACCTACCCCGGCGTGAGTAGTGTGGGGTTAGTTCGCCCTGTTGGTTATTTTCCTTACTCCTGCACTTACTAAAAGTTCTAGATTGCTGATATGTGGTATGTAGCTAAGAAATATAGATTTCATTTGTAAATAGGATAGCTTTCTAACTTGTAAAATGAGTCCGCTAAGCAAGCCTTAAGGGCGGACCTTGCGCTTCTAAAATAAGAACCATTGGAGTTAGGCAACTCAAACTTTGGAATGCAACCATTTTAAGGATGGCCTTTCATTCAAAATAGAAAACATCAAGTTGAAAATCGGTCCAGCAATCAGAACATCTACCTTTAATCATTGTACGCACTAAAGTCCCATTTGAGCAAGACCACTTGGGTTTAACTTTGCGTTTGTATGGTATTTTAATTTATAAAGGTATATATGTCATTGATCCCGTCCGTACGGACAGCTAGACGTAGACGTATTTCTATTGGGTAAACCTAAAAGGATTTAACATTTTTGTGCAGTTGATCAAACGTATGTATAGGCCTCTCCTTAATAGAGATAATGAATGAAAAGAATCTTTGAAGTAATTTGGATTTGAGCAAACAATCATGTTCTAATGTTCAGTTAGAATTTGAATGTGGGGAAAATTTACCAAACACTTTACTCCGTACCCCCACCCCACCCCCCTCCCATCACCACATCTGCGCCGCCTATGACCGTACCTACCCCCTTCTCCTCCTCCTTCTCCTCGTCTTCCTTTTTCTTTTCTTTTTTACTCTTTGGTGGGGGGTGGGGGGGGGGGGGGGGCATGGCCTGATGCTCTACCTGGATACGCCACGTTGTGATCTTGGGCTAAATGTAAACAATCAAGTTCACTTGATATGATGAATAGTATTTGAGAGTGGCTTTGTTCCTAATGATCCAACGATTCACCCACCCATCTTCACCCCGGGATTTACGCCTATGATACAAATCTGAACCGAGTGGCAGGGATAGCACTGGATCAAAAATGTGAGAGGTCACATGACATTTTTCAGGACCCCGTAGGACTTCAAAAAACAAATTTAAGGGTTCCTCCAAGAAATTGAGGGGTCTTGCAGTTTTGGTATTTGAACATTTTACTTTTTTACGGGCAGTTTTAATGAATTTATATCGTGAGCAAAGGATGGATATGTAATTTACAGCATTTCTTAAGGTTTCCATTTCCATACATCATCAAATTTAAGGGGTCCCTTCAATTTGGATCGGGACCCGCAATTCTTTCCAATTTGAAACCTGACGCGTCACTATTAGAAAGTGAGAGGTCTAGGACGCGCAGACGCAACAGAATGCGACCCCTGCCGAGTGGCATACAAATCTTGCACTAATGGGAGGGGGAGTTTTCCGGTTTGTAAAGGGGGTGGAGGGCCCGGGGGGGGGGGGGGGGGGGGTACTCGGATTTGGTTTGGTCGGGGTGTGCCGCTGGAGATTCAAAACCCATACCCATTTCTAAGAAAAAAACGCGAAAACATGACCCATGTCTAAGGATTTTTCACTGAAAAGCCTACCCATGGCTAAGGATGTCTCATGAAAAAACGACCCACCGGAGCGGCACGTCCCCGTATGCCTTACACGGTGAGTACCCCCCACCCCCCCCGGGTGGAGGGTAAGATACTGATCAACATGCAAGTTGCCTCCCCCCCCTCCACACCACATTTCTGAACACTCCCTTATAACACAATCAATCATGCACATCCCTTTTACACAGCAGCTTATAAACGGTGATGAACATGACCGTGACGTGGAACATTGCATCTTATTATTAGGATACCCCGTATTCATTAGCATTGACGATTGACACCTAAAAAATAAGGTCATCCTGGGACAGACGACGGTGGCTACGAACGGCCGTTAATTTTGAATTTCCGTTGGTTTCAATGTAACAATGGATTTTGATTATATGACCCCATAAAATTCATCATAGGTTAGAAGAAACATTTTCCAATCCAAAACCGTTCGGGATGGCTAATCATCCCAATTGTAAATGCTATTTTTTGAATTTAAACCGTAGTGTTAAGCGGTCGTCCCATTCACTTGATCAGGTAACCTCGTTCGCATATTTTAACCTGAATACTCGTGAATACGCCTATGTCCAGCGTCGTCTGTCCTGGGAGGGAGATACCCAACCGCCCCCTGGTAAGGTTACGCCATTATCATTGTCATGAATTAATAGGGAGTGTGTGTGTAGGGGGTGGGTGCGCGCGGGGTGTGTGTGTGAATACGCGTACAAATAAATACACAGGCAATGAAGCGACTTTTCTTTCGCGTCACACGCGGTATTCCACGGCAGCACTTTTTTGAATACTAAAAAAATGACACTTTTCGTTAAATTGTGGAAAAAGTAAGTACGTCGGTGACCACCATTTTTTATTTAAGAAATAAAAAGGCCATATACTTGCGCATCTTTTAAAAAAAATCCGGCATAACATTTCAATCTATTTTTTTTGCTATGAAGCATCAAAAAGGGGGTACGAGGGGGTATCAAAAAGCAAAAAGTTGTTGACATCACCCAGAAGTGAAGGAGCTATATCGATGTAATTCTGTCAGTGTAATCACTGCAGGTCCTTAAAAACATTATGGTGCAAAAATGGTCTCATAACTATGTTTACTTTCTTTAGAGGGGCGCTAGATAGATGCCAAGGCCATGTACATCAATGACGTCTTCCAATGGTGCTCTGTACATGATAAATGATTATGGTCCAATAACTGATCCTTGTGGGACGCCTTCCAGAGGTGTATGAGGCTTAGAAATGTCATCTACAGATATATATTGAGACCTACGAGTGACAAATGACAAAATTTAACTCAAATTCTAAGCCTAATATTCTTCTGAAAGGTGTCCCACAAGAATAAGTTATTAGACCATTATAATTAATTAACCATAAATACAGCTCCATTGGAAGACGTCATTGATTTACATGGCAGTGGCATCTAGCGCCCCCTGTAAAGAAAGTAAACATACTTATGAGACCATTTTTGCACTATAATGTTTTTAAGGACCAGTGATTACACTGACGAAATTTCATCGATATAGCTGCTTCACTTCTGGGTGATGTCAACAACTTTTTGATACCCCCTCGTAATTATGGACAGGATGGGCAATTACCAGAGAACAAGCAAAATTCTTTCCTAAATAAAAAGTTTGATGAAAAACTAGACTGAAGGAGACAAAATTAAAAGTTGATCTAATGTCGTGTCAATATTATGGATTCATTACTTCATGAATAATCGCAATAGCTGCGTACCAAGTGTGTTCCAATCAAATTAATCGTTAGATGAGAACGCGCACGCCGAGCGCGGGTTACTAATATATAATTGCCCGAAAGTACTGCGCCAAAGGTCCCGTTTCATAAAAGGAATCAAAAGTCTGTCTGACTGGCCAAGTCATGATATGAAACTTAAAAATGGTGAGTATTACAATACTTATTCGCCTCAAACACGGGATACGATTCCCAAAAATAGATGAGTAGTCAATCACGAACAAAGTACAATAGTTTTGACCACATTGTTGAAAATTGACTGACTTGATCATACTTGTAAGATCAGATAAATAAAGCGGATCTGGACATTCCACCATATGCTATTTTACAACCAAATGGTATATTAAACCAATATTGATAACATCCATTATGTTACAATTTTTGTTGGAATCCAATTTCCAATTGTTGCTTTGGATGTCCGTCAAATTTATATTTAATTTCCCCCTCAAAGTCTTAAATCTTGCAAATGTAATTGATATTCGCCTAAGCAACCGCGAAAGCAACGTACCGCACAATTCAATTAATATAAAAAATTATTCCACGTCTCAAACGAACAAACAGATCAGATGGGAAATAAGAATCGATTCAACGATGATTGGCTTCTTTCAATAACAATTGGCCTTACAGAGTATTGCGTGAATAACCATGGTGTAACAATGGGCGAGGTATTGCAATAATTCATTAAACGCAACGCTAAGCCTGTATTAGACCTACATGCACATGTACATGCACCCGTATGAAGTACTATAATACATTAGTACATTCAAATTAAAACCTCATTGAATCTGTAAGAAAATAATTCTATTAAATAAAATGAAAAGTATCTGGGATCAAAATAATATTATGATTGAACGATATTAAAATAATCTCTCCATTTACTAAATATAATAATAACGGGAAAAACAAAACATTCTCTGTGGGATTCGAACCCACGGTCTTCAGATTATAAGTCTGAAGATCTACCGACTGCGCTAACGGAGCACTGGATGATAATAATAGGACAGACATAAATTCAAATGACAGTTGAACACTATCCTATAAATAGGAAGTTAAAATGCTTTATATTTCTATTTTTGTATGTATTTAACATGGGTTCTCGCCCAAAAAGTGATTTAATGTTGTTTCAGATTATAACTGTGGTTTCATTCAAATGAATAGAATGACTTTTCGAAACATTTCTAGACATGAATTTTGTTCGTACATTTTGCTGTTTGTAGCCAATCTTTCGGTACGCGAGCTATCAACATTGCATCATGGGGTTTATATGATACGTGTAAAGAGAAGAGAAGAGGAGCTTCCCAGAAACCATTGTGGCTGGTCGCCTAATCAAACATGCACTCTCATATTTGTTACATGGTTCCCATTCCTGGTTCAGAATAAACTGGGCAAACATGAATCGTTAGTAAAATAAAACACACCATTGCAAAGTTCTAATTCTGCTCTATTAATGTATGTTATTTTTTTCACTAACGATTCATGTTATAGAGGGAAATATCACTTTTAAAAGCTCCAAAACATAAACATATAATGCATTGTGGGAAGGTTATGATTTGTGTTCGGTCCAAAATCCGATAGCTTTACTGCACCTGTGTGGGCACCCGTGTATGAAATACACTTTTGAAATGCCCGCTTTGTTAGGCATATCATGTGTGTATGCTCCTAACAGACATGGATCGATTACCAATCCTTTGTGAGTATTTCTGTAGATGTGGATACATTCAACATCTGACTAAAAAGATGACAATAGCCGATAGAATAATATGGCCAACAAGAAAAAGTCCTTCCCACAACGCATTATGCTTTAATGCCTCTAAATATGTCAACAGCAGTAGTTTAAGTTAATAAGACATGGTAAATCGATCGGACACACTGGTTTCTGGGAAGATACCGATATCTTCTCTTATACGTGTAGGCCTACGCGGAACTCGGGTATGTAGCGAGTCATATGACTTTTGCCCGGGGCAAACATTTGAGATTCGGAAGTGCCTTTAAGAATAAGTTTTTAAAAGCCGTTTTGATCGCGAGATGGCGCCCTGTATATCAGAGATAAAAAGGTGCTATATGGTGAGTATCTACGGTATTCAATGAGTTATGAGGAAACACGATTAAAGCTTATTTCTGATTGGTTGAATGATAAAAATATTAATGAGGGGATGACCCGACTTGGACTGTCAATAACTAAGAAGGGGTGGACAAAATAAACAGAAAATTAATTAATTATTAGCAAGATTATATCGGTACAAATCGACGATTTTGATAAAATATGCATTTTTTTCAGTAATGAATGAGAATAATGACCGTTCAACAACTGTTTTCGTGAATTTGTTTTGAAATCCTCGGGTTTTGTTCTGGTCATTCGGAATTGTCCCTCGGGGGCTGCGCCCCTCGGGACAATTCCTCAGACCAGAACAAAAACCTCTGATTTTAAAACAAATGCACGAAAACAGTTGTTACGCAGTCATTATACTCTTAAAAGACAACACTGGACAACGGAGAAAGACTTTTTGCTATCTCTGAAATCCTCTTCCCACATCAAATTACAAAGTTACTTCAGCAGGATATCAGTAAATGGTGAGAGGTGTTGCTGCACGCCCCCCGGGCCCTAAAATTACCCCGTCGGTACACAACGCATGCCGTCGGTACATTCGTGATTTTGAGCATGCGATTTTTTGGGCCGGTTTTGAAGACAACCACATCGACCCCCTTAATATTGTTATAAGGCGTAAACAACAGTGTTTCCGTAGGCCGCGCGCATTTCGTTTAGGCGACGTAAAGTACCGCATTTCATTTTTTTTATTCACATTTTTGAAAAAATAAAATACAAATTGGGCGTCCCAGGGAGAGCAGTCAGATTCAATTGTTTGTGAATTTTAAAATCTTTTGCAGTAGGATACTGGCTGTGATTATTTGTGTCTTCAGGGTTCGCGGCGTATGGTCAATTGCGAAAATTGTCTTTGGAAATTCATCCCACCACATGAATAGTTCATGTCATGTGATCTATTTTGCACCAAAAGAATCACATAAATATGTTTATGTATTATATAATATGGATTATTACACCTCATAAATATTCATGACCTAATCATGGCAATTCATTGGCCAATTCCTATAACAAGTACTATTTCCCTAGGGAAATAGTCCCTACAACCTCATCCCCAGAGTCACAGTGAGGTGTAATAAAACAAATACTACATGGTATGATCGGGGCAATAGGGCACACTATTTTCCCTCGGTACTGGCTACGGGCCTATCACCCCTCACCCTTCGGGTTCGGGGTGATAGGCCCGTAGCCAGTACCTCGGGAAAATAGTTTGCTCTATTTCCCCTCTACCATGTAGTATTTGTATACTATTTATACCTTCATACCCAGATAGCAAGACTACGTTTGGCAAACGTTCACAGTAAAAACACCATTGATAAGAGATGTCAGATATCATGTATAACCCTATAGTTTAATAACATGTTAAAATAAATTACAGATTCACTACCAAACGGGAATAGTGTATGTAGCTCTGCTGCATCGCCTATAATTCCCATTACAAGTTACCGGTTCACTACCGGGAGGAAGTGATGTATGTAGCTCTGCTGCATCGCCCAGAATTCACATTATTTTGCCTACCGCGTGTTGCTATACAAAATTGCTTAATATATAATAAAAACTTGACACAAATAAAATACCCAACATATGGCTATATTTGATAAATTAAAGACCTAACCACGCCAACTCTCTGCTGGAAATATCAGCCAGGGAGGATGAGCCATAAATTCATGTAATAATGAGCTAGATTACACAATAGCCCTTACTAAAATTAAGGAAATTAGCCTGAGTGACAGGCCCTGTTACTTTGAACAAATTTAACCTTGACTTGCCTTGTCCTAACAGCCTTGATTGTTTTACCATGTGTGGTTCGCTAGTGCTATACAAAATGCTCAATATATAATGAAAACAATTCACAAATTAAGCAACAGTCACAAAATGCCCAACAAATGGTTAATTAATAATACCCAACTGTTGCGTAATTAAAATTGTGCAACTGCTGAGTAACTGGAATTGTTCAACTGTTGGTGAAAACATGTTTTCCAACGGCAACCTTTTTGCAGTGTAGGGTTACGTGTCTCAGAATCATATCAAACTTTACATATATTCATAAGATGATGTCATTGTATCGTATACCATGTCGAAACTCTTATATCAGCTTTTAGGCCTTCTATTATGATATTGTTCCTGATATGAACATCGTCGAATACAAAAAAAGTTCAAACTCAATGTTCAGTACTTGCAGTGGCGTAGCCAGGTTTTTCTCAGTGGGGGGGCAAAGGGGGGGGCCGGGAGTTTTGGTGGGGGGGGCAACAACCAAATTGAGGATTGAATTTCCTTGTGTTGTGAATAGGTTAGTCCCAAATTATTTCAACTGACATTTCCCACAGGGGGGGCAACAGGGGGGGCAGAGAACCCCACAGGGGGGGCAGCTGCCCCCCCTTGCCCCCCCTTGGCTACGCCACTGAGTACTTGCTGCTGGTCGTATATTTCCAATTGACACATTATTCAATCGGGATGTCACTGGGTCTGTGATATGCAATGCAAAAGGTTTGCACTAAGGCATGGATTTGAAGAGGGACGAATTCGACCCGACCTTTTCACGCTATTTGTCACGGGTATATTTACAAAAAGGAACGTGCGGTGAAGCGAGCCTCAATTTACGTCAACATTAAACCGTGCACTTTGCATTTCTCCTACGCATGCTTTCCGCTATGTACTCCCCATGAGAGTGTACTAGAAGTTGAAGATGAATAATGTAAACGCAATATGACCTATAATACCGTAGGTCAGTACCGGAATCAGTACTTATAATGCTCTATTTAAGAGCAGACGAAATTGGATATATAGTAGCATAAATATTGTAATACGGTATTTTAGAATTTATCTTAAACGTTTTGGCTATTATTATAAGGGCTCAGATCAGTGATTTAGTTAAGTTTTTTTAGGGGGGGGGGGGAATAAAAGTGAACGTTATAACCGACGAGACTTTACCAGGCTATCAACTTTTGAGAATTGCCGCATTCTACATTGGGGGGGGGGGGGGGGGGGGGGGGGGGGTGGGGTGGGGGGCGTTTCCCGCCAAACCGGCGCAAATAATCAAGCTCGATAACCCGACAGTGCCAATCTCAAAACAATATTCCTGGACATCTATGCACGCGTAGCGAGTGAAAATTGGCATTTTGATACTGATTTGGTTTCAATTCCCCATACTGACGCATTGGAATTGGATAGAAATTAAGTAAAACCTCTTAAATTCCCCCGAATGATAGTCAAAGGTGGAAACGGTATAGTGGTAGCCCCAACCCCTCCTCTGGACAAGCCTTTAAAAAGCACTACAGATCCGGGGACCAGGATCTACGGTAAATTACTCGAATGAATTCTATGAATAAGAAGAGTTAAAAAACCCAATAGGATTAGAATAGTCCTTCACCTTACTTTTATCATAGAGATTTCCTCAGAGATTTACGCTCATAAATATTGAATTATTGTTACGCCGATATCGAAGTCAAAGTACTGGAAGGGTTAGTAGGAGAAAAAAACTTGTCTGCGTAATGCGAATTAATTAACTGGCAAAATTTAGTTGTAATTCATTGAGCAGACGGTTGCAGTAGTTGTTGCATGACGAGAGATGTAAGAATGTAACAGAGATCTCGGATCTTCCGTGTTTGGGATTAGCGGCCATCTTGGAGGTAACGCTAAACTCTATTCATGTAACTCTTGGCTAGAATGCGCATTATTTGTTCAAGTAATCGTAACCCTCGTCTGACTGAGCCTTTTTATTACACGGTTAAGAAAGGGGGAGGGGGAGGGTGGAGAGGACTATACCCCTTAATTAAATCCAAAGTATGCTAATTTGGTACTATGGGACAGCTAGGGATCTCTTCTTTCCATACATACCAAATAAGTACAAACATCCCAAACATGGTCGACCTCAAAATTCCGTTGTATAGTGAAATATATAGGGCAACATTAAAAAAAACACGCCACAAAAGTTCCAAATATCGGAATTTCATCAGGTGTTTGGCTTATAAGAGTGGGATGATGTCGCTGACATACGATTATAAGATTCAAGACTATACTATAAAGGTATTTTTCAAAATGGCGATTTTACTTTAGAGACTGCAAACTACCATCTGCAGAAGAACCTGAGATCCTGGGTGTTACCATTGACAGCAAGCTGACTTGGTCAAAACACATCTCGGCTATCACAACTAAAGCTGGCCAGAAGCTTGGCGCTCTTCGCATGGTTGCAAATAGATTGAATGCTGAATGCAGATCCACTGTTTACAAATCACAAGTCCCCAGCATAATGGAGTATGCCTCACTATAAGCTGGGCGAGCGCTTCACCTACTATCCTAAGCCAGCTTGACAACATCCAAAAGAAGGCACTATAAAGCATTGACGCTCACGAAATGAACGCACAAACCCCGCAATCTCATTATTATAGTTTTAAGTAACTATTTATTTGTCATTCAAAACAACTTTCTATTTTCCATAGCAATATTCTGACTTTTTACCCGAATGGTAAAAAAAGACCTTTTTGGTAAAAAAATGGCCGAAATTACCAAAAGTCACGAATTAGGTTGATAAGAATAGATCTTTCAAAAACAGAACCAGGATTCTTTTAACCTTTAGATAGGCTCATGAAAATATATACAAGATTCTGTTTTTTATTAAGGTAAAAAAAATGGCCGAAATTACCAAAATGTCACAAGTAAGGCCAATAAGAATATTTTTATGGCATCAGGACAATTTTCACCTTAAATAGTCTTATGAAAACGTCCATAGCAATATTCTATCTTTTCCCCAAAAAATACGACCAGAAAAGAGTATATTGTTATGTTATGGAAAGAGGACCCTTTTTACCTAAAATAGGCACATAAGACTCTGATTTTGTTATCCCAAATGTGGTCGAAATTGTCATTTTTTGATCAAAAATGGCCAAATTGGTCAAAATGTTGTAATTGGGGTCAACAAGAGTAACCTTTTTGGAATCAGCGCATTTGTTTGCATAAGTAGCTAGGCTTGTCAAACCTTTCTTAGGAAAAATTCTGATTAACGGTGTTAGGGTATTAGTCTTACCATAACACTACCCTATCTAATTTAAATACCATCCGAGAACTGTCCCGTGGAATAGGTGGTATGACTTTGTGTTTCTATATTCAATATTACTATTTCCCTGGATAGGTTGACTTTTGAATAGCAGCTGAATAGGGATAGCAATATCTTTTCAGACTCAACAATAATTTGAAATTTGATGCGTCGGTGAAATCTGCTTCGCCCATGCAGTCCGGCAGACGTCTCATTAGGAAATGTTGGCTTAATCAGCAAGCAAATTATCAAGAGGACTTTTATACGTGGTTCAACAACTGAGTTCAGATTATTTATACGGCTCGCCTCGCTCCTCGCGCGTACGTCATTGTACTATTTATTCGTCTAAAAGCAAGGCCTCGTCATGTATTTGCAGTAAACCATGAAAGAGTGCAGTTGTACACATTTTCGCTTCGTCTTTAATGTAAAATCAATGTTATGTTCTAACTTGTGCGTCTCCTTAAGTGAGACAGGAACCGTGTCAAAGAAAACATTCCCTGTAGACGTGTAAAGAAGGTTGCTTACATTTCGTAAATCTAAAGTGTATTTTCGTCCTGTAAAGTATGTCACAAATGCGCAGGAACATAATATTAGCATGGTTACATCCATTGGGCTTTGGGTGAATAACTTGGTTTCTGATGAGAGAATATTCTAAAATGGCACAACGTTTTTCGAAAATGTCAAAATTATTGAATTTCATTACCATATTTGGAATCACCATGAGAAATGCATTGAAATAAGAACAAACATGCGTAGTATTGGTTCAGTGATTCTTGAGATAGACTTTGAAAATTGGGTAAGGTTTTTAAAAAAAAAAAAAAGTTTTGTATAATATGGTAAAACTAATAACCGCATTGAAAATGTTAAGGGGTGATATCCAAACTCTACAGTGATTTTAAAGCATTTTTCTAGCGATTTTACAACGATATTCCAACGGTATTTCGTTCTATTGTTAAAAGCATCGGAAAAAGATCGGTGATTAACTAGAAACCTCTCTACTTATCTGGCGTTAACAATAGAACTATTGTAGTACTCTCGATGGCTGCATTAGTGAAGCAGACAGATCAAAGGCGCAAGGAAGGTTGTGTTATATTCTTTAAGAAATATTATAATATAGTATTTCTTAAAGAATATAACACAACCTTCCTTGCGCCTTTGATCTGTCTGCTTCACTAATGCAGCCATCGAGAGTACTACAATAGTTATATTGTTAACGCCAGATAAGTAGAGAGGTTTCTAGTTAATCACCGATCTTTTTCCGATGCTTTTAACAATAGAACGAAATACCGTTGGAATATCGTTGTAAAATCGCTAGAAAAATGCTTTAAAATCACTGTAGAGTTTGGATATCGCCCCTAAGACTTATACGATAGGTGCCAAAGTAATATTTTACATCACTATTTTCATTGAAAATTGAACTTATGAGACCGATGCAGATATTGTTACATCATAATGGAAAGCATTGTACATGTATTCAGTCATTTTCATAGGTGCTTGTACGTATGGTGATGCTAATATAACTTTGAGGCCTATCGTACAAGTCACTTATACCGAGACTTGTACGTATGGGTGATATGTACTTGTTTTGCAGTGCGACCTAACAGTCTGATCCCATCATCAAGACCCAAGGGCATGTCCCCGAGCACCAACCGTGTAAATAAACAAACATATAAACAACAAACCGAAGGGCTGCAGATGAACCCACTTATAACTCATAATGTCACACAATACGAATAGTATATTGGATATCTGATTTGTTACATTTGAACCATAAGAAATCTTCTAATTGTTGACTCAATTAAATCAAACTTGAACTAAAGGTATCTGAACACCACAAGTTCAATTATTTTGAGTGTCTTTTCCCTTCATTCATTCGATAGGAGTTTATTAGAAAAAACCTTCATTAGAAATTCCAATGGAAGACAAATTACATATATTTCCATACGGGTCTTGATAAATTGTCTGTTGCCTTTTTTCCGCAGTGAAATTGAGAGATAGTCCCGAGCCATTATTTTCTGGTTGTTTTTGAAGTTGTCTGGGGCCATTATTTATCAAAATAGTTTCAGGTGATCTGCTGACATATCCTTCCAGAGTCCTTCCCTTCATAAGTTTCATCTGTCATAAATGTGCGCTTTTCGTAAACATAACACGGCCTGTCACACATATACCATAAAAACACCATTCAATAGCTATCGCTGCATCGACAGGGTTTTGGAATCAGACGTGAATCTTCTTCATCTGGTTTACGCGTCATTTCAAAATGGCAATATATGTCTCACATGTAAACTAAACAAGGATAATTGGATAGCCAATTGTGCCCAAAAAGGTAAGTCTGTTGCTCACGGCTGAATGTGTCTACCATTACATTTTTATTGGTACATGTGACAATGTGGCCATCTGTCTATACACTCCACCAGAACATGAGCTGGTCGTATTCTAGCACATTACCAATGACCCCTTTTACATTTCAATTTTGATAGGGAGTCCAAGATGGTCAAAACAAAAAATATTTTTAATATTCTGACCATCCATTCCATAACGGGGTATATATCATTTTTTCCAAATGCAGTCATCACATGCAGGTAGATTATAATATCAAGTTTTCCTTAACATTGCAATACAACGCAATACGAGGTATCATGCACTTTTCCCAGTTCTTGCAATACAGCACAAACAAGATATGATAAGAGTTTGTAAGTAACTCATGGTTACTGGTTCAAACCTGGGCCCATACATCCTTTTTGTCTTATGATCACCAAGATGATGATGATGATGATGATGATGACACAATACAAAATAACAGTGAACTGCTTATCTTTTACGAATATACGGGGTATACGTATAATGAGGATTCTTACATATCATCGTCTATTGGATATAATGTAATTTCATTTCTTCTCTTGCAATCACACGTGATACAAAATGTAATACGTGTTTGCCTTTTCTTGATATCAGATACATTTGTACTCTATTTTACTTCATGTGGACCGTGACACTCTGCGCACGCGTATGCATCTTTCGTCTATGTACGCATTTATGTATACATAGACTAACTACACCTGCGCCTCAAGTATCTTATGCATTACAATCAGTAGATGATGCGGTAACGATGCGGAAATGAAATAAATTACGGAGTCTTAGTTGATTTTCCTATCCTTGCAATCCCACATAATGCGACACATAAGTCGTCATTAATATGTAACGTAATTTTTCATATTTTTGCCCACAATTCGGCATATAATTGAATTTTCCTATGGCGTAAAAAGATCAACAAATTTATGGTAGGTAGTAAATACTTTCCACGCGGCTGTTAGTTTTACCATGATTTCAAAATCCTTTGCCAATTTTCAAAGTCTATCTCAACGATTACTGAACCAATGCTAGGCATATTTGCACTTATTTCAATTTATTTCTCATGGTGATTCCAAATATGGTAACGAAATTCAATATTTCTGACATTTTTGAAACATTTTGTGAAATTTTAGAATGTCGTCTGCAGACCCCTGCCGGTGGAAAGTGTTAAGGATGTTTTAAAGATCTGTTTGAAAATGTTGACACAGTCACTGCAGTGTCATTAAAGGTGCCCACATGTACAAGCCAATATAAATTAGACAATAAACACGGAGGACTCTGACACTTTCATACTTTGGTTTTATGCGAAATCTCGAATTCCGCGGAGCACTGCTCTCGATTTTCGATCTCACTATTACTTTTACGTGCATTTTTTCATGAGAAAAAGAGTTCAGGGTCGGGCTGAATTTAAGGGTAGGTTGGGTCGCGCCAATATAATTTATAACAACATTTGTTTGCCTATTCTTGCAATCCTGCACAATACGGCATATAATTCGATTTCATTATTGGTTTTCCAACACACAAACTACAGGATATAAAGCAGATTTTCCTATTCCTGCAATCCAGCACAATACGTTTCCCCTATATTCCTAGCCCGCAATCATCTTGATGAATTGAATTTACCTCGTGTGAATAATGTGTTCTACGGAAAGAATTGACGTAACCATGACGCTGTCCAAAGATTACCATATATTAATAGTGGCACCTATGAATACCACGGAACTATTTTTTTTTTCTTCTCTTTCACAGAACCATTATGTTCTGTCGTTTATTAAATCATATTCATATACTTCAATTCAGAATCTTTCAAAATTATAACCACATTATATAAGTCATATATATTAATAAACACAAATATGTACCACATAGAATACACTGTTCTTATTCTTATTTCGCCACGTTCCCTAATGCATTGAAAACAGAAGAATAAATACATGAACATTACAAATAAACACCATTCCACCTATCTCTCCATTTATCTACAGTATTATTTTTAACCGCAATAAAGTTCTCGGTATCTTTATAAGTCTTCATTATTCTAACAAAAACCATATAATTAGGTTTGCTATTGTCCCATTTGCAATTGTATATGTAATATTTCGCAAACAGTAAGATGAAATTATATTTTATTTTATCAATGTCCACAAAACCCAAAATTATATCTCTCGCATTAAGGTCAAAGGAATTTCGTAAGATACAATTTTGAAACTCGTTCCAAAAGGTTGTTAATCTAGAGCAATTCCAAAAGAAATGTTGAATGTCTTCTATTTCTAGATTACAGAAGGTGCATAGCTCAGAATTAACAATACCCATTTTTTTCAGTAGTTTATTTACCGCCAAATATCTGTGAAGAATCTTGTACTGAAAATAACGAATCCTGGTAGACAATGTAGCGATCAGCGGAATTAAATACACATCTCGCCAATTCAAATCCCATTCATTGAAATGATCAGCCCATTTTAATTCACTGACAGGTGTTTTTATAATCCTCTGGGTACATTCCTTATGCACTAATTTACAGACTTGTTTAACATTCGTAATCTTTAGGACAAATTTCTCTTGAGAATTGGTATTATCTTCCAATTTAACAGTCTTGACAGCCCTTTTCCATTTTTGGGGAATAGCATCCACAAGAGAGAAATAGTCAAGAAAATTTATGTTCATATTGAATTTATGCTTAAATTGGGTCAAATTCAAAATGTCACCATTGAACGACAGCATATCTTTAAAACACTTTAATCCTTTATCATACCAGTTCTTCCAAAATAACACTCTATTAGCGATTCTCACTCTAGAGTTATTCCACAAAATTTCATGATGATAATTCTGGTCATGATTAGTATAGACAACGTGAAACCAAGCAGTTATTACCTCGTATATGAACTTGTTCTTAATGTTCTTTAGACTATTGTCACTAGGATTAAGGTTACAGTACCATATTAGATTACCCCCAAATGCAGCAAGTTCTTTTTTATAGAAGCATTTCCAATTACCTTTGTTCTTATCATCTAATAACCTTTTGACCCAAGCAATCTTGAGCCCTTTGATCATGGATGGAATATGCATCATATTTAAACCACCATCATAATATCCAGCAATCACTGTTTTTCGGCTGACTTTATCTGGTTTATTCGACCAGATAAATTTGTATACTATAGTATCAAGGTTTTTCAGAAAAACATCGTTCGGGTTAGGTAGTACTGAGAGCAAATAAATCATTTGAGAAAGACCCAGTGACTTGATAATTGAAATTCTTCCAATTGGCGTCATATCTCTCATTGACCAAATTCCAAGAATGGTCTTGAGCTTCTCAATTTTTGGAACAAAATTCAACTCAAAAAGATTATCCAAGTTTGCATCAAAAATAATACCAAGTAATTTAACGTGACTGTTGCAAAATATCAGCCCAGTGTCAGTTATATCTGGAGGGTTGTCTCTGAACGAGCCTAGGGCAAGCAGTTCCGATTTATCTAAGTTAATTGCAAGACCAGAATACTTTTGAAACCTATTGAGAATTTGAATTGATTTTCTCAAAGAGTTGACATCATTCAAATATAAAACAGTATCATCAGCATAAGCGCTGATGGTGATAATGTTATCATTAACCATAATACCATTAATATCCTTATCATTTTTAATAAGTAAACTTAACACTTCACTACAAATAATGTACAACAAAGGACTGAGAGGGCATCCTTGACGGACACCGCACCCTAAATTGAAAAAGCTTGAAGAGTTACCATTATTTATAACACAAGATGAGATATCAGTGTATATAACCTTTACCCATTTGATTAAATCTGGTCCAAAATTAAAAAAAGTAAGTGTCTTCAAAATAAAGGACCACTCAATTTTGTCAAAAGCTTTACGAAAATCAATCAAGAACATGAGACCAGGTAGATCATTTTTGTTTAAATCGTCAATCATGTCTAACGCAAGACGAACATTTTCCCCAATGTATCTTCCAGGAAGAAAGCCAGTTTGATCACTGTGAATAATATCTGGTAACACTATCTTTAAACGATTGGCAATACATTTCGTGAGGAGCTTGTAGTCCGTATTCAAAAGTGAGATGGGCCGCCAGTTTTTCAAAAAGGAAGGATCCTTATCAGGTTTTGGAATGAGATTGATTATACCTCTTCTTTGATCTGCAGACAGCCTACCATTACGGAAAGAAAAATCGAAACTATCGATTAAATTTTTAATGATATCATTAAAGAAAAATTTGTAAAATTCAGTTGGCAAACCATCAGAACCTGGGGTTTTGTTATTAGGCATCGTTCGCAAAGCACTACTACATTCTTTAATAGAAAGTCTACCTTCACAACTCATTTGGGCTTCATTGTCAAGTTTAGTGGCATTAATGTCCACCAGCAAGTCGTTCAAGTTACAATCATCAGGTTCACATGAAGTATAAAGCTGTTCATAAAAGTGCTTCTCTGCGTTAAGTATATCATCACTATCCGTGAGAACGTCACCATTCTCCAACATAAGTTTTTTAATAACCTTGCGCTTCTGATTTCTTTTCTCAAGATTGATGAAGTATTTTGAGTTCCTCTCACCAAATTCAATGTGGTTAGCCCTAGATCTTACAATACATCCCTTTGTTTTGACCTTATACAATGTTTCTAAATCAGCATTACGCTGTTTTATTTCATCAGACAAGTCATTAGTTGGGTTAATGGAATACCTCGATTCAAGATCATTAATATTTTTAACCAACCGGCTCTCCTCCTTTTTCCTTGTTTTAGAGATATTAATGGAATATTCAATACTGATTGTTCTAATTTCACACTTCAAAAAATCCCATAGCATATCAGGATTCATGTACTTGCAATTAGTATTGACCTCATGGATACATTTCTTGATCTTATTGACATATTCAATGTCATTCAGGAGGGATACATTGAATTTCCAAAAACCTCTTCCTCTACAATCGTTTGAGGATTCAATCTTAACGTCAATTGAAGAATGGTCGGTTTTAAAACCAGGCGAAATATTACATTGTTCAATCTGAGTATATAGACTATACGAAATTAAAAAATAATCAAGGCGACACATAATAGGAGGATTAGTGTTTGAACGCCACGTGTACCGCTTAACATTAGGGTTCTTTTTTCTCCAAATGTCAATTAGGTCATACTCCTCCATAGTTCTGTAAATGCTTCTTTGAGAGTTCTCATGCGTTTGAGTGCGACCACCTTTTTTGTCAATGGTAACATCTTGGAGGCAGTTAAAATCGCCACCAATAACGATAGTTTCACAGGTAAAATCCCTCATTATCATGTTAATGGAATCAAAGAAGATTGGATCGTCAACATTGGGCCCATAAATGTTAATAATGGTCATAATATCATCATTAATGGTAACATCCAAAATAATAACACGCCCATCATCATCGTGGTGTTCTTTCATTATCTTAAAATCCATATTGTTAGATAAAAGAATAGCAACCCCAGTGGAATTTGATGTGCCATGGGAGAAAAAAATATTATTATTTCCCCAATCATCCTTCCATTTTTTCTCACAAAAGGCAGTAGTGTGTGTTTCCTGTAAGAAAAAGATATCGGCTGGTCTGTTATGTAACCATGAAAAAACCTGAACACGTTTCCCATGATCCCCCAATCCACGAGCGTTCATTGAATACATGTGAACTGAATCAGTCATTAATAATACAAATCACCCGAGCATAGAAAATATAATGCATTGAATTTGTGAAGTTATAGTCCTGGAATTTCAAAGATACAAACATACACAAATCGATTGAAGGCTGTCTGATGCACATGTTCATAGAATAAATTAAAATGCCAATGGACACAGATGATGTGTGACCTCGCAGACAAATTGAAAGCGCAAACCTGCTCTGAAAACATTGTAAACACAGAGGTCGTACAAATGAAATAGGACAGAGGATTACTGCCCGGTAACTTCAAGCACCAGTGATTTGACATGTGGTCTTGATCAATACGATTAATTGAAATGGTGGCAGTGGCATGCAGCAAAAAGACCAGGTTAAAAAAAAGGGGTCAATCGATCTGAACATGTATATCATACAGTAGTACCTAGCAAAACTAAAATCAATACAATTGAGAAACACGGTGCTTAGATGCATTTCAAAACTCATCAAAAACAAATTGTCTATATTGCGCACTGAAATATAAATATGAATTGGTGCATGTGGTGGCGGAATTTGACTAAAATACTGTTTAACTTGGCTGTTATCATGAAATTCTAAAACATGAAATGTGGTTTTGGTAATCAGATATAATACATTAGAAGTACACAGAATTGATTCAAATTTGGAATATCTTAAAATAGTACAATGGCATATAAATAGTAAATAAAGTTGCCAAAGACATATATACATATTTTGTATATAAATAAAATAGTAACACTATGTCGGTGAGAGGCTCCGGGCTATTTGGATTTAGCACAAACATGGATGTTTCAAATGTCATTAAAAACAGATTATACTACAAACAAAATATACCTTTCTCAAGTTAGAGATAAAATCCAACGTTGATTATCCTCCGTAGAAACGCAAAAGTCAAAAGATCCATTGCATTTGAAGATAAAATCCAATGTTGGTCCTCCGGAGAACGCAAAAGTCATAAAATCCAGTTTGAAAAGTAATCCAATGTTTATAATATCCTCCGTTAAAACGCAAAAGTCATGAGATCGACGGTTCTCGAAATGAAGTCCAATATTGGTCCTCCGGAAAACGCAAAAGTCATAAAATTCAGTTCGAAAAATAATCCAATGTTGATGATATCCTCCGGTAAGACGCAAAAGTCATAAGGTCCATTGCATTCGAAAATAAAATCCAATGTTGGTCCTCCAGAGAACGCAAAAGTCATAAAATCCAGTTCGAAAAGTAATCCAATGTTTATAATATCCTCCGTTAAAACGCAAAAGTCATGAGATTGACGGTTCTCGAAATGAAGTCCAATATTGGTCCTCTGGAGAACGCAAGAGTCATAAAATCCAGTTTGAAATATAATCCAATGTTGATGGTATCCTCCGGTAAAACGCAAAAGTCATAAGATCCAATTCGAAATGAAATCCAACATTACTGTCCTCCGGAGAAAGCAAAAGTCATAAAATCCACGATATCCTCAGCGTGTTAGAAATAAAAACCCATGATGTGTAGACAGCTAACGCAAAAGTCACCTCATTTTTTGTCATAAAAAGGGGCCAGTTTCCCTTCTCTGGTCCGCCATTTTCCAGCAGAGAAGTGCAGCTTTGTGCCTCTCTCATAGAGAAACTTCACCTCTCCACTGTGTTTCTTCTTCTCCTCCAGATCGGCTTTGGTGTGATCATCGGTGACATAGATATCACACCCTTCCAGCTTTTTGCGTTGACAGATAAGAATCTGGCGCTTGTCTTGGAAGCGTAATAATTTGACTAGCATATGCCTGGATGTCGACGGTGCATCTCGTTTGTATCCGTTTCGGTGGGCTCTTTCTATTTCGACTTCCATCCCAAACTTCTCTTGTAATAGTTTACTGACCAGCTCCATTGGTTTTTCCTCTGTCTTTTCTTTCAATCCAACAATTCTGATGTTATTCCGCCTACTCATTCGCTCCAACTTGTTATCGGCCTCAGTCATTCTAGTCAGGATTGTTTCATGATTTGCAACAGCTTGCTCCACCTTCTCTACTCTTTTCTGGGTCTTCTCGGCCTTATTGACAACTTCGGTAACTCGTTGAGCCTCGAAGTTGATAGATTCTTCCAAATGTTCAAGTTTCTCGGTGAGCTTGCCTTGACCTTCTTTAATCTCCGTCAGGGTCGATCTCACAAATGTCTCGAAAGAGTCATCTGCAGATGTTGTCATTCTCCGAGTGACCGGCGGTGGCATGATGTGACACGCAAACTCACCGATTGAACAATGTACATGCACACTCCACTGCAATGCAACAACGTTGTTATACGCTACCACTGTCCACTGAGTAGGCGACTGTACAATGCTGTACGTGTTGATGAGCACACCTATGCTATGCAGTTTCAAAAATACCGCCAAAGATTTGTCCTCAAAATCTCAATAAATATGGTCCCGAGACGGTCAGTAGAGTGACCAAACGTTAAACAGAAGTTGTGATCACATTCATGTGCAAAACGGAAGCCAAACAGTGCATTCTTTCACTCGCCTTTTGCCGAATTTCCGGGAGCCCCAAGTGACATGTGTTTTACTCGCCAGACGCCATTTTACCACGGAACTAATCAGTTATGTCATGCCAACAAAACACAAAGGTATTTCACCTCAAGATATTATGACTTACGATAAAAGCGAGTTGGGTATTGTTTAGCAAGGCAATATTAAAACGTCCGCCATGATTACAGTTTAAATAATGTTGGTCTGTCAGTTTCTACAGACACTCTTGTTGAATTCTTACCATCACAACTCCTGTGATTTAAGGTTTAATGTTATTTAACTCAATGATAGAATCTTGTCGTAGGAAAGTAAGCGTGTTGTACGTATAAGAGACATTTTCTGTTATTTCTTCCTTACCGATAGTTCGACCGCCGGCGCGCGCGCATACCGATATTAATGCATAACCTTATGGGCAAGTGTTTCATCTGCGAATGTGATCGTATAATAAGTATGATTCTGTTCTTTCGAAGTCCGAAGGTAACACAAGACCCTGTCGATAATAATCCATCTAACCTATTCCTCCAATTACTGCTGTGGTCAGAGGTCCATTGGAGAATTTGTAAAATGATTTTAGATTTCATAATCTTGTCGTCAAGGCTAAGGAGGTGACACAAACTGCGTATGTGATTATTCTCGCGGTAATGTTGCTCGCGTTTCTCAAAATAATGCCATCGCGTATTTATCCACGCGATCAAAGAAGAATATCTGTCTACGGCGAAAATGCAGCAGCTTTGAATGAATAACGTCAACATTTGAGGTGACACGGAGCGTGATTGGTGTGTTTTGTCGCCTCGGATAGCTCTGTAGGACATACGGTTGAATGGATATTTCACGAAGATTTTGATATAAGTTTTAACCGTCATAGGGGTGAACTTTTCGTTAACATAACCCTGTCTGTCACAACAAGCAGCACACGTTTCATCAATACGCTTTTGAATCGACATTTTTGATCAACCATGTTACGCCCGGAACATTGAACTATATAAAATGATTAGATGTGACTGTTTATGCTTTTGAAAATTGGCCATAGGGACAACGTGTTGTCTAGAAATTATTTACTTCAGGAATGAGCCGTTAGCAATTTTGCACATTACTACTGCTATCAAATATCAAATTAAAATATGGATTAATGCGTCATCCATAATTAGGGTTCTACGGAAGATAGAATGAACTTTCTTCATGAACTTTTCTCATCTCAAGCAAGACATTGTCTCAAGTAAACCTTGCCGAATATTGAAGACGAAACTACATAATGGAAGCAATAGGTTTATTGAGTATAACTATTGAAACATATTTTAATCATCTGTCCATCTACATAGTAAATTATAACGTATTCTTATATAGTGGGTGTGGTTTGGGATGTCAGCAGGCAAATTGATTGGTTTTTGGCTGATTTTCAGCCGACACGCCCATACATTATGAGACAATGGTGTATAGTTTGGGGCGGGGTTTAATTCATTCGAAAAATAATACCTTCAACGCGTATGATCAACGCGTCATCGCGTTAGCGTGCCCTACACAAGGTCGCCGCCGTATGCGTTTGTTAACGCAGCGATGACAGGTAAGTGTGTGCTAAAGAACGCGATTAATTTGAAGCTGGAAGTTGGAAAACAGCTCGCTGGATTCGCCGATTTTATAAAGGGGGAAACTTCTTGTTGTTTGATTAAAATAAATCTAACAAACTGCGTTATTTTATGATAAAAGATCAAAATAACCAATAAACTAAATAAGGATGAGAATAAAATATAGTTCTTAGCTGTTTTGATATAGACGATGGTCTTATAATGTATAGGCTGTACCGTCGTCGTGGATGTATGGTCTCCAAATATGGTACAATCTATACATTATAAGACCATCGTCTAGAGCAAAACAGCTAAGTACTATTTTTTATTCTCTAACTAATCCCCGCTCATACACATGATACGTTAACCAGTTTGAAATAACCATGTTGCTACATACATACATACAATAGGATTTTATATAGCGTCATTTGAAATGGCACAGCGCATTAAATACAACAATGCATGAAAAAAATACAATAAAATAGATACAAGATGGTGTATACAGGAAAATACAACATGATATAAGCACATTAGAATGTATATTTGAAAACAAATACCGTATGTTTTCAGCCCTTTTTTGAACACTGGCAAGGAGATGGAAGTGCGTACAGAGACTGGAAGTTTGTTCCATAACTTAGGGGCTACAAGGAGACAGCCTTGTCACCAGCTGACTTGAAAGAGCGATACTGAAGTTTGGGCTCCTGTAAGCGTGTGACATTGACAGCAGATCGAAGACCTTCCCTGCCTGGGATGTATAATGTGAGGCAGGACGCGAGATATTCAGGACCCTACCGGCAGCAAGACACTTGTAGACATACATCATCACTTTGTAGTGTAATCTCTTCTTGACCATGTTGACAGGCAGCCAGTGTAGTTGTTGAAGCAATGGAGATACATGATCTTGCTTAGCTGCACAGAAAACTATCTTGGCTGCCCTTTTGTTGATTGCATACTTGAGATATCGGCACACGTTTCGATTAACACTTTACACTACAGGAATGCAAAGAACTAAATTACGTTATTATACAGCGTGTCCCCCCAAAAACTGGGTCCAAAAACTGCAGAGCTTATAGCAAAGAACTACGTTATTATACAGCGTGTCCTCAAAAAAACGGGGTCCAAAAACTGCAGAGCTTATAGCTTAAAAGGTAGGAAACGTAGGTGTTTCGTTAGGACCAGAAATATAAATATACCTGATCTTAATTAGTCAAATTTTAAGATCACTCGAGTGGCAACTTACTGAATACAAAGCTTTCACTAGAGCGTGGTATGGTCAGATCCCGTTTATTCCAATTCAAAAATAAACTATCTTTGCGCTGCGTCCCTGTGTGTATTTTTTTAAATAACTTATGTTTTGTAAAAAAGGGACAAATTACATGTATTTGGGATAAATATTCAGCATTAGAAGTACCAAATGCAGTGACCTTGTTATCAAAGATGTACAATAACAGAGCAACTGTTAGAATGCCCAGATACCTTGCCTCTCTAATTCCTTTGATGAGATGAATGACATGGTTTCCAATTCCAAGATTTTTGACCTGCTATAAAGGATGGCAGTGTCTCTGAAGGTTATTTTTCTACAACATTTCATACATGTATTTATTTACACTTTTTAATCTTCCTTATGACGAAGTTAAATTTCCTGAGCAAGTCATTGTAAAGAATAAAGTCAAATGCAAAACTAAATGATGAAGTCAGTACGGTGCGCAAATGCGACGCATTGACGGTTCATGGGCAAAATCGAGTAGAAAAAAACACAGGTTGTCATAATGTCACCAATATATGTCAGATACATTTACGTTCATATAACTAAATATAAAGCAGCTATGTTTCCTTTTAAGCTCTCCGGTTTTTGGACCCAGTTTTTTCTTCTTTTCGGGACACGCTGTAGATGTATTGGTGACATTGTCCTTTCTACGCTCTCTTTCCTACTCAAACGATTGGCAGCAATATTGTCGAAGGATCATAATGATCTCAAGCACCCTTATGGTCTCACACCACCAAATAAATCGATATTGACATACATGCTTATGAGATCAAATTAAAGTCTGATTTTTTCAGCTATCGAGCGACTGGTGTGTTCAAATCCTTATTTTCTTTGAAGATACTGATGTCCTCCATCAAAAGAACGCCAATTTCTGTTAGGGATTGACCTTTATTTATTTTCCGCAACAGGACGTCGAATACTAGTCCACTCTCGAAATTGCTGTCTGCTAGCTATTCGGTGCATTTGTTCTAGAAGAGGTGAAAAGAGAAAAGTTGTGTCAAATCGTACTATTACAGAAAATGCCAGGGTTCTTTGGTTAGATATTGAGTTTATAGGCTACAAATCACAAATCACCAAAAATTCGTTCATATTAAGAGCACTGAAAAAAACACCCTTTTCTGTACATTTAGAGGTGGGGTCTATCTTGAATTAAACACCGACAGTGATGAGCGCTAGCAAAAAAATATTTTAAGGTGTGTCGCCCTCTTACGTACAGCTTTAACGGCCGTACGGTAATATTGAAGACGGGCGATGTAGCCTAAACCCTTATCATGCTTATACAGCTTCCTTACGCTGAAGACAATTGCTTAGATTTATAAAGATTAATAATTTAGCTCTTGAACTCCATAAACATCCATTTTACTATTACTTAATGTTCCAACTCAAATGTCACTAGAGCGATTCTCGAGTTTCACGATTCTTTGGTTTCGCGGTTAACTGATTAAAGGGACGCGAAGTAGTGGCTTTTATAAATTGATTAAGTTCAAAATTCAAGATGAACATTAAAAATTACCATTATTGTTGTTTTTACTCACAAAACTACAGCAAAACTTGATTAAAACAATACCATCGCTATTTATTGAACCTTTTCTTAAAAACGCCCCAGTGGCGTAGCTCAGGGGGGGGGGGGGGTAAATGCCCCCCCCCCTTGACGAAAAAACTCAATTTGGGCCCCCTCCCCCCTAAAAAAAAAAAGGGGTGAGAAAAAAAGTTAATAGGAAAAAATGAGAAAAAAGACCGAGGTTATTAGCCAAAAAGAAGGCAAAATTGTACAAATAGTACATTTACTGTGCGATTTTTTGTGACTGTGCGATTTTTTTTGGACTGTGCGAAATTGTTTGACCTTAACCACCACCCCCCCACACACACACACACTTACGTTAAATTCACGAGGTAAGTGACTTACAAAAAATTGGGGCAACCTTTTACGAACATTTTAGAAATCTTGCCACCCTGAAAAAAATCCTAGCTACGCCACTGAAACGCCCTCTATGTAAATATGGTTCGCGTTATTCATCACGCGTGCTGCAGGGGTAATATGCTGATCGCGGCTCGATCAGCATTTTGGAATTGACGTTTTGTACAAATTGGGCTGATTTTCATAATCCTTATAGGTGTAAATTCATACATGTAATACAATTGTAAAAATATACAAATCCCAGTTTTTATCATAATTGAGGGCGCATCCTCCAAAATATCTCTTCATGCCCCTTTAATTGATTAATTAATAATTGCATTACAGAATGAGCCACGTTAACTATCGCGGTCGGCCTACGCCACGGGACTATACAAATGTAACTCCGTTGGCAAACTCGCCAAACACTAACACGATAATAACAATTCCCTTTGAGACATAGAAAAACAAAGGTACGACTGGGAGATACTGCGGAGGTCTTATTTTATTGCTTGGACTTCAGAGTATAAACTGTGAAATCTGTATAATACAAAGTGCCTGATGATATTTCGGACTCTCCTTCTCAGTTTCACTTGTTAATATTATTTTTCAACACACCCCATAACATTCCTCATCCTATATCTCGTCCCATACTAGCCATTGTAAATATTTTAATTCAATTATCACTAGGCCTACGGACATATGATTAACAGATTAAAAATGATGGTATGTTGTGCTAAAACAAAGTTTTAGGCCTATCATAAGTATGACAAATCCAATTCCAATGTGTGATGGGATGCACTGCCACTGGCAACCCATCCGTTTCGTAACAAACTTCCCCAGACCACGACGGTACCGCCAAATACGTCACATGATAGACAGGTGCGGACCAGCGTGGTGAGAGGGAAGGCCGCGAGACGGGTTTCCAGGGGTAGGGGATTCGGGCTCCAGCTATGGTGTTGGGCGGACGTGCCGCGAGTGGAGTGAGCGATAAAACCAATCTGTGTTGCTGATATGAATAAAGAGGTTTGAGAGCAAACATTGACATCGTACTATCTTATTTATTATACGACGGGACCTGTGTCGGGGAAACGCTACCAATTAAACATTATATTGTAATATACCCGAGACCTGTTCCTCACATGGTGGCATAGCGGAAAGTCAATGCTATATTGACAGGAAACGAAATGACTGGTGAAGTGAATAATTTATATACAACTTGGTCATCAGCAATGGACATCTGAATACTACATTCAAGTTCCGATTCAAGTGTGAAGGAGGACCAAAGAATTTTAATATGCTGCGTAACTTTTATAAGTCTACGTACGTGATGGATTATTTCGACACGTGTGCATCGCCGAGTTACAACTTTTGGCAGTAAGGCGAAATTCATCGCATGTCGCTATTAACTTTGATTGGGTCGTCGTACATGCTACAGTGTTGGTGTTAAAGCTGTCGTTTGAAGCCTGATAAATGTCGATGAAACAACTTGTGGTTCCAGTTCATTCGATGCTCGACTAGCCCTAGAAAGAATTCTTATGGACGTCTTTACCAGCCGAAAGCCTGGATCTCTACTGTAGCTGTTGTTGTGTGTGTATGTGATTTCTTGGGACCACATCTATACTTTACATCCAAATCCAGTCCAGTAACTGTTATAACATCATGTTTCGTCCCAAAACAACCGTCGGTAAAGACAATGAAGACAGCTGTTTTTTCTCCTCTCATATCAACAAGTCTATCTATGGCGGAGACGTGGCGACTCACGACAACTTGGTTAAGGTAGCGATGTAGCATAATAAAATTTAAAAACAAATCAGATGCACTAGGCCTAAGACCATTTGTATATTGTAATTAGTTATATTGTACTATTAATATTATGTACTAGCTTTAGAACATACTTAGATTTGACTGTATCTTTCTTGGTTGATATTTTCGGTTTATTTTGATAGAACTTAAATTTATCACTGCATCGCATGATCAATCATTCATTGCCAGGATGCCGGCCAATACTAGAAGTAAGAACGGTATATCAAACCAGACAGTTCATAACTCTAGCGATACTATGCAAAATGCATGTCAATCTGAGAATAATAGTAATGTACTTGTTGTTCAGGCTGACGTTGAGATGAGTCAACATACCAGTAACTCCAACCAAATTCACAATGGTAACGAAAACCAAAGTGATGAGCATGTTGAAGAAACGCAAGCTAATCAAATTCACTCTGAGCTGCCCGACGGAAATCCGAGTGATGAGCATATTGGCGATGCATTAGCACTGGGAAACTCATCTCAATCTCAAAGTCAAAGTCATGAAAGTAGTGTGATTGCTAATAATGATAATATCAGTATGAGTACCACAACAAGTATCATGGTCACTGTTGACGGCTTTCAAATTCCCATGACCACACAAGAATTTCTCAAATTCAGGAATGATGAAAAAGAAAGGGAAATGGAAAGATTGAAATTAGAGCAGGAATTGGAAATAGAAAAGTTGCGGGTGATGAATTCGGAGAAAGAAAGTGGTGGTCACAGGGAGGGAAAACTCGATCGGTATCAACCAAAATTAACCAATCAGAAAGATCCCGAAGAATATTTTGCAGCGTTTGAGCATTATGCCCGTAGGGAGAATTGGGATAAGAGCACGTGGGTGAGACGTATTTCTCAGTGTATAGAGGGTAAAGCGTTGACGGCCATGAATGCTGTAATGACACTGACCAATGATATTGACTATGAATTGCTTAAAAAGTCGATACTTGAAGTTTTCCAACTATCGTCTGAAAACTACAGGCAAAAATTTAGGTCAATGAATAAACAAGAGAACGAGAATGTGAAGACTTTTATCATGAGATTGAGCCGCGCATACGATTCGTGGGTCAAATATTCTGACATTGAAATTCTTTCGGATGATGCCAAGAAAATTTCCCAGCTCATGATTAGAGAGCAAATTTACCAAAAGATACCATATGACATGAAAAGGCATTTAATGCAGTCAAAACTTTTGGATACGGCTAAGCTGGCCGCAGAAGCGGAAGAGTATTCCAGTTTAGATCCTAATTATTGGCAGAAACATTCAAAGAAAGATCAGTCATACAAAAACCACAATGCTAGCAAAAACCATGATAAAAGTCAAAACAATCATAATAATGCTAAGACAAGTGTGAACACGGGGTATAGAAAACGCCCAAACAACACGTCTCAATATAATGCTCAACAGCAGCATGGCTATGGTAGTGGACAAGAAAAGGGTCAAGGTGATACCAATAAACCAGGTCAACAATATGGTCAGAAATCTCAAAATCAAAGCGGGCAGCCGTTCAAAAAACACAAACCTAGCTACCAAAAGCAAGGCCAAAATTCAAAACCAGGCACCAGTTACAATATGAACAGATGCAGCCAAAGTTCTGAACTTGGGCACCATCAGAGCAAATGCAAGTTCATAATACCGGGTACACTGGAAGGAAAGAGTCTTCAAATCTTTCGTGACTCGGGGTGTGAAAAAACTGCTGTGAACAGCAAGTTTGTCCCTGACCAATGTTACACTGGTAAGACTGTTGAAGCGAAAGGTATCACTGGCCAAGTTCATGTACCAACTGCCAAAGTCAGAATTGAGTGTGAAAGGTATGTAGGAGAACTTGAAGTTCTTGTAATTGATGATATGGACCATAATGTATTATTGGGAACAGAGGTAGATTCGTGGGATGACCTCAAAACTTCTGACAAATCTATCGCTCCCAATATACTGGTATTAACAAGGGCGCAAAAACAACAACAAACTCATAAAGAAATTTTGGCCCAAGATGATATCAGAGATTATGCACATGATAATTCACAAGATGACAGTGGACATGTAAATAATGAAACCACTCACTTCGATAACGCGAATATCGATGATGATGTCCAATCTTTGTTAAAGGGTGATGTAAAGAAGTTGGAACAGTTTCAAAATGAAGATCCCACTTTACAAAAAATAAGAGCATCCTTAGATCAAAATCAGGGAAATATGACGGATGAATACTATAGACACAAAAATGGTATCCTTATGAGAAGATGTCAGCTTGATACGAGGTTAAGAAAGCAAGCGGGTGACCAAATTGTAGCGCCGCATAAGTACAGACAGCACATAATTGACATTGCGCATGACAAAACCGGACATCTGGGTATACAGAAAACTAAAGATCGTATTACCCAGCATTTCTATTGGCCTAACATTAATCATGATGTGAAGAACCATTGCAAAACATGTGACCAATGTCAATTCTTGACGAAAAGCAAGCAACCTCAAAAACAGCTGCTTAGACCGTTACCTATTGTTGATACGCCTTTTAAAAGGGTGGGTATTGATATTAAAGGGCCATTGCCCGTAACTGAGAATGGCAACAAGTATATACTTGTACTATGTGACTACGCTACAAGGTACCCGGAGGCAATTCCTATCCCGGATCAAAAAGCTGACACAGTCGCGTATTCTATGCTAGAAATATTTTCCAGGACGGGTTTACCAACAGAAATCATACATGATAGGGGTACTCAGTTCATGTCCAAGGTTATGGCCAACATGTGTCAAAAGTTGGGAATAGATCAAATACCTGCAACCAGTTATCATCAACAAACAAATGGACTTACGGAAAGGTTTATAGGCACGTTGACTAACATGATCAATTCTCTTGATCAAGAGGAAAAGGAAAACTGGGATAAGCATCTCCCATTATTCCTATTTTCATATCGTGAAGTGACAAATGAATTCACAGGCTATTCTCCCTTTCATTTAATGTATGGCAGGCAAATCAGAGGACCATTAGAGTTGATAAAGCAAGGGTTTTTGGAAGAAAGTCAAGGGCAAGATATACCCTCTAGGCTATTGGAAATGTCAGCAAATATGTTGTCATGGATGGCTGATGCTAGGCTAAAGAAAATCCAAAATCAAGCTAAAATGAAAGCAAACTATGACAAAAGGGCAAAAGATAGGGAATTTCAAGTCGGTGAGGAAGTACTTGTATTTCTGCCCGAGGGTAGAGGAAAGTTAGAGGCTAAATGGCAAGGTCCGTACACAATTACGGGCAAAATCGGGGAAGTCAATTATGAAATCAATATGCCTGACAAAATGAAATCTCAAAGACTACTCCATACGAACCTAATCAAGAAATATTATGACCGTCAACAGGCTCAAAATGTTAGACATTGTTATTGTGTAACTGGTTCATTCCATGAAGTTTATGATGAGTCTGATATTCAGTCTAATGACTATGAGTTTGATACACAATATTTAGATGAGAGTATTGGTCCAACCTATACACAAACACAAACATGGAGAGATTCCAAAATTGATGAAGGAATTTCTCAATATCAAAGAAAGGATATTCACGAAATCATGTCCAAACATGACAAAGTCTTCTCAGATGTACCTGGTAAAACCAATGTGATTACCCACACAGTTGTCACTACCACTGATGCGCCTATAAGACAAAAAGCGTATAGAACGCCACAAGCGATGAAGCAAAAAGTTCAAAATGAAATTGATAACATGCTTAAGTTAGGGGTAATTGAAGAAATCAATAGTGCATATGCTTCACCAATTGTAGCAGTTACTAAACCCAATGGTGACATCAGACTATGTACAAATTACAAAGCATTGAACAAATGTACCGTGGTTGACCCGTATGAAATGCCTAGGATTGATGAAATTCTTGATGATGTTGCACATGCAAAATTCATATCAACCTTAGATCTTACCAAAGGATTTTACCAAGTTCCTCTTGATCTAAAGGCCAAAGCAAAATCAGCGTTTGTCGCATTTGGTCGTCAATATGCTTACAATGTCATGCCATTTGGTATGGTAAATTCTAGTGCCACATTTCAAAGATTAGTAGATGAAGTTTTGAGGGATTGCAAATCATACTGTCGTCAGTACATTGATGATGTCGCAATATTTTCCAATTCTTGGGACGAGCATTTGAAGCACGTGGACACTGTATTGACCAAACTTGAAAAGGCGGGTTTGACAATTAAGCCATCAAAATGTAACTTTGCATGTCAACAAGTCACGTACCTAGGGCATATCATAGGGCATGGTCAAATTAAGCCACACTTTGACAAAATTCAGGCAGTTCAACAATTTCCAAAGCCAGAAACTAAAAAAGATGTAAGGTCGTTTCTAGGTCTAACTGGCTACTACCGAAAGTTTATTCGTCAATATGAGGACATTGCAAGACCACTGATAGATCTCACAAAAAAGAAAGAACCAAACAAAGTAATCTGGACTCCTCAAAGTGAATCAGCTTTTACAAACCTCAAATTATATTTGAGTTCTGAACCAATTCTCAAAGCACCAAATTTCAATAAACACTTCTTTCTTCAGACCGATGCTTCTAAAAAAGGCATAGGAGCGGTCCTGAGTCAGTTAGATGTTCACATGCGTGAACACCCGGTCGTGTATTTAAGCCGGCAGTTGAAATCAAATGAGAAAAATTATTCTGTTTCGGAGCAAGAATGCCTTGCAATTGTTTGGGCTATCAACAAATTGAGATACTATCTGCAAGGTCGGGTATTTACTGTCATTACAGACCATAAAGCTTTGCAATGGCTTGACAACACAAAATTGTCGAACAGCAGACTGTGTAGGTGGTCTCTAATGTTACAAGAATTCAATTTTGATATTCAATACCGCAAAGGTGTCACAAACGGTAATGCCGACAGCTTATCACGATGCGGCGGCGGCATTAATTAGAGGTCTTGACTATGATATAGGTTCTCAAATGTTGTGTTGATTTTGACAGCTTATTAATATTTACTGCAAATTGAATGGTTCAAATATTATTATTGACATCTAATGTAGCTCATGAAATTTCACAATCACATATCTAATTAATGTGATTTGTTTCTATGCTAAAATTATCCAAAGTATTTATATTATGTAGCCTGAGGTGTATATTGAGAAATATTCAACTTGCAATTGAAACTCTCACTTGTGTTATTATATGGTTTTTTACATGTTTTAGAAGATAAAAGTGTAATATTGAAACTACCAACTTATAATTGGGAAGACAACCATGGTTTAATTAGGCAAGTATATGCACTGTCGTACCTGGAGTGGTAATTGATTGACACTCGTGACAATATAATTAATTGTTGTTTGTATAATATGGATATTGGCCATACTCTATATTATATTACGTAGATTACCAGGAAGTTGAAAATTATGTCATGTTTCAAAATAAGCTGATATACTATCATGTCAACATTCCTGCGTTATCAAAATCATCGTGGTGGTTTACTAGTACCTCACTTTAAAACATCTTTGTATGTTTCACTTTGGATAGCATTTACTTATGCATAAAAGATTGTATTAATACATTGTATTCTAATATATTATGCATCATGTCTACATGTCAATAACTTGAAAATGATTTTCTAACGTTAAGTATCATTTTTATGTATTATACCTATATCTTGCCATTTCTATTGTAAAGTAATTAAATAGCTGTAAGGTCTAGTGCATCTGAACATTTAGGTCATGCTTACATTGAATATGCTACCTCTTCTACGCAATTAACTGTTTGATAGCTGTATATTGACTTGAACAAAAAGTGTGGTGTTCACACTAATTCAAAGTTGTATACCTACACCATTGTACATTGTACAAACTGACCGTGTCTCGCTCTTCATTAAGATATAATCTCCTGGCTAAAGGAGCAGTGAAAATTAGAACTGCATATGTACAGCGAATGAACACTCTTCGTTTCATCAGCTTGTTCACGGAACTCAATAGATGAGAATGACAAACCTGTTTGAGCGAAGCAGGACGAGACTTTTGCGAGACTTGAGACACAAGTCTATTACACGAATTACGTCTACGCCGATTACGACTACGCCGATTATGTCTACGCCGATTATGTCTACGCCGATAATGTCTACGCCTATTATAAATGTCTACGCCTATTTTCTCTGTATGGACTACCTCGTGAATTTACAATGAATAAAGCATTTGAGAATGACCTGGAGTAGGAGTTTACAAAACTGTTTGCATAAACTGCAAAAGAAACAGACTATATAAACTGTAAAACACGTATACATGATTACTTACTTCCATGTGAAATATTATTTCATCTAACCTTAGCCCCATTTTTCAAATAATAACATGGTAAAACAATTTTGTTCATTACACTTTGTTATTTGGGCTTCCATAATTATGTATACTGTGTATTATTACCATGAAAAACGTTGACGTTTAAGGTCAAGTTAGTTTTATCATTTAGTAGATTTAGATTGCTTTGAAAAAACTTTTTAATGCTTTCATATTTTAAAAAATTCAGAAGATTGACACAATCTTGTCAACAAGGGGGATGTGATGGGATGCACTGCCACTGGCAACCCATCCGTTTCGTAACAAACTTCCCCAGGTTTGAGAGCAAACATTGACATCGTACTATCTTATTTATTATACGACGGGACCTGTGTCGGGGAAACGCTACCAATTAAACATTATATTGTAATATACCCGAGACCTGTTCCTCACACAATGCCGAAGTTAATGTTTAAGAATATCATGACTTTACCAGGCTATCAACTTTTGAGAATTGCCGCATTGTACATGGGGGGGGGGGGGGGGGGGGGGGGGGGGGGGGGGGGGGGGGCGTTTCCCGCCAAACCGGCGCAAATAATCAAGCTCGATAACCCGACAGTGCCAATCTCAAAACAATATTCCTGGACATCTATGCGCGCGTAGCGAGTGAAAATTGTCATTTTGATACTGATTTGGTTTCAATTCCCCATACTGACGCATTGGAATTGGATAGAAATTAAGTAAAATCTCTTAAATTCCCCGAATGATAGCCAAAGGTGGGAAGGGAGGTGGCAGCTCCTGCCCCTCCTTTGGACAAGCCATTAGAAAGCACTAAAGATCCGGGAACCAGGATCTATGGTAAATGACTCGAGCAAATCCCATGAATAAGAAGAGTTAAAAAAATACAACATGATATAAGCACATTATAATGTATATTTGAAAACAAATACCGTATGTTTTCAGCCCTTTTTGAACAATGGCAAGGAGATGGAAATGCATACAGAAACTGGAAGTTTGTTCCATAACTTAGGGGCTACAAAGGAGAAAGCCTTGTCACCAGCTGACTTGAAAGAGCGGGACTGCAGTTTGGGCTCCTGTAAGCGTGTGACATCGATAGCAGATCGAAGACATTCCCTGCCTGGGATGTATAATGTGAGGCAGGACGCGAGATATTCTGGACCCAAACCGGCAGCAAGACACTTGTAGCCATACGTCATCACTTTGTAGTGTACTCTCTTCTTGATAGGCAGCTAGTGTAGTTGTTGAAGCAATGGAGATGCATGATCTTGCTAATAGCTGCACAGAAAATTATCTTGGCTGCCCTTTTGTTGATTGCATACTTGAGATATCGGCACACGTTTCGATTTACACTAATATAGCCCGTATCGCAAACTTTCAAAATTTTCTTTAAATGTTGCTCTAGTTGCCATGGTAACCATACAGGGCCTCCGATTGGCTAAACACCGTTCTGGATGTAACTCAACAACGCTAACTAGTAGTATACTAGTATTTTGGTTGATGGTTAACAATAACATTTCGCACAATGTCATGAATCCGGATTTTTTTTATACCGTTGCTATGGTAACCAGGGACCGACCAATTAGGTAATTTTGCATGCTAATTCAAATTTGGAAAAGAATTTTAAAAATCGGCCTTTAATGGGATTAAATATGTTTACCAAATATTATACAAACCCGATATTTCGTTTTTGAGTTATAGCCAGAACGGAATCAAAGTTTGTGATTTTCCAAGTTTTTAGATATCGGGTTTAAAAATCACATATCGTAGAGGGCGCTTTTCACTAGTAAACTAACCTTCACATCTAGCGCCCTCATTTATCAGAAAAAGTTGAAAAATGTTACCAAAACATTTCCAATCAAAATGCATCCAAAAAACCTACAAAATGCATTGAAAATATTTCATTTTGCACTGTGAAATTAGGTAATAGTTCTAAAATCAGGATTAAACTACAACTTTATTCATTTGGGAGCAATAAGTACCATTTCTGATTACTTCTATAATCATTGGGCCACAGGATGCCCAGCGACAAAAAAAAGTTTTGATTGTCGTCTACAAGGACTGAAATTATTTACTGGCGTGGAATCCCTGTGGATAAGACAGGTATACATGCGAAGTACAGGCTAATCAAGATTAGTTGTAAACTGTAATCATGACGGACGTTTTAATCTTGCTTTGTGCTTGCATTCGCATGACGAGATAATATTATTAAGCTTAAGAACATAACACTTTACATCGCCGGAGTTGTGCTGATAAGAATTCAACAAAGAGTGTCTGGAGAAACTGACAGACTAATCAATTGTAAAGTGTAATCATGGCGGACGTTTTAATCATTGCTTCCATAATCTTGCTTTGCTAAACAATACCCGACTCGTTTTTCTTACCGCAACTCATAATATTATCCTAAACCTAAAATACATTTGTGTTTTGTTGGCATGACAAAACTGATTAGTTTCGTGGTATTCAAATATGCGACTATTAATATATGCTAATTGTTGGACAGCGTCAAGGTAACGTCAATTTTTTTCCGTACAATACATACACGAGGTACATTTAATTAATTAAGAAGATTGCGGGTTATCAGAATATAGGGGAAACGTATTGTGTTGGATTGCAGGAATAGGAAAATCTTCTTTATATCCTGTATTGTGTGTGTTGGAAAACTAATAAAGAAATCGAATCATATGCCGTAGTGTGCATTGCAAGAATAGGCAAACAAATGATGTTGTATTGGCGTTACCCGACATCCGACCCTGCCCTCTTTTGCTCATGAGAAGAAAAAACCACCACACGTATAGATTATTGGGAGATCGAAAATCGAAAGCTGTGTTCCGTGGAAATCGCGATTTCGCATAAACGATAGTATGGAAATGCCCGAGTCCTTGTGTAATTTATATTGACTTGTACTTGTGGGCCCTGTTAGTGACACTGCAGTGACTGTTTAACATGTTCAAACAAAAAATCGCTACATACCTACCATAATATTTGTACGATTATATTTTATTGAGCATTTTACACCAATATCAACTGTTTTGGCCATCTCGACCGCGCTGCAACCGACGGTTCCGCCCGGTTGGACCTCATATCATTGTTTAGAACAATAGAAACCGGCTGCAACCTCACGAACTGCACGGAACCGGCGGTCGCCGGGCGGTTGAGGTTTGATGTGCTTCCTTATTATGTCGTTATGTACTTCTCAAGAATGCATTCTTCAACTCGTGCGTCGACGTCGGGCGATGAACAACGACAGTGGTATGAACGGACCTTTATTTGCTGTTACGACGTATATGTGGACTTGGATCGGAAAAAGCGATTAAGACTCTATCGTATTTTTCACTTCCGCGAGACAGAGACGTCACCACACCATCCACTCATTACAATGCTTAAACGCGCGCCGATACTCGAGGCGCTGGCGTAGACGTATACATTCACGCGTACAAAGTCGGTAGATAGACGCATGCGTAAATGTTGTGCCTGAAAGGTTATTAAACTGTTCAGAGGAAGTGAAATAGAGTTAGAGTGTATATGATTGCAAGGGAAAGATAACACCCATTATATATTGTATTGCGTGTGATTGCAAGAGTAGGAAAAACTACATTATAAAAGAAAAATAAGAAAAGAACACATTATATCCAATATTCGTAAGATAGTTTAAGCGATCCCTATTGGTTATCAAAGAAATCGGCGACATTTATATGACACAATATAAATCGAACAGGCGAAGCTTAGCGTTAACACTCTCGCGCGTTGCGTGGTATAGTTTTGGTGTGACTTTTGCAGTGTGTTCTTCTGCGTCCTACTGCGTTTCTCACTGCGCGGAATTGGATGGAATGTTTATGGGTTATTCGACACTAACATGACTGTATGTCTGTTTGGGTTGCAGATAGCAAAATGAACGCCGCCAGAGTGGAATGCAAGGGCCCCTCGGTCGTCGCAACCATCTAAGCGTAGTGAACCAGCCAACATATGGTAGTGGTGGTTTATAACACCATATTATGAGCAAGTGGTTCATCTGAGAATGAGAACGTATAATGAGTAATGAGTCTGTTATTTCAAGTCTGTAGGTAAACACTTCTTTTTACATGCTGTTTGCTTATGTAAACAACAGTCGCTTACACAGCCTCACGCAATCACTAGGAATGATCTTGTTTAAGGTTGAGTAGAGCGTAGAAACTGATATGTTAAAACGTCTTGCTTTGTTGTCAACGGCAATTGTATTCGAGCTAATCTGCCAACCAACCCCTTTCCTCAAATAAAAAAAAAGAAAATCGGATAGCTCGGTAGGAAATTTCTCTAGACTTTAAAATGCACCATATCTTGATATAAGTTTCAATCGTCATAGAGGCATAACCCTGCCTATCACAACACACAGCAAACGTTTCATCGAGACGGTTTTGAACCGATTTTTGTATTAATCATGTTACGCCCGGAATATTATATTGACCCAAATGACATTAAATGGCTCACATACAAACTGTCTCATCCCAATCAATAGAACGAAGTGTTCCCACAGGCTTTGGTTGGTTGCTCACGGCTTGATGTGGCAGCTTGTTCTATGCACATTTTCCATAGGGACGATGGGTGTCTGGAAACATAGATTGTAGAAAATGCTTTACTCAGAAATAAGCTGTTAGCAATTTTGCACATTACTGCTGCTGTCAAACATCATCCCAAAATGGATTAATGCGACATCTATATGGTTCTACGGAAGATAAAGTACACTTTCTTCATGAACCTTTTTCATATCAAGTAAACCTTACCGAATGTTGCAAAACGAATAATGTTTTTTGAGTATTAATATTTAAACATTAACCTTATTAACATTATTTGTCCATCTACCTACCGTAGTAAAACAAAGCGCTCTCACGTTTAATAGACGATATTGCTGCAATGTACCTTACCCAGTTGAAATAACCATGTTGCTACCCTTTTGTTGATTGCATACAAGAGGATATCGGTACACGCTTTGATTCACCCTTAACACTACAGGAATACAAGAAACTACGTTATTATGGTTCTGTTGTGGTATTTTATTTTCTACGGTTCCTTTCACACTCGAATGAATGGCAGCAATACTGAAGAAGAATCATAATGATTTCAAGCATCCTCATAATGGCTTCCTGACGCAGAAGATAATCGTTTTGATTTTTAAAAACGTTGACATCGTACAGTGAAGTGCATAGATAAACGGAACTTAGCTCTTGAACCATACAAACAATCCTCTTGACTACTGCTTGTTGATCAAACCCACATTTTATAATGAGACGTCTGCCTGGTCTGCAGCCGAAACGGATTCCACAGAGGGCACCAACTATTGTTGAGTTCGAATCACGAGTAATTTGATCATGCAAGATAGAAAGACGCTTCAAACGTCAATTATGTAGAGTCTTTGCGGATCCACCCATTCGATTACTAATTGCAACCGCAAATATGAAGGACGAGACATGCCCAAAGTATAGTATAGTTGTTTCTCCCTTGACATGACAGTTCTACTTGTGTTTTAATTTTGTACAATAGAGAGATATCGTAAGATGGTATCTCCATGAATTATTCATCATTCTCAGCTAATCACATTCGCTGTCCTGGTAAACCTGAGTGATACGGTGGTAATGGGTAAAATGCAAATATTTCAAACTGTATAACGACCTGGTCTGCACTAAAACGCTAAGGGCCGTACTCTCGTCGTTTAACTAAACGCAATTCCCGAATTAAAAAAATAAATAAACAAGCGTCTAACTCGCTTAAAAGTGTCCAACCTTAAACATGGGTATCGCGTTAGTTTTAATGTAACTTAACTACACATTAGCACCAATTGAGCGTCGTGGTTTTCTTTTCGCAACGCCATGGCCATTAATGTTGAGTGCATTTCCAGTTGAAAAATATAGACGCAGAACAGACATACATGAGATGCATTCCTTTCATTTATACGGTAACCCATTTGAATCGATGATTATTGAATACATACCATTCTACACAATGACACGCTTCAACGACTTTTCTGGGGACGATATATTCATCGTTTTTAAAATCGTGTATTGTTAAAACGTCCTTTCTAAATAAAAGATAAACATGTGTTTAACTCAAACATGAGTTAAGTTAGCGACGGTTTTAGGCTCAAACCGGTGTTTAGTACTAAACCTTTTTGGAAGTACTCGAATAACTGTGCAGGATTGTCCGATTTTAGAAAACCCTTCCTACTATTAACCATATTTATACATTGTATAGTTTTTTTTCTGCCTAAAATGACTGATTTGTCAGATTGGCGTATTTTTAAAGGTTCTGATCCAAATCCAATACTTCAGCAATCTAATACTTCAACAACAGGCTGATATTACTGTTTTCAAATTGTCTGCAAACAAATGTTTCACCCCTAAAGATATTCTTAATCAAGACAGGACTTATCGTTCTGACGATGTTTCCGCAGCGAAATAATACTCCATATCTTACTAATACCATACGTGAGTACCACTTCCTGTGTATATAAACTGAGCTGACATTTCTGGATAGTACAGACTCTATTATGATCTTACCTTTTGACCGATAGCCTCTTCATGTCATGAACATTCAATGAAATGGCATTTTTCTTTGGCCATATGTTAGATGAACATGCTTTAGAAACAAATAAGACATTTTTTTATTCCTGAATTCCTAAACATGTGTTGCTCTTGCTGTGACCAAATCAAAATACACTCAACTCACAAACATAATATACAATTTCAACTAGCTAGCTAGCCGATGCTAGCAGTCTATTAACTTATATATCACTGTTCTTATATTTGACGGTTTTCATAAAGAATTCAGACTAGATCAGTGATGCCTTTAATACTATAATGCACTTGCCATAGCCATTACTGATAGTGAAAACGGCACTTTGAGATACCTTAAACTTCACAAAATGGTTTCAATATTTTGCTTTAAGTGCTTTACCAGTGTAGAGTCCCATAAAGTGAGGTGTATATTACGTAAAATAATCCGTCCATATTGTGACTAGCAACTGGTGAGCTCTGGAGGAACGGGCAGGCATGCTATGGTAAAGTGGATGATCGAAAATTCAGGAAATGTACTTCATCAAGTTGGGTTTCCTGGTCCGAACTGTACATATCAATCTTTTTATGTGAGTAACAAAAAAAAAAAAAATAAATAAATAAATAAAAAAATAAAAAAAATAAAAAAAATAAAAAAAAAAAATAAATAAAAAATAATAATAATAAAATAAAATAAATTACACACCCATTATAAAAGAAACCGTTACTTTGAATCTCATGATAATATAATTGATATACATCTCTGATAAATTTAGCTAGCTATATTTTCAAACCACTGTTGTTTCCAAAGATTGTAAATTGTACATGATTTATGACGTCTTTTGAAGAAACAGGCAGTCTCAAATGTCACATTTTACAAGGTTATGCACGCTCTATGGCATGCATGCATGCCGAGATCCAAACTGAATAGCCCACCTAAACATCCGTACATACAGTCAACAGAGCTCCGATCATGCATGCAATGCATTGTGGGTAATCATAAACAGATTGTGACAATTGGAACTTCTTACTTAGCTATAAATCCGTTACGTTATCAATCTTTAAAAATGTATGGTAGTAAATCAGATATCCAAATGTAGTTAACAGATTTCTTTCAATATCTTTATCAATTATATGATCATACATTGATCAGATTTAAAGTTATAAATTCTTGAAATGGTGTGGATTTGCTTTTAGGTGTTTTTTGCAGTATTTATATCGCCACGTGGTATGCCAACGAGATAGGAAACACTTAAAAGTTGCGCCATGCGAGATTGATTATCAAAACAATATCTTGCACAGATCTTAAATGTGCTGTTTTGCATTGCTTTAAACATACATGTACACCATGGAAATGGCATGTGCAGACGCTGATGATGCAACGAGGCTACAACAACTTTTACCGGTTTACAAGGAATGCAGCTTTATCCCCGAAGAAATCATTTGAGGTAAAGATGTCAAGACATATAGAGCAAAATATAGTGCTAACGGTAGCTTCCACTCCAGGGAACAGAACAAGAAAGTCACATGCTTTATCAGCAGGCGCAACCGTGAATTTCGTGCAAAGAGAGATTTTAAATCAAGTGTCTTACACAGATATTCTGCATTCCTGCAAACATTTCTGCAATATGCACTTCTGCATTCGGCCCAACATGCACAATATGAATGCCAGATGATGTGCAAGCGATGATGATGCGCGGTCGAACATTCAAACATACACCACGGAAATGCCTTGTGCAGACGCTGATGATGCAATGGTACAACATTTTTGTCGGTTTACAAGGAATGCAGCTTTACCCCCGAAGAAATCATTGGTAACGACCGTATGTCAAGACATACAGTGCAAATATATTGATAACGGTAGCTTCCACCCCAGGGAACAGAAAAAAAGAAAGTCATGCTTTATCAGCCGCATGCATAAATGTCGTGCCAATCGAGATTATTAAGCCAGTGTCTTACACAGATATTCTGCGTTCCTGCAAATGTTTCTGCAATATGCACTTCTGCATTCGGCCCAACATGCACAATAGGAATATCAGGTGATGTGCAAGCGATGATGATGCGCGGTCGAACATTCAAACATACACCACGGTAATGCCATGTGCAGACGCTGACGATGCAATGGTACAACATTTTTGTCGGTTTACAAGGAATGCAGCTTTACCCCCGAAGAAATCATTGGTAACGACCGTATGTCAAGACATACAGAGCAAATATATTGATAACGGTAGCTTCCACTCAAGGGAACAGAAAAAAGAAAGTCACATACTTTATCAGCAGCAACCGTGAATTTCGTGCCAATCGAGATTTTAAATCAAGTGTCTTACACAGATATTCTGCGTTACTGCAAATATTTCTGCAATATGCATTTCTGCATTCGGCCAAACATTCACAATAGGAATGCTAGGTGATGTGTAAACGATGGCGATGCGATGTCGTTGTTCAACTTACAGTGATAGCTCTTCTATGATATACCAATAATGCCCGCATTTATGTCAATCGGATACGGTTATAAACAATACCCTTTTCTCTGATTATAAACATTAGCTAAAAATATCAATTGAATAAATACTCATACCAATTAATACATGATATGAACATTATGACCTGGAAATTATTCATAATACTGAACCGAGTTTTAACATATAACCCGAGGTAATTACAAACTCATTAGTACATCAGAATGTCTATCGGACTAAGTATACTCATCGAGTAGATTGTACTAGTTCACTTAAACACATATTTTCTCTTCATGCAAGAATCCACTTCTAACAAATTGCCTCTCACTTTCAAGTTTATTTTGCCGTGTCACAACGTGCTCATTTGTAGGGATACCGCAAGCTCTATCTCATAATAAGGATCCGTCATTGTAACTATTTAGGGAAATTGTCAAGATTGGTTAGGTGGGTACTACTAATATCCTTAGGTTAATGTTTGGTAGACACATTGTCGTGTACCATGTACTTTGTATTTGAATTTGAATGGTTATGGATCTTGAAATCGCATTGATCTTTTCGCTCTAGACATAAGACGATTTTAAATTGACTATTTTATATGGGGATTTGCTTTTTATATTTACATAAAACCAAGTATGATATCTATAGAGCGAAATCGGTATACCATCCCAAGCTAAAGTGCATTCAGATCAGATATCTCTCATATATTCACGCTATTATTAGAAATTACAACAACATCACATATTTAGCGATGTAGTGTCTCTTGTGATCGATGAGTGTGTTAACTTGACAAGCCGATTAATGTTAAAGCAAATCCGTGCTATGGAATTTTAGCGCTTAGAAATGTAGCATTATTATTATACAGAACACATCCGTTGGTTATTTTTTTTTAAATGCCGCATTAAGACATAATCGGCTTTAGAATAAAAAACAAAATCACCTGTATGGACGTCGCCATATTGATCGACGCCATGACGAAACAGTTTCGAGATTTCCATATCTCATTTTCATGCACTGATATTTTCGATTTGTGCGTTGAATTTCTGCGTGATTTCGTGCAGCGACCTCGTGCAGCGGGGTGGGGAGGGTGGGTACCGCGCCATATGCCATTGGCATCATACTTTCCCAGGTGTGCAGATCATTTTAAATTTTAGATGTTCTAAAATGGATGGTTTCTAACCAATTCGATAAAGAAACACAATCTACACACCTCAGAATTGCACAAACATATGCTTTAAACAAGTCCCCTTTTTGTGCCTTTGAACAGAGTGTCTGCCGGGAATGTAGTAACCATGACATCACAATTAAATTCAAAATTCAAGATAAAAAAGCTTTCGGGACTCACATGTGCGTAACGTGCGTACATTATTCGCATACAATTTGAAATCATTGCATTTTTACCCATCTTCCGAGCACTCAAGTTATCTGCATATTTGGTAAGCTTTGAATGATGAATTATTCATTAAAATACCTTCTTTCCATTGTAGAAAATTAAAACAGAAATAATAATGTCACGGGAGAAACAAACTATACCTTACGTTTGGGCATGTGTTTTCCTTTACGATAAAAATACTTCCTTTGACGTCAGAAATTAGTAATTGGATGGATGAGTCCGGCAAGACTCTAAACAAACAGCGACCTAGGCATCCTCCTTGCTATTTCAAATTACTCGCGATCTCACTCAACAATAATTTGAAATTTGATGCCTCAGAGAAATCCGTTTCGGCAGCAGACCACATATTTGGGTTTGATCATTAAGTAATAATGGTCAAGGGTACTTTTATGCCGTTCAAGAGCTGACTTCCTTTTATTTATCCGGTCCACTGTTCGGTTTCAGCGTCTGTGTGCAATAACATAATGTAGAAAAGCACTTTTTATAAGTTTTTAATGAAAGCCGTGATAGGCCAAAAAAACAAAAACAAGTTTGTTTCCAGTAGTGCGCGCGCATTTCACTGAGACGCTTGATTCTTGCGCATTTAATTTTTGTAATAGAAAAAACGGGGACAATATTGTTAGGGCGCCATCTTTTGTCGAAATCGTGTCCAACATGTTCCAAGATGGCGATTGGTCACATCCGCGGCGAATATCACATTTTAGCGAGCATAAGAGTAACACAAATGCACAGATCTGACAAAATAAAATCATTTTAAGGGAACCTCTACTACGAATTTGAGCAAAAAAATAATAATAAAAAACCGCATTTCGCATTTGGCTTTTCAGGCTTGCTACTGGAAACAAACTTTTTTTGTTGGCCTAAGAGTGTTTGAAATCATTTCGGGTACGTCAGCAGTATTAATATGTTTAGTTTTAGTGTGAAAGGAACCGTAGAAAGGAAAATATCATTTTGACATTTGCAATAACATGGTTTCTTTCATGCATGTAGTGTTCAGTATAAATAAAAAGTTAAAGCAATTAATAATGTGACAGAAATATGATCATTTCAACGAGGCAAGGTACACAACAAAATATCGACAGTCTAGATTATTAACTGGCAAATGCATTTTGTAGATATTGGGACTTCACCGAAACAAATCCCGGCTTTCAAAACAATATGTTTATACCCCACGGGTTATCTTATTATACAGCTCTATCAATGTACTAAAGTGTAAGTCCATCGAAAACCAGTTAACTCATTCCACAGTGATTTTTTTTAAACTTCCCGAGGACTTTTAATTCTGACTTTCAAAATATGTTAAAACCCCACAGGAATCGTATTACACAGCTCTACTAATGTTTGAGAGTGTGTAAGTCCATGGACAAATCTCTTACTCTTTCACATTTTTTATCTTGTTGGAAAAGTATAGGGTTGTTTGAAGATCAAAGATTTATGACTTATTCTGAAATGTTAATCTTGAACCTCATCTTTTAAATATATAATATATAAAATTTGCCGAAAGGTGGACCGACTGTCCTTATTTGATGCTCGTAAAGCTCAAATCAACGCAAACGTATGTGTTTAAATATTGATTAATAAAAGTGTGTATTGAAGCTGACTGTCTAATGATCATAGTTTAACTACAGATACTAGTCTTGCTTGAGAATACAATAACGAATTGTTTTTCTGGTCTTTAGTCGTATTCATACACTCTTAGTAGTGTCGAACCAATCAGAAAGCAAGAAACTAAAATACGCGGAGTACATTAAAAGTGTCTAATGCATTCCGCGTGTTTTGATTCGTTGTTTATGCATCGCGGGTTCGCCGATTTTCACTACTACGGGTGGTTGTTAGCAAACATGTTAATATGTTTTTATTCGTTATAACATATACCACATTTATGCTCAAATTGAGAATTTTGATTTGTATAGTGTCGTGTATGAATTAGGTAAATACATGCGTATGTTTTGAAAAATTAGAAAAATCAATGCACTTACGCACATGTTGATATACTCAATTTCTGTCAAAACGGCACATACGCATTTATTGACCGATAAATATCCTGAGGAGAAATACATTTGTGTATGTTGGCATGACACAACTGTTTAGTCTCATGGGATTCATAGATGCTGCTAATAATGTATAGTAATCTTTTGATAGGTTCAGGGTTACGTGAATTCTTTCCGTAACATACTGATCATACGAGGTAATCTGAATGTATCAAGACGTTTGCGAGGCTGCAAGAATATAGGGACCATATATTGTGTCGAATCGAAACAATAGGAACAAATCAATTATATCCGTCATTCTGAAGGTTTGGGAAAATTATTGCTGTATGTACATGGTTCATCCTACTTCGTTTATCAGATTTGAAGATTAGTTAATTAGTTCAATTAATACTTCAGTAAATGATGTAAAGCATGCTTGCATCATTTAAAACCACAATGGCATACGTAAGTATAACCATGATAAGAAAGCTCTTTTACAGACAGGATAACACTCCATTTCACCCATTATACATTAGGCAGTTATCTCCTCCTCCTCCTCCTCCTCCACTTCCTCATATCCACTTCCTCGACCACCCTGACTTATAATAATGCTTAACCGGCTGTATCAATAAAATCAAAAGTGATAGATTTTTTCTAACTTCAGATTATTAAAGGGTATTAAATTACCTTTAAAGGAACATACTCGATGTCGAAGTGTAGGGTTATCAATTCACATATTATCAATCATGTTTCAGTTTCATTATCATTCGGGAAATGAAATAAGAAGCAGAAGACGATTCGCAAGTGCTCTTGGGAGTTACATACGGGATATTGGTAAAATGATGACGTAGCTGAGCTAGACGGTTTTCAGTTTTTTAGCTAGCCCCAATGACAACAATGAGAGTTAGCGTTTGTTATTAAGAAAGTACTTTAAATAATTTTTGAAACTCACGATATTTTCGTCAAAGATATGATTTTACATTGAAACTAAACTAATTGGTTACACAATCCTCCCATTCACCTTATTTTAAGAGTTTTAAGAACACGATATCAGAAGAAAAAGTGTAAGAAACGAAAATGAACTGTTGATTTGCGCGAATGATATAGATTATAGAAACATCACGAAGAAGTCGTCGTCCGCCGTATACTGGCTGTTGCAGACTCGCCGTAACTATTTTGACCTATAATACGCGACAGTTTAGATGGATTTGTGAACCTTTTTGATGGCAAAAAGTATGAAGCAGTTACACAGGCATCGATATGGGAATTCGACAGCTCTGCATGTATAGGCTATCGTGTGTTCTTGCCTGAAATAATGTCCAAGTCTGTGTGTAATTTTACAATAATGCGGCTTGGTTATTAATTCATGTTGATCACGCACTTACATCAAGTGAAGAATCAGGGCTCAACTTTCAATTTCATCATTTCATGGAATCATAATCCCGATCATTTAAAGTAAGAAATTGTATTTCATGATGTTTATTGCTAGCTACGTATACGTCACGAATTTTATAGAAAATCCCTCCTCTACAATGGAGCACCAATCGAAGATAAGTTGAACTGATCAGTGTTTTTTATTTATTTTTAATATGACGCTTCAAAAAACATAAAACTACTTGTTATTTATGTATAGATAACTAATTAAGAGCAACTTTTCCCACCTTGAGTAATGTCCTTTAAAATAAGACCAAACACAAGTCAATTTGATAGATGGTTACACAAATACAATAGCCTAAAGACAAAAAAATGAAATACAATGTAACAAAACCACCTTTTCCTGACAATAGCTACATAACAAAAAGTGACCTTTATGTTATGTAGCTATTGTCAAATCAGGTGTATACCAGATAGAAACCCTGTTAACAACAGTTTTACGGTTCAACAAACTGTTTTGCAATATTCTCTATTGCTAGAAAATTCTGCGACATTCACGTTTATTTAAACATATGATATTAAACAACCACTTGCATACGATATGAATTTTAGAACTTGACAATGTAAAATCTTGTTCGCATACTAATCAATTATTGTGGCAACCTATTCGTTTGGATCACTACAGACGTTGCTAGTTCAACATTATACCAGCGGAGTGCTTTTCTGATTTAACATGGCGCACAGTGGTGGTGGAAAGCGTTCTTCGTTGAAAGATATCAAGAGTCGGTTGTTCCAATGTGGAATATGTATGGGTGAGATCGTGGACCGAAAAGAAATGCCATGTGGGCATAACTTTTGCATGAAATGTTTTCAAGAGAAGTCTACACGTAGCAATACTGATAACATCGAGACATGCCCTAAGTGTAGCTCAGAGAGTTGGCTGCCATCAGCTCTCGGCTGGAAGTTGTTTTCACCGCGCGGAGTGTCCCCTATGCCAGGTGGAGGATTCGCTAAAGTAGAAAATGTAGATGGCGTCATTAAGATATATCAATGGGACGGTAATACTTTCGAGATCATGTCTCATTTCAAAGCGAGACAGAAATTAGAGAGTGGCAAGTTTTCGTGTCCGTGGGATGTGGCCATTGACAAAGAGGGCATTTACTACGTCACCGATAGTACCCCATATGTCAATGTGTATGATGACAATGGCAAGTTCAGCAGGCAGTTCCTTACCAGGTCTCCGGGCAATTCAGCTTCTAATGATAAAGAGGAATGTGACTTCGCTTTGTGCGGCATTGCTTTGAATAAACATGGACAGTTATATGTCGGCGAGATTAACGAGATGTACATAAGCCTGTTACGAACAAATGGTGTCTTCCTATCCTCGTTCCCAGTGGAAGTGAAGCCGAACTTTCTAGCGATTACGCCGAAAGGTGACATAGTGGTCAGCGCGTGTGAAGGAAGTGTCACGGTGATCGTCGATGAAGACGGGAAGGAGAAGTGTAATATACCGACTCCATCTGGAATGAGCTCTTGGTGCCCAACAGGCGTTGCGTGCTCTACGAAGGGAGAACTCTTTATAGCCAACCGTCTCGGGGAAGTCGGCATCTACCGGTACACGTCGGAAGGCAAATACCTTGGCCTATTTACAAAGGACGTCATTACACCATGGGGGCTGGCAATATCAGAAGACGACCAATTTCTATTCGTTGCGGATGAGCATGAAAATGTCTATTTCAGATTGCGATGATCATCAACGGAGATGTACTTTGGAGTAAGTGGCAACATATGATACTTTTGCAGTGGTAACGGTTGCAATCCCATTACTGACACAATAAGTCTGACGGATTGTCATTTAATAGTATATAGATTATACTCGTCATTGTCATCATCAAATTAATATACCACACCTGACTATGACTTCAAACGCTGATACCTTTGTAATACTGGTCTCAAATAAAATATTACTTTGAAGACTGAAACAGTGCCGTCGTCGAATTCGATTTTGAATTCGACGATTTTGTCCTAATCTTTTACCTTCTAGATAATACATACTGAAGGCATTGAACCATGTCATTTCCCTGAAAACCTCGGTACCAGAGCTAATGAGCATTTAAAAATGGGCAATTTATATGAAACTTTAATTCTTCCGTAAAGTTAAGTTCGTTGGCTTAATATTGTCAAAATGTAAATATATAGACCTTGTTGACGATATTTCTTTTTCATAAACGATTGTTAACACACTTTCATAATATTTCAAACCATATTAATCTGTATCTAGACAATGTTCCATTAATAATGACTTTCTCCAAAAGTTGCTCATTGAGGTAACACAACAACGTTTTTGTATAGATATCCATGCCTAGTATGAACAGGAAGTTGTGATAAAAAAAATGATCCGGATTAAAATTTTGAAACCTGGAGAAATGTAGGTTTCAATCCACATACAATCAGGATATTATCCACCATCGATCGTACTATGAACGTGTTTATCAATATGTATCCCGTGTTCCGGTTAGAAATTGTAGTATGAACACACCCTAAAGATATAAGACGGGGATGTCAAAATCATCTCGGGTAAGTTTAAGAATATATAAAGTGCTCAACAAAAGAAAGTCATACACTTTGTTTAGGTCCTTTAGAGTAACTTCCGATTATTTTTTGGCCAAACAGACTAGATAGACATTTTGATGAATCTTTCCGCCACAATTTGATACCAAATTTGCCACCTAACAACAATAAGATAAACCATGATTATAGTCTATCCATCTGAGACCGATCTTCCAACCACGTGACCCTGCCGTTCCATTGACTGGGAGAGGAGGTTATTTTCTGACGAAAATATCGATGGAATCAGTAGAGTGAAAAACGGCCATAATAAAAAATAATTATGTTACCCACCTACATATTATTTTACAAGCATTTTACCTGAAAATAAACGTTATTTACTATTGGAAACATTACAAGATAGCAAATAAAAATTAAATGTGGCCTCCGTCATTTTGCTAAATGTTCAAAGTCCATCACTTTCGATCTTTTCAGCTTTGTGATTCTATTCATAGGCCGAAATCACAGGTGACGATTTCAAAGCCTTTTGATTTCAGATAATGCGCAAATGGTTCGATATTTGTCTCTCTTTGAATGGTACACTAGACGTAGCTGCTATGTGCATGCGTGTGATGAGAATAAATATGCATTGGAACAGTGTTGTGTGTTTTTGCATAAGGCAGCTTTAATTGTTTCAATTCACATTATAGATGAGGTTCGACCGGAGGTTGGAATAAAATGGGATCCTTCGACAACTAGCAAATATACGCCAGAAGACAGCACATCTTATTTTTGCTCATCTCCCCTTCCCATCCGAGCACCAAAGGTCGCTCTTCGATGAATTCACTATAGCACCATTTAAAGAAAATTAGTCAATATTCAAAACTCACATTTTCAATACACTACGCGGGAAGAAAAGACCACATGTTGCCTGTTCATAATCAAATAGCCCGGTCGCTCAGGCACGACCCAACGCAGTTGCACTATGTGATCAATATCCATTTATAATTCCCGGCCATTCAAAGTGCCACGCACAGCATTTCCTCGCGGCTTGCGTGCGTTGAAAATATGACTTTTGAAAAGTGACCAATTTTCTTTAAATGGTGCTAATCATGAAATAGTTTCATCAGAAAGTCAAAGAAACATTATGAAATTTTCATAGAAAAATTCCAAAATGGAAACTTACTAATTTTTTCCATACGGGTTTCAACAACATATCTGTTGTCTTCCTCAGTGGATTGTGTTTGATCCAGAACTAGTGTTTCTAATCATGGTGCTAATCATGGTTTATCTTTGTTGTTAGGTGGCAACTTTGGTATCAAATTGTGCCGGAAAGATTCATCCAAATGTCTATTTAGTCTGTTTGGTCAAAATATAATCGGAAGTTACTCTAAAGGACCTAAACAAAGTGTATGACTTTCTTTTGTTGAGCACTTTAGTATATGGTAATATAGTCTCTCGCTCAATGAAAAGCAAGCACAAATATTATGGATAGGATCAGAAAGCTTTAGAAACGATATGCGACCGGCAAAGTATAACCAAATTATAAGTTGAATGGTATCCAATTTAACATACCTTATGTACGTTCAAATGCTTACATACTGAACTATGTATGCATTTGAACTTACATATTTCTTACATATTTATTATTGTAACCTTTATTTTGTAAATATTGATGTTATTGTGAGATTATATATATCAATGAATGAATTAATACAAGAAAAGAGAACTAGCAATTTTACAAATATGTAAGTTCAATTATCGTATAACCGGAATATGTATTTACACAGCGGAATAGTATATTCACCAATTAGTATAAAGAAATATATAGCACGTATACAGTTTTGTTTGTCCACAACTCAGAAGCCAAAGTACAGAGAGATATTGTAAATAGCATAATCATGATAGCAGAATTGTCAATAAACAAATTTCGATAAGAATCATCCAATGACTGATTGACTATTATAAATGTTATTATGTTAATATCTAACATTCAAAGCATCACAGTGGCTTTACTTGTAACAACGAACATTTGACTGAATAGCAGTATTCCAGGATGCTAAACGCATAGCAATACATTCGAGTTGATACTATTTACAAGCCTACAAAGGCTAACATTGCCAACTATCGAATCTTTACGTGCTAATACAGTATTATATATATTCAGAAATCATCCATTGTTTTCTATTTTCAGTATTCAAATCGGACTGTTATATCTAATTATACAATACGGAGAGGAAACCTAAAAAACATATATTTATCGTTAGTGTAATTTTCCGTATCTCTCTAAACATGCTAAAAGCTATGATTCAGAGCTATAATCATGACAAATGTCATGAGGCTGACATTCATTTTAGCGATGTTATGAGTGAGGAGGTAGAACTTATTATTGAACGACCCTCGTAGTATATGGATTACTTGTAACGTTAAAAGGGAGAAAAGTATAACATCGAAATTGTACATGTATTATACATGCATACAGTCCTCAAAAAAAGTAACTGACCAGGTAATAAATATGCTCTCAACTCCAAAACTATTAATCCTACGTAAAAATATTAGGATATAAAGTTGTAAGGAAATGTCTTGTCTTGAATTTGAGATATTACACGTGAAGATTGAATGAATATTAATCCAGTTATGTGCCCTAAACCAAAACAAAGTCCGTTTTTCATTTTAACATTTCGTTCGTCTACACCCAGCCTCGGACTAGCAACAGGCAGGTTATTGATTAACTGGTAGCAACAACTTACGGTTCGATAGTAAGACGGGCAAGGGCGTCCCCAGAGGGGGGGGGGGGGGGGGGGGGGGTGTCACACCCCCCATTCATCAAATCTGTCGGCAAAATTATGGTGCTGTGGGCAAATCAAAGGAAGGGGGAAGAAAAGGGAGAAAGGAAAGAGAAAGGAAAAGGGAAAGAAAGAAGGAAAGAAAGAAAGAAAGAGAAAGGAAAAGGGAAAGGAAAGAGGAAAAAAGAAAGAAAGAAAGAAAGAAAAAAGAAAGAAAGAAAGAGAAAGGAAAGAGGAAAGAAAGAAAGGAAAAGCGGAAGAAAGCCCTATAACAATTATCGTATGCGCAAATGATAATGTTGTGTCGGCATATATGTTATGTTAACACAAAACAAATCATAAATGAACAAAGGCAATGTAGACATATGAATTTGTAGGCACTGTGAACGAGCCCATTTTTATGAGATTTTGTGTCGGCGCACATGAACAGCCTAGGCCCAAGTCTTTGTTTTGCTCATTGTCAAGACACGCAAAAAATTGTGTCGGAATAGTATAGGCCTAGGGCAATGTGTGGGACCTGTATTGCCCTTTAATTATACTAACTAGGCCTATTTCATTGTCGTTGTCAATGCAAACCCAAGTCAATAATGTCGCCATGTTGGCATATAGGTTACGAAATATTAAATAATTCGCCAATAATTATTTAAGTTGATGTAGGCCAATTGCTCTCATTGTACTGATTGTAGACTCTGCAAGCCCACTATCAGTCTATCGCAAAAAGTAAGTCCAACACCAACGTTTAGATGTCAATGCAAAGTAAGAACTTATAAGTAGACTCTGTCCTAACTTCGACTTGAACAATGCAAATTATCATTATAATTAAGCAGTGGCGTAACCAGCGGGGGGGGGGGGGGGGGGGGGGGGGGGGGGGGGGGGGGGGCAGGGGGGCGGGAGCCCCCCCCCCCCACTTGGAACCCTTGCCCCCCCCGCTTTCCCCCCAAATGAAATCAAGTACGGCTGTAAATGAAATTTACAAACAAAGTACACACTAAATCCCCCCAATAATGGCATCGTGTCGGTTGAGATTGGCACTGTCGGTTCATTTGACGAAAGGAATCATGGAATTATGATGGTCAAAAGTACACATATGAAAAAATTTCGCGCGCTATGCGCGCATATGTCTTCCCAAAATAAAATATTCTTTGGTACAAGCTTGTTTAGAGCCAAAATGTAGCTCAATCGTCCAAAAAATAGCTGTAAAGTCGCATCTCATGACTCAAAAATTCTTAGGAGCCCCCCCAATTCAAGTCACTGCCCCTTCTTGCCCCCACCAAATGAAAAAGTCTAGTTACGCCACTGTTAAATTAAGACAATAAGCACAACTGTCGTTATTTGCATGAGACCAGGATTTGTGTGTGCATCAGGGGCACAATCGATATCTCACGTAATGGTAGGCCTATAATAATAGGTCTATGTCGATGTCGGACATACAGGCTGTAGGCCTATCATGCCTATACTGAACATTTGACCATGTTTTGTTAGCATTATTCAACAAAAACAAGATGGCTTCAGGAAAGTGTTCCATGACCATTTTAGTTTAAAAACTGAAAATCTTTGTGCGCTTCGCGCGCATTCTTTCTACAGGTTCCAACATTATAATGGATCTCGAACCAAACCAAATATTATATGGGGGACGTTAAAAACGTCATACTGGGCCCTTTAAGTTTCAGAAATGCCAAATGTTGCGCGCTTCGCGCGTATTAGTTTAAATGTTTCATTATTCAAGCTGAACAAGATGGCTTCAGGAAAGTTTTCCATGACCATTTTAGCTTAAAAACTGAAAATCTTTTTGCGCTTTGCGTGCATTCTTTCTACAGGTATCAACATTATAATGGTCTCGAACCAAACCAAATAATATATGGGTGACGTTAAAAACGTTATACTGGACCCTTTAAGTGTTAGAAATGCAAAATTTTGCGCGCTTCGCGCGTATTAGTTTCAATGTTTCATTATTTAAGCTTAATTTATAGTATCAGAAGGCTTCCAAACAGTTTTCAATGACCATATTAGTTTAAAAACTGAAAAATTTTGCGCGCTCCGCGCGCATATTTTATACAGGTTTTAACATTATAATGGCCCTCAAACCATACGGCTTGGATCAGGACTTGATACATGTGTAACTATGCAATATAAAACCGTCAAAAACGTCATACTTGACTATTTAAGTGTTAGAAATGCCAATTTTTGCGCGCTTCAAGAAAGCTTCAGGACAGTTTTCCATGACCATTTTAGTTCAAAAACTGAAAAATTGTGCGCGCATATTTTCTGCAGGTTTTTGCGCGCGTTGTATTAGTTTCAACGTTTCAATATTTAAGATAAACAAGATGGCTTGAGGTTGTGTGTCCCCCTATCAAAACAGTTAAATAAAGCAGCGCTACGCGCTGTTTCATTTAACATTTCAATTATCATTATCAAATTTGTGTCCCCTCCCTCCCCCATGTCTGAAAACTGATTGACGCCCCTGACCATACAGTCCATACTGAAATATGCGTGTATGAATTCCGGCGAGCGAAGCGAGCCGACATTTTTTTTGTCGGCACAAATGGCTCTGTCGGCAATTGATGACCTTTACACCCCCCCAATGAAAAGGGTCTGGGGACGCCCTTGATAGACGGGGATTGGGTAATGCTTCAATCGATCAATGCAACCCACCCCCACACCTGTCACACTGTCCCCGCGTGTTCAAAATCCAAGTGTTAAAATGTAAACTGTACTTTGTTCTATCCTTTTCAATGTAGCGTTCTTATTAACCGATCTTATCACGTTAAAGAAGAGAAATTTCTTTACAACTTTATTGTTTAATATTTTTATGTAGGAGCTATAGTTTTGGAGTTAAGAGCATATTAATTACCTGGTCAGTTACTTATTTTGAGGACTGTATATGAAGAGATGTACTATTGTAAACATAGGTGATGAAAAATAATGAACGTATGGGCTATAATACTTGATAATTATATAAATTGTTGAAATTATGTGAAAATAAACTTTCGGTCCGGGTACATTCAGTATGGTGATTGGATACGCAATCGTTGATCATGTGGGTGACGCGAACAGCCAGAGCTGATCTCTAAACAGCTGATTACAAGAAAACGAAGCGCGTGGCATGGCAAATCGTGGCGTGTGCCCCAGTCTTCGGGAGATAGATCATTCGCTATTACAGCTCCTACCTTTCAACATCATGTCAACATGCGAACTGCAACAAATGTAACTGCCTTTAAAAAACTGTTAAAACACACCTTATGTCTAAGACATTTTAGTAATTACTATGTTCCCTCAGGGTCCAATTCTTTTTGTATGGGGAAAGTTTGCTTTTGTTTTTTTGTTATTTACCGTTTGTCCTTTCTATTTGTTTTGTTCTAAATGTTATGTGCCTGCATTGAGCGTTCTTAAGGGGCTGTCAAGTGTCATTTCGTATTTTCCAGGAATGTCACTTTTCTTCATTTTTCAAAACTTCAAGAGTGTTATCTATTAGTACATGCAAAGACATTTTCAATTTTGAATTCCAAAAGCCTATTTAGAAGGATTTAAATCCCTTATTGTAATCATCGACAAAGTAGAATGAAAAAGTCTGCCCGCAGGGGATCAGCGAAATTCCCATGCGCCGCGTATCCCGTGTTTTGTTTTTCACGCAAATTAGCACGCGCCAGTTCGTTTAAAACACGCGACGCTGTTGTTTCGAATGCAATCAGTGCGTGCTGCGTTACCCGCTATGTTTTTGGCGCGTTTGAGGGCTTGTACACACGTATTGTTTACGCCATCGGAGGCCCGACTAATCAAACCGTCATTTTTGCGCTGACGAGGTGTGGCTGAGCCTGAAGCAAGTAAGTAGGCCTAAAATAAGGCTTTATAAGCGTTAGTGTGTCAAGGAGTTTGGAAAGAGAGAAGGAAAAAAAGATAAAAAATAAAGGACGGAGAAAGATTTTGCAATCCATGATCGGAGTGAAACATTATAAGAAGTATCAAAAAGACTTAGGCCTACACCGGGTTTCATCCGAAGGTGTTAATGTTTTGTTTTTGTTTCCTTTCGAAGTTGTCCATGTCCGTCCCACCCGCCCCGTCCATCCAATACCTGTTTATTTATTTATTGTCATTACTGAATTATGGTAAGCCTATTACTTCGTATCGTTGTTATGTTAGCTAGTTCTCAATTAGTTCAACTCGGTGAACTAATTTGTTATTTTATATCAAACATAATATCAATTATAAGTGTCATTTGACCTATGCCTACATGGGTAAACTATCAAGCGAACAGTAGCGTATCAGCAGAGTGTTCCCCTCCCTCGACGGAATTGACCGTGTATGAACAGCTCAAACTACCGGGCTGAACGGTTTTATTTTCTGAAAATACAGTGGGTTGGAGGGAGCGAGGGCCCCAATTTTAGTCGGATGTGGTGGATTTTGAGGACACCATCGTGCTTGTACGTATGGTGATGCTAATATAACTTTGAGGCCTATCGTACAAGTCTTACGTACAAGTCACTTATACCGAGACTTCGACCTCACGACATGTACGGTGACAGTCTGGTCCCATCGTCAAAACCCAAGCGCAATTTCCCGCGCACCAACCGTGTAAATAAACAAACATATACACAACAAGCCGAAGGGCTGCATATGAATCCACTTATAACTCATAATGTCACACAATACGAATAGTATATTGGATATCTGATTTGTTACATTTGAACCATAAGAAATCTTCTAATTGTTGACTCAATTAAATCAAACTTGAACTAAAGGTATCTGAACACCACATGTTCAATTATTTTGAGTGTCTTTTCCCTTCATTCATTCGATAGGAGTTTATTAGAAAAAACCTTCATTAGAAATTCCAATGGAAGACAAATTACATATATTTCCATACGGGTCTTGATAAATTGTCTGTTGCCTTTTTTCCGCAGTGAAATTGAGAGATAGTCCCGAGCCATTATTTTCTGGTTGTTTTTGAAGTTGTCTAAGGCCATTATTTATCAAAATAGTTTCAGGTGATCTGCTGTCATATCCTTTCAGGGTCCTTCCCTTCATAAGTTTCATCTGTCATAAATGTGCGCTTTTCGTAAACATAACACGGCCTGTCACAACATATTTCTTTCAAACACCATTCAAAAGCTATCGCTGCATCGCTGCATCGGCAGGGTTTTGGAATCGGAAGTGAATCTTCTTCATCTTGTTTACGCGTCATTTCAAAATGGCAATATATGTCTCACATGTAAACTAAACAAGGATAATTGGATAACCAATTGTGCCCAAAAAAGGTTAGTCTGTTGCTCACGGCTGAATGTGTCTACCTTTACATTTTTTATTGGTATATGTGACAATGTGGCCATCTGTCTATACACTCCACCAGAACATGAGCTGGTTGTATTCTAGCACATTACCAATGACCCCTTTTACATTTCAATTTTGATTGGGAGTCCAAGATAGTCAACAAAAACAGTTTTTAATATTCTGACCATCCATTTCATTACGGGTTATATATCATTTTTCCAAATGCAGTCATCACACGCATGTATATTATAATATCAAGTTTTCCTTAACATCGCAGTACATACAACGCAATACGAGGTATGCACTTTTCCCAGTTCTTGCAATACAGGGCAAACAAGATATGATAAGAGTTCATAAGTAACTCATGGTTACTGGTTCAAACCTAGGCCCATACATCCTTTCCGAATTATGCAATGCCAAATGTTTTGTCTTATGATCACCAAGATGATGATGATGATGACACAATACAAAATAACAGTGAACTGTTTCTCTTTTACGAATATACAGAGTATACGTATAATGAGGATTCTTACACATCATCGTCTATTGGATATAATGTAATTTCATTTCTTCTCTTGCAATCACACGTGATACAAAATGTAATACGTGTTTGCCTTTTCTTGATATCAGATACATTTGTACTCTATTGTAATTCATGTGGACTGTGACACTCTGCGCACGCGTATGCATCTCTAGTCTATAGACTAACTCCCCTGCGCCTCAAGTATCTTATGCAATACAATCAGTAGATGATGCGGTAACGTCACTCTCCCGCGGAAATATAGTAAATTACGGAGTCTTAGTTGTTTTTCCTATCCTTGCATTCCCACATAATGCGGCATATAAGTCGTCATTAATATGTAACGTAATTTTTCATATTTTTGAGATATAGCCTACAATTCGGCATATAATTAATTTTCCTGTGGCGTAAAAGGATCAACAAATTCATGGTAGGTAATAAATACTTCACACGCGGTTGTTAGTTTTACCATAATACAAAACAGATTTCTTTTTCAAAAACCTTTGCCAATTTTCAAAGTCTATCTCATCGATTACTGAACCAACACTAGGCATGTTTGTACTTATTTCAATTTATTTCTCATGGCGATTCCAAATATGGTAATGAAATTCAATAATTCTGACATTTTTGAACATTTTATGAAATTTTGGAATGTCGTCTGCAGACGCCTGCCGCGTGGAAAGTGTTAAGGATGTTTTAAAGATCTCTGTTTGAAAATGTTGACACTACAGTGTCATAATTTAAAGGTGCCCACATGTACAAGCCTATATGAATTATAAACACTCTTCACAATTACTTTTATGTGTATTTTTTCATGAGAAAAAGAGTTCAGGGTCGGGCTGAATTTAAGGGTAGGTTGGGTCGCGCCAATATATAACAACATTTGTTTGCCTATTCTTGCAATCCTGCGCAATACGGCATATAATTCGATTTCATTATTGGTTTTCCAACACACACAATACAGGATATAAAGAAGATTTTCCTATTCCGGCAATCCAATACAATACGTTTCCCCTATATTCCTATAGCCCGCAATCGTCTTGATGAATTGAATTTACCTCGTGTGAACAATATATTCTACGGAAATAATTGACGCAACCTTGACGCTGTCCAAAGATTACCATATATTAATAGTGGCATCTATAAATACAACGAAAGTAATCAGTTATGTCATGCCAACAAAACACAAATGTATTTCACCTCAAGATATTATGACTTACGATAAGAAAAGCGAGTCGGGTATTGTTTAGCCAGGCAATATTAAAACGTTCGCCATGATTACAGTTTTAAATAATGTTGATTCGTCTGTCAGTGTCTACAGACACTCTTTGTTGAATTCTTACCAACCCAACTCCTGTGATTTAAGGTTTAATGTTATTTAAAAAGACCTGTCGATAATAATCCATCTAACCTATTCCTCCAATTATGTTGTATAACTGCCGACTGCTGTGGGCAGAGGTTTGGAGGGACAGTTTGTAAAATGACTTGATATTTTATAAGTTTGTCGTCAAGGCTGAGGAGGTGACACAAAATGCATATTCGAGTAATCTCGCGGTAATGTTGCTCGCGTTACTCAAAATAATGCCATAATAATACCGTATGTATCCACGCGATCAAAGAAGAATGTCGGTCTAAGGCGGAAATGCAGCAACTGTGAATGAATTACGTCAATTGTTGAGGCGACACGAAGCATGATTGGTGTGTTTTGTCGCCTCGGATAGCTCGGTAGGACATACGGTTGAATTGATATTGCACCAAGATTTTTCGAATCGACATTTTTGATCAACCAAAGTTACGCCCGAAACATTGAACTATATAAAATGACATTAAATGGCTCACATACAAACTGTTTCATCCCAATCAATGCAATGATAACGAAGTGTCTGCACAAGCTTTGGTCTGTTGTTCACGGCTAGATGTGACTGTTAATGCTTTTGAAAATTGTCCATAGGGACAACGTGGGTGTCTAAATTATTTACTCCCGGAATGAGCCGTCAGCAATTTTGCACATTACTACTGCTATCCAACATCAACTTAAAATATGGATTAGTGCGCCATCTATAATTATGGTTCTACGGAATATAGAATGAACTTTCTTCATGAACTTTTCTCATCTCAAGCAAGACATTGTCTCAAGTAAACCTTGCCGAATATTGAAGACGAAAATAACATATGGAAGGAATATGTTTATTGAGTATAACTATTTAAACAAATTTTAATCATCTGTTTATCTACGTAGTAAATAGTGCCCTACACAAGGTCGCCGCCGTATGCCTTGTTAACGCAGCGATGAAGCAGGAAGTTGGAAAACAGCTCGCTGGATTCGCCGATTTTATAAAGGGGGAAACTTGTTGTTGTTTGTTTAAAATAAATCTAAAAAACTGCGTTATTTTATGATAAAAGATCAAAATAACCAATAAACTAAATAAGAATGAGAATAACATATAGTTCTTAGCTGTTTTGATATAGGCGATGGTCTTATAATGTATAGGCTGTACCGTCGTCGTGTATGACCGCCTGCGGCGACCATACACGTCTCCAAATATGGTACAGTCTATACATTACAAGAACTATATTTTATTCTCTAACTAATCCCCGCTCATACACATGATACGTTACCCAGTTTGAAATTACCATGTTGCTACATACATACATACAATAGGATTTTATATATAGGGCCATTTCAAATGATCACAGAGCATTAAATACAACAATGCATGAAAAAATACAATAAAATAGATACAAGATGGTGTATACAGGATAATACAACATGATATAAGCACATTATAATGTATATTTGAAAACAAATACCGTACATGTTTTCAGCCCTTTTTTGAACACTGGCAAGGAGATGGAAGTGCGTACAGAGACTGGAAGTTTGTTCCATAACTTAGGGGCTACAAAGGAGAAAGCCTTGTCAGCAGCTGACTTGAAAGAGCGGTACTGAAGGTTTGGGCTCCTGTAAGCGTGTGACATTGACTGCAGATCGAAGACCTTCCCTGCCTGGGATGTATAATGTGAGGCAAGACGCGAGATATTCTGGACCCAAACCGGCAGCAAGACACTTGTAGACATACATTGTAGTGTACTCTCTTCTTGACAGGCAGCCAGTGTAGTTGTTGAAGCAATGGAGATGCATGATCTTGCTTAGCTGCACAGAAAACTATCTTAGCTGCCCTTTTCTTGATTGCAACTTGAGATATCGACACACGTTTCGATTTACACTTTACACTACATAAATGCAAAGAACTACGTTATTATACAGCGTGTCCCCCAAAAAACTGGGTCCAAAAACTGCAGAGCTTATAGCTTAAAAGGTAGGAAACGTACTAGGTGTTTCGTATATAGGACCAGAAATATAAATGTAAATACACCTGATCTTAATTAGTCAAATTGTAAGATCAATCGTGTGGCAACTTACTGAAATACAAAGCTTTCACTAGAGCGTGGTCAGATCTTTGGTCACTATCTTTGCGTTGCGTCCCTGCTTGGTGTGTATACTCCGAAATAACTTATGTCTTGTAAAAAAGGGACAAATTACAGGTATTTGGGATCAATATTCAGCATTAGAAGTACCAAATGCAGTAACCTTGTTATTAAAGATGTACAATAACAGAGCAACTGTTAGTGCGCCATGATACCTTGCCTCTAATTCCATTGATGAGATGAATAACTTGGTTTCCAATTCCAAAATATATCATGGTTTTTGACCTGCAACATAAGATGAAGGAACATTTCAAACATGTATTTATTTACACTTTTTAATCTCCCTTATGACAAAGTTAAATTTCCTGAGTAAGTCATTGTAAAGAATAATGTCAAAGGCAAAACTAAATGATGCAGTCATTACGATGCGCAATTGCGACGCATTGACGGTTCATGGGCAAAATCGAGAAAAAACCCGGGTTCTCATAATGTCACCAATATATGTCAGATACATTTACCTTCCCTAAATATAAAGCAGCTAAAGCAGCTATGTTTCGTTTATAAGCTCTCCGGTTTTTGGAACCAGTTTTGTTTCAGGACACGCTGTAGATGTCTTGGTGACATTGTCCTTTCTACGTTCTCTTTCTTAATCAAACGATTGGCAGCAATATTGTCGTAGAATAATAATGACCTCAAGCACTCTTATCTACAATCCTGGAAATAAGTCTTGGAACACTTGCGTGTGATTAACGGAAAAGTGTCACCCCCACTCCCCGTACAATGTTGACCAAGGCCAGTGGCTCCTGCAGCTTGCCAGAGTGTCCCAACATTGATCGATGGGGGGTGGGGAAGGAAAAATCTCATTTGAACAATTTCCGTTTATAACAGAAGACACTAAGTATCAATACATGCACACAATACCCAGCACGTGTGTTCAGCTCAGCGTTCGCGTTCCAAGGACTTTTTTCCAAGATTGTAGACTGATTCCCTCTGTCGCCCCTCTCACGTCGCTATCTTGCAGGTTCCAATTTAGTGCAGCTTTAGCGGCCGTACGGTAATATTGAAGAGGGGGGATGTAGCATACAAACTTATCATGCTTATACGGCTTCCTGCCGCTGAAAACAATCGCTTAGATTTATAAAGATTAAGCACTTAGCTCTTGAACTCCATAAACATCCATCTTACTATTACTTGCTGTTCAAACCCAAATGTCACTAGAGCTTTTCTCGGGTTTCAAGATTCGCGGTTCACTGATTAATTGATTAAACTAATAATTTCAGTACAGAATGAGCCAGGTTAACTATCGCGGGCGGCCTACGCCTCCGGCCTCTAAAAATGTAACTCCAACGGCAAACTCGCCAAACACTAAAACGATAATAACGATTATAATTCCCCTTGAGACATAGGAAAACAAACGTACGACCGGGAGTTACTTTTAGCAGTCAAATACTCCGCGGGATACTCCGGAGGTCTTATTTTATTGCTTGAACTTCAGAGTATAAACTGTGGAATCTGTATAACACGAAGTGCCTGATGGTATTTCGGACTCTCCTTTGCAGTCTCACTTGTTAATATTATTTGTTCATCCCAACCCATAACCCACCTCACATCCTATATCTCATCCCATCCCTGGCCATTGTAAATATTTTAATTCAATAATCACTAGGCTTATGGACATAAATATGATTAACAAATTAAAAATGATGGTATGTTGTGCTAAAACAAAGTCATACATACATATTCTGCAAATTCAATTGTAATTACAAATCTAATTTCTGTTTGCAATTACATAGGACTATTTCTTTTACATCGAAACTCTTTTCTTCCAAAGTAAAATTTAAAACCTAAACAAAAACTAATTTATGTATTTTTGTATGTACATGGTTCATCCAACTTCGTTTGTCGGATTTGAAGATTAGTTAATTAGTTCAATTAATACTTCAGTAAATGATGTAAAGCATGCTTGCATCATTTAAAACCACAATGGCATACGTAAGTATAAGCATGATAAGGAAGCTCTTTACAGGCAGGATAACACTCCATTTCACCCATACATTAGGCAGTTATCTCCTCCTCCTCCTCCTCCACTTTCATTCATTCATTCATTCATTCATTCATAAGATTTATTTACACAGTCCAACAACATACAAATATAACAATATAACAAAATATAACATCAAGAAAACAGATATATATTCAGGAATGGTATGATATCATGAAAGAGATAAATCTAGACGATATATATAGTGAAATGAATGATACAAAGGATAAGCTAATAATAAATATAAAATATCAGGCGATGAGAGTGGTCCAGAGAGTTGTTGGAAAGTGTGCGGAGAAGCCATTAAGCCTGGAAGGCTTTAAGTTTGGCTCCACCGCTGTGAATATCAAGAATTAAAAAAACAACGTATATACTATACTATAGGAGGTTGTTATGATAAGTAGGGAGATGGTTTGATGAAGTGAAAAGAGTACAATGACAGTGGGCCGGAAATGTAGGTAACGACATGACAAATGTGAAACAAACAAACTCAGAGATACTCAGAGATCAATTTCTTTTTATAACTATTTTTGAAGCGGTTTATTTGTGTACAACTAGTTAGAGTAGAGTCAAGCGAGTTCCAGATTTTAGGTCCATTATAGATTATTGAATGACGAAGTACTTTAGATTTAATATTATCAATAATAAAGTTATTAGCATTTCTAGTGTTATAATTGTGAAGATCTTTATGTTTAGAGAAGAAACCCCCAAAAGAATTTGGGAGAGCGTTATTATTGAAACGGAACATAAATAAAGCAGTTTGAAGTTTGTTGATATCGAAGATATTAAGAGTATTAAAGTTGTGAAATAGAGGCATTGAATGCGAGTCATATGATGAACCAGCGCAGATACGCAAAGCCTTCTTTTGACAGATAAATAATTTGTCGATTTTTGTCATATCCGTGCTCGACCATGGGCTTAGGGATATATGTTTAGATAGAGTAATTGCCCATGCAATGTTGCAATAAGATATGTATGGCAAGACAAGTGTATTATAAAGAGTAAGCAGAATAGAAGAGGGAAGGTCATAGCGTAATCGCCGGAGTATGCCGATACTTCTAGACACCCGAGTACATGTATTAGCGATGTGAAGTTTCCAGTTTAGATGTTTATCAATGATAACGCCGAGGAATTTGGTATGGTTAACAGGTGAAATAGGGGTAGAATCAATAGAAATGGTAGCAGAATGTACGGAGGTATGCCGATTAGAGCCGAATAGAATATAATTGGTCTTGCTAACGTTAAGGGAAAGTTTATTAGCCTTGAACCAGTTCGACACATGTTGAAGCTCATCATTAAAGGTAGAAATTAAAGTAGTAAAATCAGGGTGTGACATAAAAATGTTGGTGTCATCAGCGAAAAGAACATATGATAATTTCTTTGAAGCATTTGGAATGTCATTCACATAGATCAGGAATAGAAGGGGTCCGAGTATAGAGCCTTGGGGCACGCCGCATTGAACAGGTAGGAGATTTGAAGAGTGCGAGTTAAAGGACGTAAACTGCTTTCGATTATGAAGATAGTTAGAGAGCAAGGCTAGCGGCGTACCTCGGATACCGTAGTGATTTAGTTTAGAGAGAAGGATTGAGTGGTCAATAGTGTCGAAAGCCTTTGACAGGTCTAGAAATAGGCCAATCGTGTGATGTTTTTTGGAGAGAGCCGAAGAAAGTTTGTTATAAATGTCAACAAGTGCTAGATCGGTTGAGTGGTTTTTCCTGAACCCATACTGGTTGTCGTGAAGGAGATCGTATGAGGAAAGGAAATCATAAAGACGGTTGTAGATTAGGCGTTCAAGAGTAGATATATCCAGTTTTTGCATTGTAATATACGATACATAGGCAGGAGAATTCATAAGCAAAGTCAAATTATCAAATACACAGTAGATGATAGATGACATACATTGACAAGTACATAGAATGATAGAGAAGCCAAGCGAGTCTATGAGAGGAATATCCACATTAAGGAACCATGTATACATAGTATATGAATACATACACATCAGAGCGTATAAGGGCACGTAAAGGATGAATACCAATTGTACAGAGTAGAGGAATATGTCAATGGAGACAGAATGTAGTGTCATGTACAATAGATATATCCAGTATTTACATTGTAATATACGGTACATAGGAAGGAGAATTCATAAGCAAAGTCAAATTATCAAATACACAGTAGATGATAGATGACATACATTGACAAGTACATAGAATGATAGAGAGCCAAGCGAACCTATGGGAGGAATATCCAATTAAAAAAACCATGTATACATAGTATGAACAAATACATACCAAGGCCTTTTAACGGCACGTAAAGGATGATTTTACCAACTGTACAGAGTAGTATATTATGTCAATGGAGACAGTGAATGAAAGAATGTCATGTACAGTAGATATATCCAGTATTATGCATTGCGGTACATGGGGAGGATAAGTCAAAACATAAAAAAAGCGAGATAGTTAACCAACTATGCAATCCACTTCCTCGACCACCCTGACTTATAATACTTAACCGGCTGTATTAATAAAATCAAAAGTGATAGATTTTTTCTCACTTCAGATTATTAAAGGGTATTAAATTACCTTTAAAGGAACATACTCGATGTCGAAGTGTACGGTTATCAATTCACATATTATCAATCATGTTTCAGTTTCATTATCATTCGGGAAATGAAATAAGAAGCAATTTATGGGCTCATTTGAAACTTTAGCAGAAGACGATTCGCAAGTGCTCTTTGGAGTTACATACGGGATATTGTTAAAATGATAAAGTGGCTTAGCTAGAAGGTTTTTCAGTTTTTTAGCTAACCCCAATGACAACAATGAGAGTTAGCGTTTGTTATTAAGAAAGTACTTAAAATTATTTTTGAAACTCACGATATTTTCGTCAAAGATATGATTTTACATTGAAACTAAACTAATTGGTTACACAATCCTCCCATTCACCTTATAGTCCATCAGCTACGAGACTTTTAATGGACCGAGTGAGGTCAAGCATCTGATGGGGTCAGTCTTGTCTGAAATTTTGTGCTGGATCCGAATATCGACACCTTACAAGCCGCAATCGCGGTCTCGGCAGTGTAAAATCGATTTTTGTACCAAAAATCACGTTTTTTTACCAGAAATACCCCAATATCGTATTTTCATCATAAATATGCTAATATACAAGCTATAAACACTATTTTGATACCTAATTAAAGGTTTCATAATGGTCTACTTGGAAAAGAACAAAAACAACTAAATTGGTTGTTAAAAGAGATTTAAACAACTTGATTTCGCATAATTGTTCATAAATATTGAAATTATTTGTGTTTTTTGTTATAATAGATCAACATTTGACCTTTTGACCTCAAAGGGTTTGAAGAAGTAGAGAAACTCATTTTTTTCGGAATTTTGTGCTTAATACGAATAAATACATTTTTTAAATCCAGGATTATATTATTAGTTGCAAAAATGGATTTTTGTACAAAAATACCACTTTTTAACCGGAAATACCCCAATATCGTATTTTCATCATAAATAAGCTAATGTATAAGCTATAAACACTATTTTGACACATAATTAATGGTTATATAATGGTTTTCCTGAAAAAAATTGAAAACAACTAAATTGGTTGTTGAAAGGGATTTAAACAACTTGATTTTGTATAATTTTTCATAAATATTGAAATTATTGGTGTTTTTTGTTATAATAGATCATCATTTGACCTTTTGACCTCAAAGGGGTCAACAAGGTGAGAAACTCATTTTGTTTGGAATTTTGTGCTAAATGCGAATATTAATGTTTTAGAATCCAGGATTATATCATTAGTTGCAAAAATGGATTTTTGTACAAAAATACCACTTTTTAACCGGAAATAGCCCAATATCGTATCTTCATTATAAATATGGTAATGTACAAGCTATAGACACCATGCTGGTACCAAATCACAGGTTACATATTTTTCTACCCGAAAACGAACAAAAAACAACCAAATTGATTGTTAAAACTTAGTTAAACAACTAAATGTTGCGTAATGTTTAATGAAAATAGAAATTGTATGACTTTTTTGTTATAATAATCAATGTTTGACCTTTTTCACCTGGGAGGGGTCAACAAATTGAGGAAGTTTATTGTATTTGTAATTTTCGAATATTACAATTTTAGAAGCCGTTATCATGAACTTACATGTCAAAATTGATTTTGTTCAAAAAATACGGAGTTTTAAATGAACTACCTGAACTACCACAATAACCCATTTCTGTCTTAAATATTAGTCTAGTGGGTAGTGGGTATCGTGCACTCCGGAATTCAACTTCTAATCAATGTCTCTAGATCAGAAAGAATGTGTAGAAAACGATTAGATATGTTTAACAAATGTGAAAATATCCCATGTGTCATTTGTATGCAAATTAGTGCCGTCATAACCAAAAAATATATTGTTCTCTATATCTTGGCCAATATTGCAGATAACTGAACAAAATATGAGGTGTCTAGACCCGTGTTTTGAGGGTCAAAGATCATAATGAAACTATTCTTTAAGTGACCATATGTGTCCGTAGCATACGAGTATGCACATTAGTGCCGCCATTACCGAAAATGCATTACTATGGTATATATCTGTCAATATTGCACATGACTCTACACGAACTGTGTCTAGACCTATATTTTGTGGGTCATATGATTATTTTATGACCACAAGTGATAGTGCAATCACAAGCAGTCAGTTAACCCTAACACTCTTGAGTACTACGAATCACTACGATGCGGCGTGCTTGTGTCACCCGGCTCAGCAGTTTTTCGATGAAATAATGGCCCCAGGGTATATACAGGGCGGAATATACTCCGCCATGTATGGTTTACCCCCGTGGCCTAGCTGTAGATCGTCTGCCTCTGAACCCAGAGGTCCGGGGTTCGAGCCCCGGGGAATGGGGGCACTTTTTCCCCTCGCTATTTGGCCGCATACAAAAATTCTTTGGAAAAGGTGCCTCGGGGGTTAGGGTTAATGAACCTAGACTGTTATTTAATGAACCTAACTAATTAATGAGCCTACACTGCACCACTTTCAAAACCTTCTTGGAAAACCACCAACTGTTATACAGACACTGTCTTTGACATTATACCAGTAGTGGAAGGCAGTCTCCTAATCAGCTGAGTCTGCTCTCAATCAAGCTAAACCAGGAGGGGCCAGTGGTCTGGACAACATTCCTCTTGAGCTTTGGAAGTCAAAGCAATTCCGATCTCACCTACTGGAAATCTGCAACAGAGCATTGATTCACCATGAAATCCCTAGTCAGTGGTCAGTGAGTGCCATCATTCCTATCCCCCAAAAGGGAGATATCTCTCAACCAACCAACTACAGAGGGATTAACCTTTCCTGTATTGGGGCTAAGGTCTACAATCGTATGTTTCTAAACCGAATTAATACGCCCATTTGTGGACCCTCTTCTTCTATGTAATCAAAATGGCTTTAGAGAGAAGCGATCCACAATCTCCCAGATTCTAGCATTGAGAATAATAATTGAAGGAATGAAAGAAAAGAAACCTTCAACTGGCTGCCGTGTTCATAGACTCCTCTAAGGCTTTTGACTCAGTAGACCGTGATCGCATGTTCGACATCCTCAGTGCCTATGGTATCCCTGGTGATTCGTATCCCTGACACCATTGGCAAGGCCATACAATTAATGTATGACAACCCTTCAGCTATTGTCAAATCGACCGATGGGGAGACGGAACCTTTCAAGATTTTAGCTGGTGTTCTTCAAGGTGAAACTTTGACACCCTTCATCTTCATCACATTTCTTGACTGCGTAATGCGCTGTGCCCTGACAGACATCCCTGATGAAACAGGTATTCTGCTGGAGCCTTGGAGGAGTAGACGCTATCCTGACATTCGTCTTCACAATCTAGATTTCGCAGACGATATAGCTCTCCTAGCAACATCAATCAGTAAAGCGGAATCACTGTTACAGACTGTCGAGGAAGCATCCAATACAGTTGGCCTACATTTGAATGAAGGAAAAACAAAAAGCTTCCTTATTAATATTGTTACCCCACCCAGTGTAAAGACCGTCAAAGGAGTAGAGCTGGAAAACTTCTCCAATTTAAAGTATCAAGTATCAAGTATCAATCTTTATTTCCATATAAAAAATACATCAAATCACATATAAAAAACACAATATGGAGTATTAAACTGGAAAGCCAATGAGGCCCGTTTATGGTCTACCCCTTAAAAACAAGCAATACATAAACAAACATTTTATACTAAAATAAACAATAAGAATCCCACAACATCATATACAAGACAGAACAAGGACGGGCTCAAATGGATAGAGATTACTCGTAATTTGGATAAGGTTTTGTTTTAACTGGGTTCGGAAATGCTTTAAAGATTTGGATTGTTTCATGTTTTTGGGAAGTGAATTCCAGAGAATTGGACCATTGGTTCGAATAGCACGGTCGGGGAAAGTCTTTTTGTTATTATTAAAATACTTGGGGCCTATGTTCTATACACATCTCAGGAATTCAAATGCAGGAAAGCACAATCATGGGCTGCCTGCAATATACTGCAGAAGATCTGGAAGTCTGATCTCGAAAAAACAATAAAAATCAGATTCATCAAAGCCTGCGTAGAAAGCGTTTTGTTGTACGGCTCTGAAACATGGACCATCAGCAGGAAATTGAAGACCGAATCAACGGATGTTATATTCAACAGTTATGTAGAATATTTAACATCAGTTGGAGGGATCACATCCCAAACAGCGATATTCCCCCTATAACATCAATATAACATCAATAATTAGGCAGCGCCACTTATGTTTCGCTGGTCACTGAATGCGAACAACCAACCAGCCAACCAGTCTAATTTTCTGGACTCCTCCTGGTGGGAAAACTAACAGAGACAGAAGACCCCTTCAGTATCCTGATATACGTCAAGAACGATATGGGCTAAGATCCACCAGAGATCCGCCAACTCATGAACGACAGGAAAGTCTGGGCCAAGTATGTTGCGAATGCTTCCTCCATTTCGTCCACGGACGACCAATGATGATGATGATGATGATGATGATGATGATGACACTGTTATTTAATGAACCTAGACTGTTATTTAATGAACCCAGACTGTTATTTAATGAACCAAAACTGTTATTCTAGTGAACCTAGACTGTTATTTAATGATTCTAGACTGTTATTTAATTTACCTAGACTGTTATTTAATTGGCCTAGACTGTTATTTAATTAACCTAGACGGTTATTTAATGATCATAAGTGATAATTTAATGTTACAAAGCAATTATATATCATATATAAAGTAAGTACTTGACCCCGAGTAATCAATTAATAACCATAAGTAATCATCTAATGACCGCAATTGATCATCTAATGACCACAAGGGATCATTTAAAGACCTCTAAGGGATCATTTAATGACTACATGAGATCATTTAATGACCACAAGGGATCGTTTAATAACCACAAGCTTTAACATATTAATCTCAGGCAATCATTTAAAGACCCGACAGGTTGTTTAATTGACCCTACGTGATCATTTAATGACCCTGGGGATCATTTATTTACCCCTTGTGATCATTAAGTGATCCCTTGGGTCAAGGGATCATTTAAAAATGATCCCTTGTATTCATTAAATGATCATTTGTGGTCAATAAATGATCACTTGTGGTCATTAAATAATCCCTTATGGTCAATGAATGATCCCTTGTGGTCAATAAATAATCCGTTGTGGTCTTTAAAGTATCTCTTGTGGTCTTTAAAGTATCCCTTATGGTCATTCAATAATCCCTTGTTGTCTTTAAATGATCCCGGGTGGTCTTTAAATGATCCTTTGTGGTCTTTAAATGATCCCTTGTGGTCATTAAATGATCCCTTGTGGTCATTGAATGATCACTTGTGGTCATTAGATGATCACTTGTGGTCATTGGATGATCACTTGTGGTCATTGGATGATCACTTGTGGTCATTGGATGATCACTTGTGGTCAGTAGATGATCATTTGTGGTCATTAGATGGTCACTTGCGGTCATTAAATGATCCCTTGTGGTCTTTAAATGATCCCTTGTGGTCTTTTAATGATCCCTTGTGGTCTTTAAATGATCCATTGTGGTCTTTAGATGATCACTTGTAGTCATTAGATGATCACTTGTGGTCATTACATGATTACTTATGGTCATTAATTGATTACTCGGGGTCAAATAGTTACTTTATATATATTATATAATTGCTTTGTAACATTACATTATCACTTATGGTCATTCAATAACCATCTAGGTTCATTAACATAACAGTCTAGGTTCATTAAAATAACAGTCTGGGTTCATTAAATAACAGTCTAGGTTCATTAAATAACAGTCTAGGTTCATTAAATAACAGTCTAGGTTCATTAAACATGTTAAATAACAGTCTAGGTTCATTAAAAGATTTTATTTGATTGGGTACTCAAACATAATACAGATATAGAAACATCTAAAATATAAACATGTAATACATGCACATACTTTGATTGCACCAAATAGCAATTAGAATAACATATAGACATAATAAAATATGAGCACAAGTACCAAGGATAGCCCAAAAAGCTTTTGAACACATTACAATGACTGCTTGTGGCCATTGCTCTATCACTTGGGGTCATTAAATGATCATATGACCAACAAAATTTAGGTCTAGACACCTTTCGTGTACAGTTATGTTCAATATTATATTGACAACTATACTATTATACCCAAGGAGTTATCATAGTTGTAATATTATTACAAACTCCTTATTAAACTCCTTGGTATACCATAGTAATGATTTTTTGGTAATGGCGGCACTAATTTGCATACTCATACGCTACGGACATTGGTCACTTCAAGAATAGTGTTATTATGATCTTTGACACCTTAAAACACGGGTCTAGACACCGCATTTGTTAAGTTATCTGCAATATTGGCCAAGATATAGTGAACAATAGATTTTTCGGTTATGGCGGCACTAATTTGCATACAAATGACACATGGGAGATTTTCACATTCTTTAAACATATCTAATCGTTTTTTACGCATTCTTTCTGATATAGAGACATTGATTAGAAGTTGATTTCCGGGTGTGCACGATACCCATACCTACCCACTAGACTAATATTTATGACAGAAGTGGGATATTGTGGTAGTTCAGGTAGTTCATTTAAAACTCTGTCATTTTGAACAAAATCAATTTGACAGGTAAGTTCATGATAACGGCTTCTAAAATTGTAATATTCGGATTCAGCACAAAATTACAAATACAATAGACTTTCTTAATTTGTTGACCCCTCCCAGATGAAAAAGGTCAAACATTGATTATTATAACAAAAAAAAGTCATACAATTTCTATTTTCATTAAACATTACCAATTACGCAACATTTAGTTGTTTAACTAAGTTTTAACAATCAATTTGGTTGTTTTTTGTTCGTTTTCGGGTAGAAAAATATGTAACCTGTGATTTGGTACCAGCATGGTGTCTATAGCTTGTACATTACCATATTTATGATGAAGATACGATATTGGGCTATTTCCGGTTAAAAAGTGGTATTTTTGTACAAAAATCCATTTCTGAACTAATGATATAATCCTGGATTCTAAAACATTAATATTCGTATTTAGCACAAAATTTCAAACAAAATGAGTTTCTCACCTTGTTGACCCCTTTGAGGTCAAAAGGTCAAATGATGATCTATTATAACAACAAAAAACCCATATAATTTCAATATTTATGAAAAATTATACAAAATCAAGTTGTTTAAATCCCTTTTAACAACCAATTTAGTTGTTTTCATTCTTTTTTAGGAAAACCATTATATAACCTTTACTTAGGTATCAAAATAGTGTTTATAGCTTATACATTAGCTTATTTATGATGAAAATACGATATTGGGGTATTTCCGGTTAAAAAGTGGTATTTTTGTACAAAAAACCATTTTTGCAACTAAAAATATAATCCTGGATTTAAAAAATATATTTATTCGTATTAAGCACAAAATTCCGAAAAAAATGAGTTTCTCTACTTTTCAACCCCTTTGAGGTCAAAAGGTCAAATGTTGATCTATTATTAAAAAAAACACCAATAATTTCAATATTTATGAACAATTATGCGAAATCAAGTTGTTTAAATCTCTTTTAACAACCAATTTAGTTGTTTTTGTTCTTTTCCAAGTAGACCAATATGTAACCTTTAATTAGGTATCAAAATAGTGTTTATAGCTTGTATATTAGCATATTTATGATGAAAATACGATATATTTGGGGTATTTCTGGTAAAAAAACGTGATTTTTGGTACAAAAATCGATTTTACACTGCCGAGACCGCGATTGCGGCTTGTAAGGTGTCGATATTCGATCCAGCACAAAATTTCAGACAAGACTGACCCCATCAGATGCTTGACCTCCCTCGGTCCATTAAAAGTCTCATAGCTGATGGACTATTATAAGAGTTTTAAGAACAAGATATCAGAAGAAAAAGTGTAAGAAACGAAAATAAACTGTTGATCTGCGCGAATGATATAGATTATAGAAACATCACGAAGAAGTCGTCGTCCGCCGTATACTGGCTGTCGCAGACTCGCCGTAACTATTTTGACCTATAATACGCGACAGTTTAGATGGATTTGTGAACCTTTTTGATGACAAAAAGTATGAAGCAGTTACACAGGCATCGATATGGGAATTCGACAGCTCTGCATGTATAGGCTATCGTGTGTTCTTGCCTGAAATAATGTCCAAGTCTGTGTGTAATTTTACAATAATGCGGCTTGGTTATTAATTCATGTTGATCACGCACTTACATCAAGTAAAGAATCAGGGCTCAACTTTCAATTTCATCATTTCATGGAATCATAAACCCGATCATTCAAAGTAAGAAATTGTATTTCATGATGTTAATTGCTAGCTACGTATACGTCACGAATTTATAGAAAATCCCTCTTCTACAATGGAGCACCAATCGAAGATAAGTTGCACCGAGACAGCTTTGTTAAAAGTTAAGGATGACATTATGTATGCAATTGGCAAACAAAAAGGGGTTTTCTTGGTGTTACTATATAGATTTGAGCGCCGCTTTTGATACAGTGGATCAACAAATATTGCTTCAAAGACTAAATCAATGTATTGGAATTAATGAGACAGCTCTCAACTGGTTTAAAAGCTACTTGGATGGAAGAACGAGCCGCATTTTTATTAATGATGTACTCTCCAAGTCGAAACCTTTAAATTGTGGTGTACCACAAGGATCGGTTGTGGGACCAAAAATGTTCACTATTTATACTCTTCAACTTGGACAAATCATTAAAAAACACAGTCTTTCGTATCATATTTATGCGGATGATACGCAAATTTACACCACTTTCAATCCCAAAGATCAGACATCTATCAACAATGCACTTTCGTCAATTGCTTCTTGTATTACGGAGATAAAATCATGGATGACCAAGAACTTTTTGAAATTAAACGAGGACAAAACTGAGTTCCTGGTTCTTGGGTCACCTCATTCCACACGTATCATGCCTACTGTTGAACTCAACATTGGAGATAGTTCCATAAAACCGACAACAAGTGTGCGTAATTTAGACGTTCTCTTTGACTCTAACATGTCTATGTCAGTCCATATTGCCAATCTCCGTCGTAATATAAGCTTCCATCTCCGCAACATGTCTAGAATTCGCCGTTTTCTTGACTACAATTCATGCCACCACGTAGCTCGTGCACTCATACTTTCTAGACTTGATTACGGAAATTCGCTACTTTTTGGTTCAAATGAATCTGATCTCAACAAATTACAATCATTACAAAACTGGGCAGCGCGCCTTGTCTGTGGAGGCAGAAAAAGAGACTCGGCATCTCCGTTGCTCAAAGAGCTTCATTGGCTCCCGTTGCGACAGCGTATTATCTACAAACTGTGTGTTCATATATGTAAATGTATTAATGATACTGGACCTATCTATCTGAATCAGTGCATTGCTCATTATGAACCTGGTCGACCTGGTCTTCGATCTTGGTCTGATCGATCTCTCCTAGTTGTTCAACGTACAAAAAACTCTGCCGCAGATAAATCTTTCACTGTTGCTGGTCCTAAACTATGGAATGATCTACCCAACAACATCAGACTCTGTGAATCCTTGCAAGTTTTCAAAAAACAACTGAAGACTCATCTGTTTCCTACTTAATTGTTCTTTCTGTATACATGTAGTACTAGTTTTTATTGGTACATTTTGATTTGTTTGTTGATTGTACCTTTTTGTTTTGTTTGTTTGCTTCCAGCGCCGTGATCTAAATGAAATAGCGCTTTATAAAATCTCATATGTATGTAAAATCTCATATGTATGTAACTGATCAGTGTTTTCTTTATTTTTTAATATGACGCTTCAAAAAACATAAAACTACTTCAGAAAATGTTATTTATGTATAGATAACTAATTAAGAGCAACTTTTCCCACCTTGAGTAATGTCCTTTAAAATAAGACCAAACACAAGTCAATCTGATATATGGTTACACAAATACAATAACCTAAAGACGAACAATAAAATAAAATATAACAAAACCACCTTTTATGGGTGCCGAGGTACAAAAAGTGACATTTATGTTATGTAGCTATTGTCAAATCAAGTGTATACCAGATAAAACTCCTGTTAACAACAGTTTTATGGTTCAACAAACTGTTTTGCATTATTCTCTCTATTGCTAGACTATTTTGCGACATTCACGTTTATTTTGGTTTATGATATTAAACAACCACTTGCATTAGATATGAATTTTAGAACTTGAAAATGTAAAATCTTGTTCGCATACTAATCAATTATTGTGGCAACCTATTCGTTAGGATCACTACAGACGTTGCTAGTTCAACATTATACCAGCGGAGTGCTTTTCTGTTTTGACATGGCGCACGGTGGTGGTGATAAGCGTTCTTCGTTGAAAGATATCAAGAGTCGGCTGTTCCAATGTGGAATATGCATGGGTGAGATCGTGGACAGAAAAAAAATGCCATGTGGTCATAACTTTTGCATGAAATGTTTTCAAGGGAAGGACGTCTTTAGCAATGTTTATAACATTGAGGAATGTCCTAAATGTAGCTCATCCAGTCGTCTGTCATCAGATCTCTGCGGGAAGTTGAACTCGCCGCGTGGAGTATCCTCTATGCCAGGTGGAAGCATAAGACACGCTATAGTAGAAAATGTAGAAGGCATTATTCAGATATATAATGCGGATTATGCGGTTAGTAATGATTTCCGTTTTGAGTCTCAGTTCAAAGCGAATCAGAAATTGGAGAGTGGCAAGTTTTCGTATCCATGGGATGTGGCTAATGACAAAGATGGCATTTACTGCGTCACCGATAGTACCCCATATGTCAATGTGTACGATGACAAGGGGAAGTTCGTCAGGCAGTTCTTTACCAAATCTCCAGCTCCGAGAAATCTAGCTTCTAATGATAAAGAGGAAGGTGACTTCGCTTTGTGCGGCATTGCTTTGAATAAGTATGGGCAGTTATATGTCGGCGAGATTAACGAGATGTACATAAGCCTGTTACAAACAAATGGTGTCTTCCTATCTTCGTTCCCAGTGGAAGTGAAGCCGATATTTCTGGCGATTACGCCGAAAGGTGACATAGTGGTAAGCGCGTGTGAAGGAAGTGTCGCGGTGATCGTCGATGAAGACGGGGAGGAGAAGTGTAAGATACCGACTCCGACTGGAATGAGCTCTTGGTGCCCAACAGGTGTCACATGCACCAAGAAGGGAGAACTCTTTGTAGCCAATCGTCTCGGTGACGTAGGTATCTACCGATACACATCGGAAGGCAAATACCTTGGCCTATTTACAAAGGACGTCATTACACCATGGGGCCTGGCCATATCAGAAGACGACAAAGTCTTATTCGTTTCGGATGACCATGACACTGGCTCTTTCACATTGGGATGATCATCAACACAGATGCTGTAAGTGACAAAATGTGGTACTTTTGCAGTGGTTAACACGTTTATTTCTGCAACGGTTGCAATTCCATTACTTACACAATAAGTCTGACAGACTGTTATTTAATAGTATATATATTATACCCGTCATTGTCTTCATCTAATATACCAAAACTAACTGTGATTGCAAACACTGACGCTTTTGTAATACTGGTCTTCACGGTCTTAGATCTATGCAAATAAAGCATTAATTTGAAGACAGTGCCGTGTCGAATTCGTAGATAATACATAGAAAAATGTATCGAACCATGAAATTTGTTCTGAGAACTTCAACGCATCTTGACCATTTACAAGATGAGAAGGATATTAGCAATTAGTACTCGACTCGTGCTTTCTCAATAGCCCAACGCTATCGCCTCTTTAACATGGTTAAACCTTGTAGCAAAGACCCGGCTCTATTTGGTCACATCTCGCTATCCTCGAAGCTGTACCCAAGTGCATTGGTTTCATATTGTCAAACTATAAACATATAGAGGACAATTTTTTTTTTTTTTAGCCCGGAATTTCATGATTCTCTCTATGAAAAGAATATGGAATTCCAGATCAAACTTTAAAAAAATATGGAATTCCAGATCAAACTTAAAAAAAAGTATGGAATTCCAGATCAAACTTCAAAAAATTATGGAATTGGTGGGAAAAAGACTGGAATTCCGACATCCTCTATAGGGGAGGTCTACATTTTGAAAAATTCTGGAATTACAAGAACATGTGCCAAAAAGGTATGGAATTCCAGTGAAAAATTGGTGGGGAAAAAATTATAGCAAAATACTAAGTTGAATGGTATCTAAATTAACATACCGTGTGTAAATAGTACTGGACTCGTGCCTCCTCAATATCCGCAAGTTGTGCCCCTCGGTAGCAAATACTCGACTCATAGTGTTGGGACGGCGGCACTACGATACGTACAATACACATTGTCCTTGCTTACCCATTTTATAGACAGCAAGGAAGTTTTTGATTTGATTTTTTGATTTTTGTGAGAGCTGTAATTATTGAACTAATAATCAAATGCAGATAAAAGTATACATTTTTGGAAAGGAATTAGATCAGCAAATTTAACTTTGGTGTCAGTTTTGACAAGAAATTCACTTTGTGACCCATTTTTTTTGGACAAAGCTAACAACAAATTTGAGTAAAACATGCCCAAATTGCTAGATGATGATGTCAAGACACTAACTAAGGGACCTTATTACATGCATTACAGGTCAATTATATTACTATATTTATACGCACTGCCCTCTTTGGTAGAGAAGCGGTAAATATTAGCGGCAATAATAGCCGATGAGGGCAATTACGCTATAGGGAACTTACAATTTGTTGGTGGCTATTTTATGAATGAATAAAGTATACTTCATCCATAAAAGTACACAATTCTTTGAAAAATGGGATACAGGCTACCGGCTGGCGTAATTTGTGGATACACATAGATTTGCAATGAAAGACAGTGAGCAGGAGAATAGCGATGACATGCTAAATAAGTGAAACTTCGTACTTTCAGGCTAAATTTCTCAAAGAGAGTAGTTTTAATTACATAATAAGTTGTGATAGCTGTTAAAACGTGCTTTAAGCTTTTCATTTATATCAAATCTATGGTATTTACCAGCTTAACAATGTGTTAAAAATGTACACCAAGGTTTACCTTTTGAGTTGACCTTAGGCGTGAAAAGGTAGGTTGATGTACAGCTATGTACAGCTATGCACAGTCTCTCGGTAAACTACAGGGGCATGTACATTCCTATGCACTCCATGTATTTGTATTTGGCGCGCATATTTAGTCTGCTAAGCAGCAGGATTTAATAGCGTGTGCAAGGGGTCCAATTGTCATAGCGATTGGCTGATATTTACAATGGCATGTACACAATATAACAGAATCAATACCTCAATCAATAACTCATTAACATAGAGGTGAACCTTTGGTGACTACGGTTGCTATGTTGTTGGCAAGAGGTTATATATAACCTTGCTGTCAATCCAATGTTGGAGACTTCCAATAACTTTTTTATTTGGATTCTCTGATCCATTTCCTTTCCAAAAATGTATACTTTTGTATACATTTGAGTCATAGTTCAATAATAACAGCACTCACAAAATTCCCAAAAAACCTGTCACTATCACCCACAATTGAAATTGATTTATTGTTGAATAATAGACCTGTGGGAAGATAATTTGAGGGCCCATGGGAATAATCACATCGTTGGTGGAAATTAATAGGTGCTCCTTTCGGTCGTATTTCACTACGCTCGAAGCTCGGTACCAGACCTATATTTTAGTTACGCTCGAAGCTCGGTACCAGAGCTATATTTAAGTTGCCCTCGAAGCTCGGTATCGGTACCAGAGCTATATTTAAGTTACGCTCGAAGCTCGGTACCAGAGCTATATTAAAGTAACGCACGAAGCTCGATACCAGAGCTATATTTATCTGAAATACTGCTACGTCAATTTGCAATTTAAAGGTAGATGACCCGATCACATTTTCATAACACAGATTTTTCTCTGAACTATGTATGTAGTTGAACTTACATACCGTATGTTGCATACATACTTTTTGTTGATTAATATTGTGTAATTATGTATAAATGAATGAATAATAAAAGAAAGGGAGGATTTAAAAAAAAATTAAATATGTAAGTTCAAATATTGTATAACCGGAATACGTCATGACACAGCGGAGAAGTATTTTCCAATTTGTATAAAGAGATGGAGAACGTACCATTATCAAATTAAGATACATATTAACACAGCTTGATGATTTGCTTATTCGCAACTCGGAAGTCGAAGTACAGATAGCCTAGATATTGTAAATAACAATCATGATAGCAGTATTGTCACTAAGTAAATTGAGATAAGAATCGTGCATTATCTCATATTTCATAAGCAAGATCCAGAAAATTAATTTAAAATTAGATATAGTGTATGGATTACTTGTAATGTGAAAAAGGTGAAAAGAATGACATCGAAATTATACATGTATTCATGCACATACACTGCAAAAACACCGGTGTTAAAAATAACACCGTTCGGTGTTCTGAGAGGTCCACACCAATTAGTGTTATTTTAACACTATCTTGGTGTTACATTAACACTTACAGTGTTACATTAACACTTACAGTGTTACATTAACACTTACAGTGTTACATTAACACTTACAGTGTTACATTAACACTTACAGTGTTACATTAACACTTACAGTGTTACATTAACACTTACAGTGTTATTTTTCACACTTGCAGTTGTTAAAATGACACTACATGGTGTTGATATAACACCAACAATTTAACACCGGTACACCGGTGTTAATTTTTTTGGTGTGGACCTCTCACAACACCAATGGTGTTATTTTTAACACCGGTGTTTTTGCAGTGTAGAATGTAATATTGCAAACATGTGTTGAAAAATAATGAAAGTATGCATTAAATCAAATGGGGTGTAACCTGTAACCTTTAAAGATACTGACAACAATGACGCTCATTAAGTGTCAAAAAACACCTCTTGGGGAGTCATTTTCACCATTTCGATAGCTCTTGAGAATTCAGTATATTACCTGTGACACATTTATGGCGTAACTACAAGTTTTGAGGATGCAAAGGTTTTAATTCGGGTGTCACATTACACCCAGAGGGTTACCTTTGATTTTGCTATTTCACTGAAACCCCAATACCCCAAAGGTGCCATCGTAGCTCATCGTTGTTCGAATGTGACACTCCTGGTTGGCACTCATGACTCATGATAACTCGAATGTATACACTCTTAATTTTAAAGAGTAAAATGTACTGACTCAGACATGTTGAGTAAAAAAATGAGTAAATGGTTGATCAACTCGGAGCAAAACATTACTTTTAACAGTGCTCGTCCCATGAGTAACTCATAACTCAACTAAAATGAGTAAATCAATTTGCGACTTTGACTCAACTGGGTGTGAACAATAATGGTTGTGTCAATATTGAGTAAATATTGTGGTGCTCGCAGATTTACCTATATCAAAGAGTAAATTATACTGAGTCAAACATGTTGTCGAGTGAATAATTGAGTAGATAATTAATCAACGTGGAGTGAATCATATATTTGACTCACATATAATCCATTAATGAGTAAAATTTCATATGACTCGGTATAATGAGTCAAATACGAAATGAAAGCGAGGCAGTAATTCTGCCATTTTGTTTTGCACATGGATTGGTGACTAGCGTATGTTAGTGATTGATGACACAAATGTTGTAATTTCTTTAGGCATTTCTTTGCTGTTGAACACTGCATAGATTGCCAAGAAATATGTGTAACATCTGGAGTTAACAATGAACAGCCAATTTGCGTATTTGGGGGAGATTTTTAGCTTCAGTAAGCTTACAGTGTTTCTACATGTATCGCACTGCAGTAAGCTTAATGGATATATTTTAACTTTCTTACTTGACAGTTAGACTTCTGCCTGTTTGAAATAATGGCAACATACTGTCTACAATCACTAACACTTTTCGCAGATCATCATCCATGTCTACAAATCTCACAGAGCAATGCCGTTCTGAGACTCGCTAGAATTCCAGTCTGACTCAATCGTTGAGTGCATTTTTTTACTCAAACAATATTGAGTCCAAATATTTACTCAATAGTTGAGCAAATATTTGGCTCAACTGGTGAGCAAAATGTGTCAATTGACACCCTAACTGCGTCACCTTAACACCATTGGAGGTGTCATTTGACACCCGTTGAAATTGGTCCTCAGACGAACATCCAAAGGTGTCAAGAGCAAATCGACACCCTAAAGGCGTCACCTTAACACCACTGAAGGTGTCATTTGACACCCGTAGAAATGGGTCCTCAGTCAAACATCCAAATGTGTCAAGAGCAAATCGACACCCTCTAGGACCCAAATCTTAACACCACTTTTGGTGTCAAATGACACCCAATTTTCTTTCAGTGATAATACTTGATGATAATATAAATTGTTGAAATTATGTAAAAATACGATGCAATGTATTACTCTTAGGAATGGAATTGGATTGTTAGTTTCCTATTGGAGGTTTGTAAAAACGGGACGAGGTGACTTTTCATTATTCAACATTTCGATTTATTTCATTATTCATTATTAAATCAGAACCGATGGTTTTCGAATAGAATTTAAGGTACCCCAACTGTACAAACCAATGTTAACTACTTGCTACCCAATGATTGGTATATAAACTCAAAAAAAGTTTAGAATATTTTTTCTAGGACAAGATTTTCAGATATTGCGGGATATGTTCATTAAGTGTTATATATCCATGTAAAGCTGATGTGTTCATCTTTACAATGATACCAAATTGGAAGCAATCCCTTGCTCCAGTGCTCAGCTACTTGCTTGAGAACATGTGGAGGTCATAATCTGAATGTGCCAAAATCAACACTATTTCGTGCTCAAAAGAACATCTTTTTTGTCTGTTCAATGAAGTGTTACATTGACCACTACAGTGTAGTGTGATGATCTATGATTTTTAAGCACAAAATAGTGTTGATTTTGGCACTTTCAGATTGCGAGCTCCCCATGTTCTCAAGCATGTGGCTGAGTACTGGAACAAGGGATTGCTTCAAATTGGATATCATTGTAAAGATAAACACATCAGCTTTACATGGATATATAACATGTAATGAACATATCCCGCGATATTTGAAAATCTTGTCCTAGAAAAAATATTCCAAACTTTTTTTGAGCAGTTTATATCATCTGAATTAACTCTTTTGAAACAATTAAGGAAGTACTTTAGTTGCGTTGTTAAAAATGTCAAAATTGTGTCTGAAATACGGCAACGTTAATTTGCAGTTTGAGTAGGTAATGTAAACATTTTCATTATTTACCATGACACCACTGCCAATAAAATCCCTTAAAATCATCAAGAAGAGACGCCTGGTCACTAAAAATTTAGATTTGTTATTCAAGTTTGTTAGAAAATATAATTTTTGCACAAATAATGAAGGTTTTGGTCAAACTGAAAATTTGGGTCGGGAGGGCAACAGGAAACTCGGAATCAACTTCCATTAGCCTTATGTAATGTTTTGATATGTTGTATAGTTGATTTTAATGCGTATAATAATTATGGTTGATGAGAAAAGATAATGTGACACTCAGAGGTAATCCCAGCATGCAGTAGAAAAGCACTGTGCGCTGTGATGATGGATACAGTTTAAAACCTGATTTGCATTGAAATGTACAGAAACATCATGGTCCATTAGAGGAACTAATCATTGAGACTTTTCAACTTGTTTGGTATCATTGTATTGAGAAATAGATCCCAATTCATATATTGATACATATTATATGAACAGTCTTAATTCTTAGTTCATCTAATGGACCATGATATTTCTGTACATTTCAATGCAAATCAGGTGTTCCATCAGGTGTTCTCAGCATGCTCAGTGCACAGTGCTTTCTACTGTATGCTGGGATTACATTGAAGCAACCTCTGTGTGACACTTATGGATGATTTGAATGATAATTATGTGGCAATGTTTATATTATGGTTTGAATGATGATTAAGAATGTATCAATTATGATTGATTTTGAATGATACAAATTGATTTTGAATGATACAATTATGATTGATTTTGAATGATACAATTATATTAATATATGCATTCTGTTATAGTTTATAGTTCCCAATTTCCTGTCGCAAAATAATGCAATCGTATGCGCGAGATTATGGTCACACGCACGCGGTTTATGCCACATGCACGCGTCACGAATATGATGCACAGTGAGTGTGTGTTGCCTTCATGTCCGCCAGTGTCATTGTTTAACTTGGCCTGTCCTTTGACAGAAGAAAGCTGCCATTAGAAGCTACATTTGGAAATGAAATTTAATATTACGGTTGATTTTGAAATAATTATTGTGACATTGTGCCTACAAACATACAACATTTAAAAAGCCTCTAACGTAACATCTCTCAGGGTTTCTTCTGATATCAAAATGCGTTGTTGGGCAAAAAGCCCTAAAGTTATCAGAACATACACCTTTATAGGCGCTTCATTTAATTAAATAATAACACGATCGCTGCAAGATGACGGTTTGGCTAGTTATCGCGTATTTCAGCTACTATATTACTAAGTATACGATGTAGGGCATGCAGGACTATTCTAGATTTTCCTTCTAGAGAGTAACAATGCCCGGGCGAATTCAAGATGGGGTGCATTGAGTGCTGCAGCACCCCCATGTTTTTTGAAAAGGGACCCCCTAAGATTTTAAGAGTTTTGAAAAAATAAACAGTGTGTCCAATAAGGGAACGGCTTACTGATCTATATCGTATTATAAAAAGTGTATTACACTACACAATGATTTAATATAACCAAGTAGAAATCGCACCTGTACTGCAAAATTAGTTTCAACTGTTTAATTATTCAAGCATAACAAGATGGCTTTAAGAACGTTTTCTTGACCATTTTAGTTTAAACGCTGGAAATGTTTGCGCGCTTCGCGCGAATTAGTCAATGTTTCATTTTCGACAATAACAAGATGGCTTCAAGAACGTTTTCTGGACCATTTTAGATTTAAAAAATGGACATTTCCCCGCTGCACGCGTATAAGTTTCAATGTTTCATTATTCAAGCATAACAAACTTCAGAAACGTTTTCCATTTTAGTTTTAAAAAACTGGAAATTGTTGCGCTTTGCGCGCAGTAGTTTCAATCTTTCATTTTCAACTATAATAAGAATACCGGAGTCCCAGCTGCCAGTATAATACCGTTAAAATACAGCAACCGTTAGATATAATTTCTGTTAATTTATTAGTTTTGATGATATTTTAACAGTATTTTGACGTTATTTTACGGATATGTGTATGTGTTGTGAATATGCATTTTACCTGTTATTTAAGGAGGCTTGTGTATAATTTCGGTTATAAAAAACCCAGGAACATATTTCCTGCAATTTTCTGTGTCATATGTTAATTTTCTGTGTCATATGTTAATTTTCTGTGTCATATGTTAATTTTCTGTGTCATATGTTAATTTTCTGTGTCATATGTTAATTTTCTGTGTCATATGTTAATTTTCTGTGTCATATGTTAATTTTCTGTGTCATATGTTAATTTTCTGTGTCATATGTTAATTTTCTGTGTCAGATGTTAATTTTCTGTGTCATATGTTAATTTTCTGTGTCATATGTTAATTATCTGTGTCATATGTTTATTCTTCTTTCGCAATTTTATTTACATGACATTAATGATTTTTAGATGAACTTACCTTAACTTGACCGGACGGGTAATTAAACCCGGGACCTCTGTATTGGAAATCTGACGCCTTATCGACTGAGCTAACGAATAAGTTGATGATGTCGAAGTGTTTTGTGTTAATATAAACTATTTTATAAAATAATGTTAATATACAGGGAGTCGTAAAATTACGGGGTTTTACAATTTTGTGTGCAAATAGACCTATTTCAAACAACAATGAACATCATTCTCATTTTAGCAGTCGTTTTTGCACATCGCTGAATAATAATAATAATAATAATAATAAACCATGCTTATTAAGCGCACTCCGTCGCAAGACCCCAGTGCGCTGAACAAAAAAAAAAAAAAAGTACAAAATATGAACAAAGATACAAAACATTATAAAGTCATTTGCTGAAAGAGGTGAGTCTTGAGCGAGCTCTTGAATTGCTGCAGTGATGTGAATATTGATATTACAGCCTAGTCAAAATTAGTTGATGCAATTACAACTGACATTAAGTATGCAATAAGTATGCAATAAATTCACTTATGTATATCAAATTTCGTTTAAACTTAAACTTAAAGGTATTGAATACAAAATAAAGAATATTCTGATATTCATGAAAACAAAATTGTTTATCCAACATTCGTGATGTGATGAATTTGGTGTGCGTATACAATGCATTAATAGGGCCTACTTACCCTCCATAAACCACCGATAAAATGTCAACAATTTGTTTTGTTTGTTTTGGGGAAAAGTGTACTTTAGGTCCCAGATTCTGGTATACCAGTATCGGTCAATACTGGAACATAAATTATGTTCCAGTATCGAGCGATACTGGAACGTTTTCATATTACAGTATCGTTCGATTCTGGTACACAGATTATCAGTAGTAATTTGTCCCAGTATTGAACGATACTGGTACATAAATTTATTCCAGTATCGCCCGATACTGGTACATTTTATATGTGCCAGTATCGACCGATACTGGAACACTGACTTTGTACTAGTATCGAACGATACTGGGTGTACCAGTATCGGACGATACTAGTACAGTCCAGAATCTGGGACCTAAAGTACACTTTTTCCATTTATTCTATAAATGAATACCACGGTTATTAGGTCACATTACGTGTTCATTTTTTCGCGACTAGCAGTTAGCTCAAACAAAACCACCAAAGTGTAAAATGCTACACTCTTAAAATAAACTCATTAACATAATTTATAACGGAGGACATACTATAAAATCTTGGATCAAATTGATACGGTCAATCTAATCATCTAATCAAATTTTAGATGCGGGAATCAATTACCTAATACCAAAAAAAAAAAAAATCTGTGGTGAAAATATATATACAGGGTGTCCCAAAAGTCTATGCACGACTTTGAAGCTTTGTATTTCACAAAATATAAGTCGTATTGAAAATATGAATACATATTTAGAAAGAGGAGATGTGGGAAATAATGTTGATACCAAACATTGGAGTAACATCTGTTAGTAATGCCACCCTAGAAGTAAAATATGTATTACTGCAAAAATGTAATTTGATACTTCGGAGGAATAAAGTTCATAAATCCATACCTATTGAGATTAACAAAAATACGAGTAGAGTTGGTTACACGGAACCGTCAATTGTAATATTTAAAATGTTACATTACCGCCAGACCCTAGAAACAATAGGCAGGACACAAAGGTAATTTGCGGACATCATCATGCCATGCAAGAGGTTGCTTTTATTTATAAAGCCTACATGTATCACATGTCATCCAATTCATAATATTTATACGCAACAATGCACAAAATCAAATGGACATAATATAAGTTATCAACCAATCGGCAGGAGAGCACAAACTCCCCCTCGCTCCATTGCACAGACAAAAGAGGCCGAAATGAATTACCAAGGATGTGCCAATGCACATTTTGCGAAGGATGTGCCAATGCACATTTTGCCAAATAGAACCAATGCCCACCAATCTAAGATAGAATAGAACCAATGCCTACAAATCTAAGATAGAACCAATGCCTACCAATCTAAATTATGCCATTTTATGCCAATGCAAATTTCAACAATGTTGCCATAGATATGTCATGTTTATTATTATCCAATTATTCAAAATACTAGTTGTCAACCAATCACGAATGATTTGCCATCGATGTGCCAATGCACATCATGGTTAACTTTGCCAGATATGTATGCCAATGCACCTAATTATATAATTTTATGCCAATGTCTATTCCAACAATTTGCCATAGATATGTCATGTTTATTATTATCAAATTATTCAAAATACTACTTGTCAACCAATCACGAATGATTTGCCATCGATGTGCCAATGCACATCATGGTTAACTTTGCCAGATAGGTATGTCAATGCACCTAATTATGTCATTTTATGCCAATGTATATTCAAACAATTTGCCATAGATATGTCATGTATCTTATTATCCAATTATTCAAATTTAAGAATTTCAACCAATCACGGAATGGGGCAAACACCCCACCCCTGAGCTTCATCGCACAGACGAAAGAAGCCCCGGAGAAAAGCTACCTGACCATTAATTAAATTCAAACTGTTAAGACTATTTGTATAATTTCCTCAGGTTATAACATTAATCAATATTATCATTATAATTATTTATCGTAATCAAATATTTCACGACTTTTAACCTTTGGAAAACAAAACACTGCCCTATGTCATAACATTGAATGTGGGCCTACCACGGATCACCACCACTAAATTCTAGCGGGTGGGTGGGTGGGAAAATTTCTGATTCACTGAACTATCAGAACATGACCTCTCGCATGCCTTAGCATGAACGTAATGATAACAAAAAGGGACGCCACGAGAAAGCCCGCGATGTATGAAAGGGAATGAGTGGATCGAGACGAGCCAATCAATCGCGCATGCATGAAACGCGTAACAAAGGCCCAACAGGAAACTGGCCGGGACAAACCATTTTTCCAGGGCGGGCGGTAAATTAAAATTTGCTCAATTGCATCTCGGAAATTTTTGATTACCGCCAGACCCTAGAAACAATAGGCAGGACACAAAGGTAATTTGCGGACATCATCATGCCATGCAAGAGGTTGCTTTTATTTATAAAGCCTACATGTATCACATGTCATCCAATTCATAATATTTATACGCAACAATGCACAAAATCAAATGGACATAATATAAGTTATCAACCAATCGGCAGGAGAGCACAAACTCCCCCTCGCTCCATTGCACAGACAAAAGAGGCCGAAATGAATTACCAAGGATGTGCCAATGCACATTTTGCCAAGGATGTGCCAATGCACATTTTGCCAAATAGAACCAATGCCCACCAATCTAAGATAGAATAGAACCAATGCCTACAAATCTAAGATAGAACCAATGCCTACCAATCTAAATTATGCCATTTTATGCCAATGCAAATTTCAACAATGTTGCCATAGATATGTCATGTTTATTATTATCCAATTATTCAAAATACTAGTTGTCAACCAATCACGAATGATTTGCCATCGATGTGCCAATGCACATCATGGTTAACTTTGCCAGATATGTATGCCAATGCACCTAATTATATAATTTTATGCCAATGTCTATTCCAACAATTTGCCATAGATATGTCATGTTTATTATTATCAAATTATTCAAAATACTAGTTGTCAACCAATCACGAATGATTTGCCATCGATGTGCCAATGCACATCATGGTTAACTTTGCCAGATAGGTATGTCAATGCACCTAATTATGTCATTTTATGCCAATGTATATTCAAACAATTTGCCATAGATATGTCATGTATCTTATTATCCAATTATTCAAATTTAAGAATTTCAACCAATCACGGAATGGGGCAAACACCCCACCCCTGAGCTTCATCGCACAGACGAAAGAAGCCCCGGAGAAAAGCTACCTGACCATTAATTAAATTCAAACTGTTAAGACTATTTGTATAATTTCCTCAGGTTATAACATTAAACAATATTATCATTATAATTATTTATCGTAATCAAATATTTCACGACTTTTAACCTTTGGAAAACAAAACACTGCCAACCAAGATTTATACTTTCGTTTTAAGGCGCCGACGAAAGGAGAAACTTGTATAACCCCCCCCCCCCCCCCCCCCCCCCCCTTTTTTTTTTTTTTTTTTTTTGAGGGGGAACTGATTCCCATGTTATTCACCCTAGGCACTGGGAACATGTGGGGGATAGCACTTTGCATCCGGGTTGTCATTGACAAAAGTAAGTGCGTTGGCCCAATTTTGTAACAAATACTCTTTGCCCTTCAGATTAAGATGTACTGAATCACATACATACAGTGAATGATCCGACCCTACTATAATATTGTGACTATGCATGATTAAGCACATTAGGTCTTTACTGGGCCCCAGTATTGAATTCGCCTGATCAGCTCATGCCGGAAGAAATGTCCCAACATACTCGTTCATTTGACTAAGGTCACTATCACTGCACTGTCAAGTGTGCTATGGTTGATCGATAGAGAACTTTATTAGACAGACGCGATTATGACAAACCTGTAATCCGTATATAAGTTCGTATCCTTGGGACTTTAATCAAGAAATGCCGGGAAAATATTGTCATCTCCTCTATTACACGTCGCTGTGCGTGCGTTAAGGTATGCCGAAGGTGAACTTTGGCTGTTAGTTTCGAGGTCATCATAAAACAGGCATCGACCTTGAAGCTGAGAATTTGCGCAGTCCAATAATATTGTAATCTCCTCTATTACACGTCGCTGTGTGTGCGTTAAGGTATGCCGAAGGTGAACTTTGGCTGTTAGTTTGAGGTCATCATAAAACAGGCATCGACCTTGAAGCTGAGAATTTGCGTAGTCCAATAACTCTAAACACAGGGGGTGTGACCTATATTAACCTCGGTACCAGGCCCGGCCCCGGTATACACTATATTAGGGATTCACCATTATTCTAAGTTGTGGGACTGTTGGATGTTGGGTTCAGGTGGAATTTTTATTAGCCTCAAGGCGAGTCTAATATCCATTCCCCGGTCCATTCCATGGCAGGTTGTACATGTAGTAAGAATTGCGAGCTTACTACCTGCCATGGTATATCTTTTGGGTTGGGTGGGCAAAGTTTGGGGGTTTTTTTTATCGGTATTTATGCGAAGTTTTTTGCTGGTATTTTATTCTACAACCATCACCCCCTTAAAGTCTAATGGAATATTCAGCTTTACAAATAAATTACATGGAATGTTAAAAGCCATAAAGCAAATAAACACTTGAAGTTGAAGACAATAGCGGCATGTTAGCCCATTCATAGTTACGTGAGAATATTGACCAAGTGCGGTCATTATCGTCGGCAAAATATGCACTTGAGCGGTTTTATTGTGGCTAATCAATTGACGGGTAAATCTAGCTGACGAATCGGTATGGCTTACCGAATTTACTACGCACCAGAAAATGCGCCCAATACCGCGGGAAAGCGGGTCTGCATGCGTTCTTGAAAAACATTCATAGGCAGAGATGGGCTGCTCTGCACGCACAGCTATCATATTTAATTTAGGTATGTATGATTCTGAAATAATATTGCATATTTTATCATTTATTTCATTTTTCATAATTGTATTTTATAGCCGAATTCGCTAAGTTTAGCGTACAGTTGGGCGCATGAGTATAGCAACACTGATTGTATCGATTGTAGTCAATAGTCTGACGATATTTACTCTTACACAAAACGCGCCCAACATAGAGGAAAAACGGTTTGCATGCGTTCTTGAAACAGTAATTTCGATCTTTATGATTGTTATTAACATTTACAACTCTGTATACTTCTGTGTATTGTTTCCGTATTTTATGATGTTATATTATTTTACGTTTTTCATAAGTATTTAATATTTTATCGGCCGTATTTGCCAAGTTGGCGTACAGTTGGGCGCATGGGTATAGCAACACTGATTGTATCAATTTGTAATTACTTTAAAAATTATGAAGCTATCACCATTTTGGCCCGGGGGGGGGGGGGGGGCGCACTTGAAATTAATGACTATTGTCATCGCGCACGGGAAGGTACAGCCATTCTTGCCGGGGGGGGGGGGGGGGGGGGGTGCACTCATATGCCGTATCTACGTAGTATAGGCCTATTATGTTACAATGTAGCACAGCAATTAATAATTTGAAGGCCTATAGTATAAAAGCAGAGAGATGTTATTTATACTAATTTTTATTATTACACCTCCCTGGTATAAGAATAATAGTCTTAGAAATTCTGAAATTAATAATAATAATAATAATAATAACAGGCATTTATATAGCGCCTTACATCGAAAGGATCACAAAGCGCTTAACAAAATAACAATAGCATATATACAAAATATGAATGCACATAGAAAAACACAGGAGTAGCCATCAAATGATGGCTATAATATAAAATGTTATACAGTATACAGCAATACACTAATCAAGAATAATGCAAATACAGTACATGAATGTTGCACACACAAAAATAACTAAATATCCTGGTTAAAAAGATGAGTTTTCAAAGACGATTTAAAAGTTCCGACCGTCTTAGAGTTACGGATATGTAAGGGGAGATTGTTCAAGAGTTTTGGTCCAGCAATACAGAAAGCCCTGTCCCCGTATGTTGCAGTGGCACTTTTAGGGACTACAAGGAGTTTACGGCTACCAGAGCGGAGATTAGCAGACGGACAGTAAGGGGTAAGAAGCTCCTTGATATAGTCGGGTGCAGAGTTGTTGAGTGCTTTATATACAACTAGAACAATTTAAAAAAATTAACTTAACTGGGTTTTTTATTGATACTCGAGCCGACGAAATTGACTCATACACAAAACGCGCCCACATTAATTTCTATCTTTATGATTGTTATTAATGTTTATATTTCTGTATACTTCTGTATATTGTTTCCATATTTTATGATTTTATATTATTTTACTTTTATTTTTCATAATTGTAAATATTTTATCGGCTGAAATCGCCAAGTTGGCGTACAGTTGGGCGCATGGATATAGCAACACTGAATGTATCTATTTGTAAAGTACTTACAATTATCATGATTATGAACATTGTCACGCGCGAGAAGCTATCACCATTTTGGCCCGGGGGGGGGGGGGGTACTTAATTAATGACTAGATTGTCATCGCGCACGGGAAGCTACAGCCATTCTTGCCGGGGGTGGGGCACTCATATGCCGTATCTACGAAGGCTTATATGTTAGCACAGCAAATATTTGAAGGTCTATAAGAATAGTCTTAGAAATTCGGAACTTAGCTGGTATTTTTTATTGATTGGCAAAAAAAAAAACAATATACGAAACCAGTCCCAATTGAATGGCAAAAAATAGGTTAAAGGCTGTTTTTCTCAAGAAAAAAATATATAGGTCTCAAGAACTGGGTTTTTTTCCTCCTCAATCCAGTCATTCATTGTTGTCAAGGCCTAACAGTTATGGGTATAGTTCACAGCATCTTGTGCGTCTAAAATAAGACTAACCATTAGAGCTATGCAACTCAAACTTTATAAGGATGACCTTTCATGTAGAATAGAAAACCGTTTCAAGTTGAAAATCGGAACATCTACCTTTAAGATAAGAAGGCGCGCTATCATTGAATCATTGAATTAGTTGTTATCACTTAATTTTGAGAACAAAATCCAATTCAAATTTTGCTGTCTATTCAGCTGTATATGGTCATATTTTTTAACCAGAGCTCAATTGTGTTGTTTGCAGACGGGAGTATGGGAGTATGCAGAACTGAATTCTACCTTAACTTTTTGGTAAAGATCGTTAGTGTCAATTCCACGTGGTTTATAGAACCGGAGATGTATCTTTAATAGTGACATTAGAACACTTTAGACCCCGTGCCTACCGAGAGAGAGAGAGAGAGGGGGGCGGAAGTATGCAGAACTAAATTCAACCTTAAAGATCATTAGTGTCCGTTTAACACTTTCCACGCGGCATGCGGCTGTAGACGACATTCCAAAAGTTTTAAAAAATGTCTAAAAAATAACATATTGTATCACTTTTCCACGTGGAGATGTATCTTTACTAATGACATTTTAGAACATTGGAGACCCCAAGTGCCTTATTGAGAGAGAGAGGGGGGGGGGGGGGGGGGGGGGGGGGCGGAAGTATGCAGAATTAATTCAACCTTAAATCATGTAAATATTTAGTAAAGATCATTAGTACAGTGTCAACACTTTTCCACGCGGCATGCGTCTAGACGACATTCCAAAAGTTCACAAAATGTCTAAAAATGACATATTGTATCAATTCCACGTGGAGATGTATCTTTACTAATGACATTTTAGAACATTGTAGACCCCATGCCGTACCGAGAAGGGGGGGGGGGGGGGTGGAAGTATGCAGAACTTAATTCAACGTTAAATATTTAGTAAAGATCATTAGTGTCATTAACACTTTCTACGCGGCATGCGTCTGTAGACGACATTCCAAAAGTTCACAAAATGTCTAAAAAGGACATCATCTACGGTATTGTATCAATTCGATCCACGTGAAGATGCATCTTTTACTAATGACATTTTAGAACATTGTAGACCCCGTGCCGTACCGAGAAGGGGGGGGGGGGGGGGGGGGGGCGGGGAAGTATGCAGAACTTAATTCAACGTTAAATATTTAGTAAAGATCATTAGTGTCATTAACACTTTCTACGCGGCATGCGTCTGTAGACGACATTCCAAAAAATTTCAAAATGTCTAAAAAATAACATATTGTATCACTTTTCCACGTGGAGATGTATCTTTACTAATGACATTTTACTTAGAACATTAACCCCAAGTGCATTATTGAGAGAACGGGGGGGGGGGGGGGGGAATATTAACATTTGTTTTACTTGTAGCACACACAAATTCCTTAATTGCAATATTGTTCTTGTAAACAGATTTAGAATATAGTTATAAGCTATAGTTTAATTAGCTCCATCATAGCAAGATATATTCAGCTCATTATCAATCCGCGCACAAAATTTATCCAAGCCTATAAGAACGATTTTGCAAACAAAACAACAAAAAAGTATTTGAATTGCCTACTCTTCCAAATTCAATCATATGTAAACAGTTTTCGCCAATTTGGAACTAAGTAAACTATAGCACTCAACAATAATCGCAGAAGGAATATATCCTAGAAATTTCGTTTTTAATGAACAAACTACAAATGTTTTTATAGTAAAGATATTGTATGTGTGCATAATAAACATTGTTCGGCAAACAAATAGCATACACTTTGTTTATATCCTACAAATATTGTCCCACTTTCACTTTACATAACCCACATCCACGTAAATGCGCCAATTAAAAATACATCAACAAAAATTGAAAATAATATTAGCTTTGTAAATATGTCATATCCATCAATTCAATGTTTTAATAACCATGTTTATGCACCAAATTCAGTAAAACAGCATACCCCACGGTAACCTTAATATTTCAATGGGGACATTATCACTCATCTCATTATATCAGTTCGTCTGAAATCTGATAAAGACTGTTCCCCTTACAAATATACAACTCTATTAACTAACAGGGCCCAGTCAGGTTTTGTTCAAAATCTCAAACCACAAACCCCGAGAACCGCAAAAACCGAGAACCGCGAAAGCCGAGAACCGCTCTAGTTTAGTTATAAATATCCTACTTGTGACTCAACATAATATAACAATAACATATCAGAAAATACAATTGCATATGAGTGCTAGATACGTACATACAAAATCTTTACCTTGGACTAGGGAGACCTACATAATATATGAACAAAGATAAGAAATCAACGCGATAGTAGTCGGCTGAGCAAACTCAAAACTCTATCATAGTCATTCATGGTTACGTAACACAATTCACAACGATCGTTCAACCAATTATAATTAGATGTACCGTAAATGAAAATGTCTGATCAATTTTTACCAAACAAGAATATATGCATACAACAGTACAATACATCAAGCCAGTTCGCTTTTTGACTTCTCGTAAGATAAATATAACGCCATTATTATATACACATCAAACCTCACATAAATTTAATATGAGTCATACATGTTCAAAGTCTAGAACATTCAATGCTGCATGTTTTTTTAATCCAACATGGAATAAAACACTTACATGGCCTACCCAACTTTCACCAAGACAATTCGTTGTCCCATTTTAATGAGATATACATTCCAACCTGGATATTTATCAATTAAAATGTCGGATATGGAGCCAGCATTTATCGAGTATCAATCGGCGCATTTCCCGTTTGACATAGAATGATCATTGATATATTATGTGAGACATAGACAAAATAGTAGTAGAAATTCAAGTTTAGAAATCAATGTTGTATGACTAACAGCAAGAACAAGTTTTGCTACGACAGAGATATTGTCGGGTGTGACGTGCCCTTCATTTTGATTTTCTTATAAATCAACCACTGCCTAGTACAGCATTTTGAGTTTTCAGCAATTTTCAAAATGGCCGCCAAAATGCCAACAAAAGCACGCAATAAACTTATGATGAATTTTAGAACTCAGATGGGTGTAATAACGCCGTCTTTTATGTATTAGACCCTAGACACTCGTATCCAGAACTTTGCTTTGTTAACACATCTAAATCCAAGATGGCCGCAGAAAATGGTAAAATTCCATATACTGGCGTATATTAACCAACGTGTATGATCAACTATAGTTTTAACCATGGAATGTATGTGTTAGACCATCAGAAACTCTATTTTTTAATTTTTTTTATTGCATTATTAACATACTCAATTCTAGAATACTCAGATGACCAAGTTTTGTAACATTAACCACATGTAAAAGTTATGAACATAAAATTGAAGTTGCTGTGCCCAGCATTGGAAGTTTCTTACCCCACATTTGGGTAACGCTCATCTTCCGGTTTCCATGAAACTATATCGTAAGAATGGTTATTTATCATCAAAGCCAACAAGAGATATATCATACCGGTCGGTGACCACATAACAACAATCCGCCAGACATCATATTCTGTTAAGGCTCAAATTGTAATCGCCCAATTATCTACACTCAAGAGTTGTGTGTAATAACGCTCTCAATGATCTGAAGGACACATTCGTTGAAGATAACAATAAGTGAAGCAACAACATGTTGATTAGAATTTCATATATACATGAATGAAATGAGCTGAATATCATCTTGCGTACACAAGCCCCCGGGGAAGGGGTACTCTGATATGATATAACTGAATATTTCATCATCATCTTCCTCCACTGTGCAGCGCAGAACCCTCTGTTGAGCACACTCGCACAAATGTTAAAGTGCATTCAGGCTGGTGCAGACGGACTCCATTGGCATTAAAATGTTTTTATACAAAGGTTAGTAGGATGTACCGCCAATCCCCGTTTCAAATTTGAATTAAAAAGTGAAAAGCCGCTGTGTGTCACCAATAGTAAACAATGATATGGCTATCCGGAATCATCTGATCGATACCGTATACGAGTAAAAGGAAACTCGAGAATGGCCTCAATGTGAACACTGTATATGGGCACCACTGGTACGTCCACCGTTCCTATGCAAAAATTCATTTGGACCACCGCAGCGACGCGCAGTGGCTAAAGCTACGCTGTAACCTATAGAGTGAATCATTTATCACCGCATCATAGATGGTGTATAATTGTATCTTTCAGGCATCTGCGACTGGTGCGGTATATTATTAAACCGCCACTATGATCCAACAGCTAAATCTGTGTCACAATAATCCGAAACTGGTGATACCATTGTATAAAATCATGCCTCCACATGATGCAAATGATGCAATAATACGTTCCACCGTAAGTGGTGGCTCAGGGAAGCGTCGATCGTCACGTCTTTACTTCACCAAATGATACTTGGACATCAAGCATGGAGCAAGCTCGGTGCGGTTGAAAGGTCTCCCCACACGCCCATACTGGAGAAGAAACACACCGAAAAGTCCACGCATACCACATCACATTCAGAACGCTATGGGGTCTATACTGCTAGGCCAAATCGCATGTCCTGAAAGATGAAAAGAAGAAAACCAGCAGAAGCAAATCGGGAACATTTATATCCTTAACCGTACGTTTTCCCTTACATTAATGCCTTATATAATATACATGTAACAACTGTTAGCCAAATGAGGATTTATCACCCGAGGATGAGTAAATTAATAGCATGATCTATAATTATTATATCCAAATATATAATATACTACCCAACTAATGAGCCCCAAAACCAACATTTTAACCAAACCAAACATAAATGAAAAACCATTTATTGACGTCGCGTCGCCAACCTGTAATATACCATACCAACAAATATGACCGCCCAATATTGAGCCTTTGCGCCCAAATACTAGAACCCATTGGTGATAGAAACTGTAACAGCACCCATTTTACTAAATAGTGTTGACGAAATAGTTAAAGTGCCTAACCCTACTATAAGTGGGAGATCGATAACCTACCGTATTACGAAAACCCGAATTAACCGAACCGTGCAACCAACTGATCACACCAGACCATCAACTATTCATAATAATCTAGATGCAGAGATTAAGCTGAAGGTGTGTAGCCCGTGGGAGTTAATCAATAATTACCAAAACTACTTAAACCCCAAACAAAACTCCCAATCACTGTGCGTGCACAGACTGACAAACCTCAATGATCTATGCTGAATCAAGATCAATATTTACCAAATCAACACCCTCCTATCAATTGACCTATCATTAACGCCGAGAATCTGCGTGTGTATTGTGTTTATGCACGTTCACGTAACGTAACACTAAAACCAAACTGATATAAATAATATACTGTACAATACCACGAGATGGTTATAAAATTGTTATCCAGTAGCCTGACTATAGTATGACCCGCATTCAAAACCAAAATTCATATGTATGGTATTCTCGCGTGATCCATATCAATCAATATTACCCAATATTAATACAAACGGATACCCGAACCGGCAATTATTATGCCGGCCCTAAGCACCAATATTACGATATAAATAATACAAAAAACATTATGTTCTCACCGTTAACTGAAATTGACCAGCTGTTTCGCCACATTCACACCTAATAATACTATTAGACCTTCACCCAGTCGTTGAGTTACCACTTTGACCGCCCTGTTGTTGAAACACTCGCCGTAGCTATTAACTAGGTCAAAGATTAACCGTCCAATAATGCCGCCGTTTGCAGACAACACGGTCGTAAATTATGCCCATTTTGCTAATCACTTATCGCAGCAAAATATAGTTTACGCGTATACGACGTCGACAATAGAGTTAAAAAGTCAGAAAACTGCGAGCACTTAAACCAATAGGCGGATAGGCCTATGTGTTGAAATTAGCTGGAAGAAAATTTCTGATTCACTGAACTATCAGAACACGACCTCTCGCATGCCTTAGCATGAACGTAATGACAGGCCCCTGCCACTCTATTGTTCGAATCGCCGAAAGCATCGACGTACATGAATATACAATGAATAATCATATCAATGAATATACGTCATTTGTGAGGTCGAAAATGAAAAGTACCAGACCATAGTGGACACGAACGGCCGTAATCTTTGAATCTCCGTTGATTTCAATGTTATGTCGGAGTGTTTTACCTAATTTCATACTGACACGACCTGAGTGATAATCAAACGGTCCCCGAACGATGCCCTGGCGCTGTTGAAGTCAGAAATATCATCGTTCCCTACAGTCCGAGCGTTCCCACATCGAATTTCACCTAGAATATTCGTCACACGAACCTATGTCCGCCATCTTCTGAATATCGAAAAATGCCCTCTGGCGAGTCAAGGGGACAACATTTTTTTCTACGCATGCGTCCGATCGCTTTGGATTTGTCAACTAAAATTTTGGACAAATGCCTAATGAGTATGTGCTGCATGGCAAGTGACACAACTTCTTGTAATGCGCTAATCAACCGTAGATCTAACCCCCGGGCTCCGGCCAGTTTGGGGTGGAAAAGCCCAATCAGGAAAAGTTCACGGAAAAGATTCAGGCGTTGACGGTTTTTCAATGGTATATCACAGATAAGCAAAGTGGGTATATCCAGTGACAGTTGTATATCCCCTTGGTATATAATATTTATTTTGACTAAAGCAGCCGACAATGCATTGATTGATGATAACATCCAGAAGTGGTTTGATGTGATAATAATGCCGCCATGAGGATCGAGCCGTGTAGCGAGGGGCCACGCCGAACTATGATCGAGAGTGACCAATAACGCGCCGCAATGCGGACCACTGGCGCGCGGCGGGCCGGCACATCCAACATGCGCGAATCAGTGGCATAGCCAGCTTTAAACAGGGCCATAGGGAGGGGGGGGGGGGGTGGACTTATCAGACAGTAAAAAGTCCGAGTTGTATACCGACGAAAGGCATGATGTACAGTCAATAAAACTATGGTGGTAGTGCCCACATGTTGTGGCGAATATAGGGCCTACATTTACTTGCAACAGAGTGACGTGGAATCCGGGGGCCGACTATACGACCGTAACAGAGCGACAGTAGAATCCGGTGTTTAATTTTTTTTTAAATTGAGTGTATTGTTAATAGTCCCGGTTCTGAGCACTTCTCTAGCCCTCCCGGCCTGTGGGCCTAAATGAGACACCGTGCACTTTGCGCCGTGCATTATGCTATAACCATCTAATGATTGGAAGCGGTAGCAGCATAAAGTATTATGAGAAAATGTGTACATATCTCCTAAGATTAGATTCGGAGTCTACCATCGGACCGGGCTTTCAGTTGACCTACGCATAGGAGCATCGTCGAAGTGAGAATGTCCCCTGTAACCTTTTTCAAGATCTTTGGCACTGAAATTAAAATGTTGGTTCATTATAGAGGGAATCCACTTTACTCATACGTGCCCGTAATCACCCTTCAAAGGTACAAGACTTAATCGCGTCTATCAATAGTTGTCTGATTGCCTTTCCACATATACGGTATTTCGACATGAATATTGCGTCTCCCAATTCGTTTATTAAAGCTAGCTAAATTTGGTACAAGAACTAACTTTCTTGAAATGAAGTTGTACCCACTACCAAAGATTTTCTAGAAATTCATCGGTTGTACAGATTTTAAAAAATGGTAATCATGGTAGATTTAACATTGGTATAAACGGTCTCCTTTCTCATGTTGTACGATTGGCTATGCCTGTTTTGGAAATGTGTTTGCTTTGTGTATATCCAAATAGCTTATACAGTTGTATATTAGCCTAGCTATAACAAGCTATAAAAATGACATCTCTGAATGTATTTTAAACAAAGTGTGCAAAGGAGAAATGGTTGGGCACACTGGTAAAATGGTTTTACAACAAGTGTTGCTATCATTATCAAAGTGAACTCAACTTCAATCACTTATCATCGAGCAATAATATATTGTTTTAAGCATTTAAATGTGTTTAGATTATAAAGTTAAATAAATCCAGAGATAAATGATAGATAGAAAAATAGATTAAAAAAGAATAGAAAAAAACTATAAAAGCATGCATTGGCGGCCTTTATAAATTATAAAAATTGACATAAAAATGATGTTACATACATCCACAATCAAGTTTAATTTGTTTTTTTAAAAAACAAAAAAATAGAAAACAACAACGAACACACGGAGATTCGAACCCGTGATTGCCGATTGCAAACGATATGGCCAACGTATGCACGCCACAGAGATCGACGAGTGTAATTGTGTCAGTTTTATCATTTAACCATTGATTCTTTTATTTATAACGAACGGATTTTTATCGTGCCATTTTGGACATTTTAAACCATATTTATATGTTACTCTCGCACAAAATGTGTTTGTAATATGATTATACTCCTTATTTTGGAAAGAATGGTAAAAACGTTGACATTTCGAACACAATAAATGGCATCTTGTATACTGTTTATACGGTCGCTCGACTGAACGTTGTGTGACCTGTTGCATTGCATTATTCATGTTACGATCTGTTTATGTATGCTTTTGTTATACTTCTCAATCGCTCATCGCCAACTCTGTACAAGAAACTTCATGCGCTGTCCCAACGCTGTCATTAGAGAACAATAGAAAAGTCCCTTCGACTCTCCAGAGGGCGTTATCTGCGACCTTTGACTGGGTTCACGGGGGTAATCATATTAATGAGCAAATATGCAAATGAGCTAAGTGTCCCCTCCTATTATATATCCTTCTTGGTAATGATAACAAAAAGGGACGCCACGAGAAAGCCCGCGATGTATGAAAGGGAATGAGTGGACCGAGACGAGCCAATCAATCGCGCATGCATGAAACGCGTAACAAAGGCCCAACAGGAAACTGGCCGGGACAAACCATTTTTCCAGGGCGGGCGGTAAATTAAAATTTGCTCAATTGCATCTCGGAAAATTTTGATTACAGTGATATCATCATAATAACAAACTATATCACACATAATTTCCGTTTCTATAGTGAAATCTAATTTAAATGTTTTCCATGTATACAGAGACGTGTGCTAATGCAAAAACACAGACCTAAACAATTGAATAACGTAACAGAAAAGTGAACACACACATCACACAGCTGTCAAACATGTTAAAATTTAAACGTAGCGGATTATTTTAATGCTGCTTGAAGGCTTCATCGAAGGTTGTTTTACCCCTTTAGAATATGTTCCTGTGTTCAAAAATGTATCCACTAACTTCAGAATGGATATTCTTCCTGGTGCGCGTTTCACTTTGAAATGTTTTCTGAACTTTTGTTGAGTAAGTTGAACTGATTGTGTTTCAGCGTAGAACCATACAATATGTATTCGCTTATCTATGCTGTAAACCATCTTGAATGAAGACTTTTGCTGTGCAATGTTGTCCTATTACGCTTATTTATGTTGTGAGTGACCGAGTTTGGTATTAAATAACATTAATGTTGCAAGGTAAGCAGTGAACTGTGACTAATGCGCAACGTTGCTTTCATACCGTTAATTTATGCGCACCTTTAGCAACAATGTGTGGTACTTGGTATAGGTTGGTCTGGCACACGGCCAATGACTTTCAACCAGTTTTATAATGTTGTGGGTTTACCAATAGGGTTGTGTTTGGTATCAAATTAATTTCCCAAATCTCGTCTATCAAAATATGGTTAAATTTATACTATATGATTTATATTTTATGAGATATGACTCTTCAAAAACGTGCATAGACTTTTGGGACACCCTGTAAATATTACAGAAAAGCGAGGCGGGACTCGAACCCCGATCTAAGACCATCCGGCTAATACGAACGCTTAGAAGAGAGCGCGATAATCCGCTTAGTGACAAGTGACAATACACAAAACGAGGAGTGATTTAGTGTTGTGCACCCTAGCTTATAACACACATTAAAAAGATTTTTTAAATATCTTTTGTAATTTTTGTAAACACCAAGTTATATCAAGAAAAGCTGTCAATTTAGTTGATTTAAATACCACCTCTAACTAAAGTTATGTTACTTACCGCATCGATACTCAATTTCTAATGTTCGAATTTTAGGCACTTTAAGGCTATTCTGCAGAATTTCAGAGGTTTTTAAAACCTCTTGCACTGATCATGAGATGTTGATGAGACTATTTATCTTTCAAATTATGTCAAAAGTGTATATATACGATGTTATTAAAACTCAATGAATAATGAAACTGTTAACGCAATGACGTGCTCCCCCTATATTAAACCTTAGATACAGAAATTGTAGGCCCAAAATTTCCGAATTTTAGGGGTATGGGTTAAGAACGTTTCAATTTTGAAATAATATTAGGCCTAATTTTTTTTTTATCTGTCACGCATAATGTATCATATATCAGGTAAACTCGCAATGTAATTTGTTTTGGATTATATATTCTAGGGTCACGCGTTATGAACTCGCCTCCCAATAGGGTGGTGCCGTTACATTTTTTAGCTTCATGCTGTCATTTTCCTCAAATATTTTTAAAACCACAAAAGCTATCTCAACAAATTTGGTATCATTTTAAAGCCCTAATAACAAGCTATCTGCCTGCCAAATGGCATTGGTATAGCTAATACAGAAAGGGAGATACAACTGTTTGATGTTTGGGGACCAGGGGTGGTGCTGGAAGGGGTGCCGCTGGAAGGGGCGCCGCTGGAAGGGGTGCCGCCTGTACAAACTCAATGGGGATAATCCCATGCTTTGTTCTTTTTACAATATCCAGTCATCCCCTAATGTTACACACACAATTTTGGTCCCATTTCAAAGGATATTTAGTAGTCCTTAAGTATGTGGTTCAACAGACTTGTCAACTATTATTAACAACTAATTAATTATGGATAAGACAATGATCATCAGCTTTCTTCCTATTCGCTACACAGTCAACATGAATAATCAGCCTCAATTTACCGGATTTATAAAAACGACTATAACAGAAAAAGTTTTCAACCTATGATAGCAAAAGTATACATTTTTTGGAAAGCTTGTATCTAGAGGAATTCAGAAATGCAGTTTATATCAGGGAAGGGTTCATCCTTAAACAAATATTTCTGAAAATTCTATAAAATAAAAATTGGAGATATTCACTAGCCGGTATAATTACCATACCGACGTAGTAACTTTGACAAATATATATCATCTAATGGGTAATTTCATGAGGAATTCAAATATGTAAAAAAAATAATGATAGGGGTAGGTATAAAAAATATATGGATCTCAAATTAAAAATTAAAAAAACTCTAATATTTTCCGAACATTTCCGATCATACCATTTTAGTTCTTGGTCTTACTATAATTTTAATGGCATATTTGATTTTCTCGTGCAATTTCCCTTCAGAAAAACTACCTCAGGGGGATATACAAGCAAATATAAATGTGTAAAGCTAAAATCATGTCGCGAAAGCTAAAATCCGTGTGTAACGCGAAAGGAGGCGAGCTTAAAACACATGACCCTAGTGCATTGCCACGAGTACTGTTATTGACATATGTATACTTTAAAAACCCTATTTTTGTATTAATTTATAGGCCAAAATTAAACCTGGTCACCCCTCCCCCTCGATGTGATTTGGTATCAATGACAAATGGGTTTTATTAAACATTTGCTAAACGTAATTTGTTAAACCCCTGATTGATATAAAAGCTTTGATATGTTGACCTCTAATCGGATAACTATGGTGAGGGATCCATTATTGTGAGTAAAATCAAAACAAGGAAATGTGTAGTAAAATGATGTTTTTCAACCGTTTTTGCTCTAAATTTGCCATAAGAAAATTGGGTCGTATTCATGATATTAATGCATGACATGGACAGAAATATGTTTTTCTTTGAAGTTAAGATAAAAACCCAGGCTTGCAGGCGATGTCTTCCGAATGTTGAATTTATACAGCATGTGAGTGAAGAACAAAAATTGAAATGGTATAAATGAAATTAGCAAAACAGTGTTATGGTAGAAAAGGCCAAGTTGCGTGTAATTGTGACCCAACAGTACAATAGGGGACACCGTGGGCCCTGGATTTGGTAGTAGGGGTGCCCTTAAAAATGTCAATTTGCTGTCAAAAGCACCGTCACTATGCGTGCAGCGCGCAAAGATTTGCTATTTTACACTAATTTGGCTATATTGAGGTACTGTTTGGCTTTGAACGAGATTCTTAAATTATCTCTTTTGGGGGGAAATGTTCGTAGGGCGAGAACATTTACTGCATTTTCTTCCTATTGGCCAGTGTAGAGTATTGGTAATTTATTGTAACGTTATTTTTTACTAAATTTGGGGCCTATCTGCCCCGATGGTAAATCCAGCCCTGGTAAGGCATCTCGCGATGTTTTATCCTGTTTACATTTGAACTATCAGGCGCTTTGGTGTTGTTGTCAGGCGACTTGCGCATGAGCAGTTCAGTTGGAAGTGTTGTAACTATCTACGGCACTTCTGTTCACTTTTGTCGTATTTGTTAGACTGTCTCCTCAACATCACCATCAACGTCGGCCTCAATATTGTTTGTGCGCATGCGTTGGCCATATTGAGGGGACTGGCCCAACAGCATGTATTTTTCGTGCAGAAAAGTATGTTGGATTTCGTACATTTTTCGATCGGAATACTTTCAGTATGTAATGGTAATTGGATACGCGATCGCAGCTTTTTTTAAACAGCTGACAACAAGAAAACAAAGAGAGTTATGCATTTATGTGTGGTCTGGGTCAAAGACCGAACAGGGTAACTATATCATGTTTTTTCGTGTTTTAAATGGTTTCAAACGGATAGCTCTTGTGTACAGATCAGTCACGTGAGTCGTGAGTGGCAACCCAGTTAATTTCAATAAAAAAGGACCAAAACGGGAAAGTCAATCCAGTGATTTATATACATAATGCATCCAATGATAGCTTCAATAATTAAACGTTGGATAGCATTTAAAAGTGACTGTATGTATCCTGAGATTGCAGTGTTGACGATTGTTTTATTCACTCCATCCATCTCGGATTTATTTTAATGATCAACTGACTGAGGCCTAGGACAACACAATGATTATTAGTCATATATATAATAAGTTTAATTAAATATATAATGGGTTCAAAAAAGACCTCCCCTCAAATCACGTTTGCTTGCATAACTCATCACACAATAACTCTTTTTTCCCTTTTTAATATCATGTTTACTTTTCCCACGACATCACATTTCCCCAAATGATGTTTTTATAAATAGTGGCACTTTTTAAGATCCTATACAAGTTACAAAAATGTCTACTGTTATATTTGTAATGCATTTCAATTGTCTTTATTTTCAATTAAAATAGTCTATACTTTCTTTAGCTGGTCTTTATTGTAAACAAAAACAAAATAATTTGTTCATTCATGACTAGCCAATAGTGTCCACCATTAACGACAATAATTTCCCGGCATCGTTGAAAAGTGCCACTTTTCTGAAACATCATTTTTGGGTTAAAGAGACTGTGTTTGGAAAAGTAAACATGGTATCTAAAGGGGGAAACACGCCTAAATGTGTATAGGATCTTGAAAAGTGACACTTTTGTTCTGAAAACATCATTTAGGGGAAATGGGACTACTGAATACGCTCGTGTCCAGCAATGTCTGCTGCCACTAATAGCCGAAAATCTATATGCCCGGGCAACTACTGATGGCGCTATATCGTTGACCCTGCAGCTAATGCAGACGACGCTGGACACGGGCGTATTCACGAGTATTCAGGTTAAAATATGCGAACGAGGTTACGTGATAAAGTGAATGGGACGAACGCTTAATAACGGTTTAAATTCAAAAAATGATACTGACACTGCGGGTGGTTAGCCACCCACAACGGTTTTGGATTGGAAAATTTTTCTTCTAACCTATGATGAATTTTTCAAAATGATTAGATCAACATTCGCATTCGCGATTACGTGTTATTCCAATACGAATTCAAAATTTAGGTTTTCGCGTGTCCATCGTCGTCTGAGCTAATGAGCTAATGGCCGAAAATCTATATGCCCGGGCAACTATTGAGGGCGCTATTTCTTCAGCTCAGACGATGCCTAACAAGGGCGTATTCACGAGTATTCAGGTCAACATATCCGAACGAGGTTACGTGATCAAGTGAATGGGACGAACGCTTAACAACGGATTTTGTTCAAAAAATGATACTGACGAGTTGGTTGTCCAACTCCAGCGGTTTTAGGCTGAAATAATTAAATTCCAAAGTGTGATGAATTTTATGGGGACATATGGCCGAAAATCTATATGCCCGGTCAACTACTGAGGGCGCTATATCGCTGACCCTGCAGCTAAAGACTGACAATCTGTTCCCCGGGTAACTATTGAGGGCGCTATATCATTGAGCGCGTCTGACACGGGCAGCTGATGGTGTTTAACATTGTAGGCCTATGGTTTAAGTAAAGTAAGCGGGGTGGACGTGAACAGAAAAAAGGTGGGAGATTTTTCAAGATTTGTAATTGCCCGTCTTATGTATTGGACTTGAGGATATTGGCTAGCAATTGTATCACATCCCTAAAATCGGAGTGCCCGGGCATATTATAGTCATTGCCTTCTTCTACGCATGCTTTCCGCTATGTACTCCCCATGAGAGTGTACTAGAAGTTGAAGATGAACAATTTAAACGTAATATGACCTATAATACCGTAGGTCAGTGCCGAAATCAGTACAACTATAAATGCCTTTCTAGATCCATTTAAGAGCATACGAAATTGGATAAGTAGCATAAATATTGTAATATTTCAGTAATTATCTTAAACGTTGGCTATCATTATAATGGTTCAGATCAGGAGCTTAGTTAAAGGCATATTATGTGATCTTTTCCAAGTAGCGCCCTCTATCATTGATTTTTACTATGAAAGCAGATTTTCTTGTAGATTTGCATTTTTGATCATAAATCATAAAGATCTTCTAAGTTACAGATCGATACGATTCCTAATTACTTCAAAATCATGGTATGAAAATAATGTTATACACACAAACAGTAGTCCACAGTCAAAAATATAGACGATGAAACATTGAAAACACGGTAAATGCGAAAATAATCAGAGAGACGATGCAGGAGCGACCTCACAGTGCTGGCATCAACTCAACATTGGAACGGTGGTACTTACGGATTTCTCTAAGGCATTTGACCTCGTTGATCACACCCTTCTAATTGGTAAGATCATTGACATTGGAGTTCGTAGGTCCATCGTTCCATGGATTTGCGACTTTCTTCGCAACCGGCAACAGTGTGTCAGGTATAACAATTTTATTTCAGATTATACTAGATTGCATGGTGGTGTTCCTCAGTGTACAAAACTTAATGGATACCAAACAAGTACAATCCAAGATGATCTTGACAATTTTACAAAATGGGCTTCGGACAACAACCTGAAATTAAATCCCACTAAGTGCCAAGCACTCCAAATTGCCTTTTCAAAACAACCACCACCACTACGCGACTTAAGAATTGGAACTGAGCCACTTGCATATCGTCAGTCTGCTTCGATAATTGCCTAACTCGTTTTTTCTAGTTTTGAGAAAACAACACAAATCGGAAAAGTGAGTTAGGCAGTTATCGAAGCAGGCTGACGATATGTTGAATAGCAACATGAATAGTACAGGTGAATTCCAACAGGAGCAGTAACTGTGGGATATAATTAGGTTGGGGGTATACCTATAAGTAAAATGTGGTTTGTTATAGGCCTAATACGAGTTAATATGACCCATTTTAAACATTTTACATAATTATTACAATCTGCCTAACTCACAATGCTGACTTAGGCAGAATTGCAATTGTGCATTTATCAACACTTTGATTTGTCAATGACTTAGGTATTATTATAGCATGTGGAAAAACTCAATTTCGCTGAAAAGTGAGTTAGGCAATTATCGAAGCGGGCTGACGATATGTCACTGAAGCTAAAGTTATTGGTGTGCGCATCTAAACCAACCTTAAATGGGATGTCCAGGTGGACAGTACGTTGAAAAAAGCTAATTCCCGTTTGTTTATGCTTCGGACTTTAAAACGTTTCGGTTTCACCAAAGATGAGCTGAGTGTTGTATATAGTGGATATGTCAGACCAATTCTTGAGTACGCCTCTTCAGCTACTCAGTCTCAACAATGTCACAAGTTAGGACATTTTTCACCTTAAATAGGCTTATGACACCGTTCATAGCAATATTCTGTCTTTTTACCCAAATATGACCAGAAAGGAGTATTTGTTATAGAGACAGGACACTTTTTACGTAAAATAGGCACATAAGAACATCTATAGCAAGACTCTGATTTTGTTATCCCAAATTTGGTCGAAATTGTCATTTTTTAAAATCAAAAATGGCCAAATTGGCCAACATTGGGGTCAATAAGAGTGACCTTTTTGGAATTAGCGCATTTGTTTGCATAAAAAGGTTTGTCATACCTTCCTTAGGAACTACCAATCCGAGAATCGTCCCGTGGAATAGGTGGTATGACTCAGTGTTTTTATATTCAATATTATTATTATTTCCCTAGATAGGTTGACTTTGAATAGCAGCGCTGTGAAGAGGGATAGCAATATAGACTCAACCATAATTTGAAATTTGATGCATCGGTAAAATCTGCTTCGCCCCTTCAGCCCGGCAGACGTCTGATTAGGAAATGTTGGCTTAATCAGCAAGCAAATTATCAAGAGGACATTTATACGTGGTTCAACAACTGGGTTCAGATTATTCATACGGCTCGCCTCGCTCCTCGCGCGTACGTCATTGTACTATTTATTCGTCTAAAAGCAAAGCCTCGTCATGTATTTGCAGTAAACCATGAAAGAGTGCAGTTGTACGCATTTTCGCTTCGTCTTTGATGTAAAATCAATGTTATGTTCTAACTTGTGCGTCTCCTTAAGTGAGACAGGAACCGTGTCAAAGAAAACATTCCCTGTAGACGTGTAAAGAAGGTTGCTTACATTTCGTAAATCTAAAGTAAGTGCGTCCTGTAAAGTATGTCACAAACACGCAGGAACATAATATTAGCATGATTACATCCATTGGGCTTTGGGTGAATAACTTGGGTTCTGATGAGAGAATATTTTGTAATCGTTACCGTTAAACAATACGCGAAACAGTGAGGTGTTACTTTAATTTACAAACAATATGGGACCCTGGATAATTTATAAGTTACATACGTAACTGAAAAACGTGTATATGTATGGCTCAAATATATAAGTGACATGTACTTAACACTTTCCACACGGCAGGCAGCCGCAGACGACATTCTAAAATGTCACAACATTTTTCGAAAATCTCAACATTGTTGAATTTCATTACCATATTTGGAATCACCATTAGAAATGCATTGAAATAAGTACAAACACGCCTAGTATTGGTTCAGTAATCCTTGAGATAGACTTTGAAAATTGGGAAAGGTTTCTGAAAAATCAGTTTTGTATATGGTAAAACTAATTACCCTATGAAAAGTGTTAAGACTTATACGATAGGCACCAAAGTAATATTTTACATCACTATTTTCATTGAAAATTGAACTTATGAGACCGATGCAGATATTGTTACATCATAATGGAAACATTTGTATTGTATTCAGTAATTTTCATAGGTGCTTGTACGTATAATGAGGCCTATCGTACAAGTCTTACGTACAAGTCACTTATACCGAGACTTGTACGTATGGGTGATACGTACTTGTTTTGCAGTGCGACCTCACGACATGTACGGTAACAGTCTGGTCCCATCACCAAGACCCAAGCGCAATTTCCCGCGCACCAACCGTGTAAATAAACAAACATATACACACAACAAGCCGAAGGGCTGCAGATGAACCCGCTCCTAACTCATAATGTCACAATACATGCAATACGAATATTATATTGGGTATCAGATTCGTTACATTTGAACCATAAGAAATCTTGTTGACTCAATTAAATCAAACTTGAACTAAAGGTATCTGAACACCACATTTTCAATTATTTTGAGTGTCTTTTTCCTTCATTCATTCGATGGGAGTTTATTAGAAAAAAAACCTTCATTAGAAATTCCAATGGAAGAAAAATTACATAGATTTCCATACGGGTTTTGATAAAATAATTGCCTGTTGCCTTATTTTCGCAGTGAAATTGAGAGATAGTCCAGAGCCAGTATTTTCTGGTTGGTTTTGAAGTTGTCTGGGGCCATTATTTATCAAAATAGTTTCAGGTGATCTGCTTACATATCCTTCCAGGGTCCTTCCCTTCATAACTTTCATCTGTCATAAATGTGCGCTTTTCGTAAACATAACACGGCATGTCACAACATATTCCTTTAATAGCTATCGCTGCATCGGCAGGGTTTTAGAATCGGACGTGAATCTTCTTCATCTGGTTAACGCGTCATTTCGAAATGCCAATATATGTCTCACATGTAAACTAAACAAGGATAATTGGATAACTAATTGTGCCCAAAAAGGTTAGTCTGTTGCTCACGGCTGAATGTGTCTACCTTTACATTTTTATTGGTATATGTGACAATGTGGCCATCTGTCTATACACTCCATCAAAACATGAGCTGGTAGTATTTTAGCACATTACCAATGACCCCTTTTACATTTCAATTTTGATTGGGAGTCCAAGATAGTCAAAACAAAAAATATTGTTAATATTCTGAAGATCCATTCCATTACGGGGTATATATCATTTTTCCAAATGCAGTCATCACACGCATGTAGAATATAATATCAAGTTTTCCTTAACATTGCAATACAACGCAATGCATTTTTCCAAGTTCTTGCAATACAGCGCAAACAAATTATGATAAGAGTTCGTAAGTAACTCATGGTTACTGGGCCCATGCATCGTTTCTGAATTATGCAATGCCAAATGCTTTATTTCTTATGATCACCAATGATGTTGATGATGATGATGACACAATAATAGATAATAGTGAACTCGGGAGTGAACTGCTTCTCTTTCTCGAATATACGTACAATGAGGATACAAATCATCGTCTATTCTGGTCTATTGGATATAATGGTGTATTTTTCCTACTCTTGCAATCATACATAATACAAAATATAATACGTGTTTGCCTTTTCTTGGTTTCTGATACATTCATACTCTATTTTATTCAGCTGGACTGTGACATTTACGCACGCGTATGTATGTCTCGTACATGTACGTCTTTATGTACACTGTAAAAAGAAACGTTTATATTTCTGATAATACTTAATAAACACTTTAACACGTTTATTTTTGTGTTTTACGTGTAAAGGTATAGGAGGCATTGCATATGATAAACGTTTGCATAAACACTACAACACGTTTATAGAGGTATTTGTTGTATGATTATTAACACCCAACATGTTTCTTATTGCTGATATAAACATGTTAGTGTGTTAATAAATATTACACAAGCCTCGAGTAGTCGCGCGCGTTTATGCATTGCAATCAGTGGATGATGCGGTAACGTCACTGTCTCGCGGAAATGACATAAATTACGCAGTCTTAGTTGATTTTCCTATCCTTGCGATCCCACATAATACGGCACAAAAGTCGTCATTATTATGTAATAGAATTTGTCATATTTTTGACAATTCGGCATATAATTGAATTTTCCTATGGCGTAAAAGAATCAACAAATTTATAGTAGGTATGGGTGTTTTATAGATCTCTGTTTCTTTAAATTGTTGAAACAGTCACTGCAGTGTCATTAAAAGTGCCCACATGTACAAGCCATTACAAATTACACAATAAACACGGAGGACTCTCAATTTTCGAGCTCACAATGACTTTTACGTGTATTTTGTCATGAGAAAAAGTGTGCAGGGTCGGGCTGATTTTAAAGGTAGGTCTGGTCGCGCAAATACATTACAACATTTGTTAGATCGACTATTCTTGCAATCCTGCACAATGCGGCATATAATTCGATTTCATTATTGGTTTTCCAACACACACAATACAGGATATAAAGAAGATTTTCCTATTCCTGCAATCCAATACAATACGTTTCCCCTATATTCCTATAACCCGCAATCGTCTTGATGAATTGAATTTACCTCGTGTGAACAATATATTCTACGGAAATAATTGACGCAACCTTGACGCTGTCCAAAGATTACCATATATTAATAGTGGCATCTATAAATACAACGAAAGTAATCAGTTATGTCATGCCAACAAAACACAAATGTATTTCACCTCAAGATATTATGACTTACGATAAGAAAAGCGAGTCGGGTATTGTTTAGCAAGGCAATATTAAAACGTCCGCCATGATTACAGTTTTAAAAAAGGTTGATTCGTCTCTCAGTGTCTACAGACACTCTTTGTTGAATTCTTACCAACCCAACTCCTGTGATTTAAGGTTTAATTTTTTATATAAGTTTTAACTGTCATAAAGGTGACCTTTTCTTTAACATAACCCTGTCTGTTACAACAAACAGCACAAGTTTCATCGATACCCTTTGAATCGACATTTTTGATCAACCACGTTCGTTACGCCCGAAACATTTAACTATATATATATATATAATGACATTAAATGGCTCACATACAAATTGTCTCTTCCCAATCAATGCAATGATAACGAAGTGTCTGCACAAGCTTTAGTCGGTTGCTCACGGCTAGATGTGACGGTTTATGCTTTTGAAAATTGTCAATAGGGACAACGTTGGTGTCTTGAAATGATTTACTCCCGGAATGAGCCGTTAGCAATTTTTGAACATCACTACTGCTATCCAACTTCAACTTAAAATATGAATTAATGCGTCATCTATAATTATGGTTTAACGGAATATAGAATGAACTTTCTTCATGAACTTTTCTCATCTCAAGCAAGACATTGTCTCAAGTAAATCTTGTCGAATATTGAAGACGAAAATAACATATGGAAGGAATAGGTTTATTGAGTATAACTTTTTAAACATATTGTAATCATCTGTCCACCTACATAGTAAATTATAACGCGTTCTTAGAAAGTGGGTGTGGTTTGGGAAATGATGACAGAAGGCAATTTTATTGGTGTTATTTTCAGCCGACACGCCCATACATTATGAGACAATGGTGTATAGTTTGGGGCGGGGTTTAATTCATTCGTAAAATAATACCTTTATACTAGCCGCATTTTCGGATGCTAGAAATAGGATCTGCAATGGTGGCATGCACGGTGGAAATCGCCTGTGGAATAACACTGTTTTCCAATTGCGGGGAAGATGAATCAGCCAAAATTCCCCTGGGGTTATCTTTGGAAATAGCCTATTGGTGAAACATTGAAACATGGCGATCATGGTGGCAAGTCCAAAGGACCCATTATCCAACCAACTGATACCTCATTGAACAGCTTAGACTCAACCATACCTGGATTTTGATCAGTTGAATTTAAATTTGAGCATGCAAAAATTAAGATAAACCTGAAGTACCTGGCACTATTGAAGCCACGGGAGACCCAATGTAGGAGGAACCTGATGCCCTGTGGATAAGACAGGCATAGACAAGGCCTGTGAAACACTGGAAGAGGGGATCCAACAACTGAAGGAAGCCCGTTGTTCTGAAGTATACTGAAGGGTGACCCAGAGGAGACAGCAGGGGCCTGATATTGGCATTGGCAAACGTTGTGGGAAGTGAATAGATTGGGGTACCCCACCACTGCAGTAAGCCGATTATTTCCTGAACTTGATGCAATGAATGAAAGATAAAATTAAAGGTATATGACCCGATCACTTTTTTGGGGCTATGATTTTTTTTTCACATCAAGATATTTTGATATCAGCAGAATCCTCATATTTTTTTTATTATCTCTGTAAAATCTCAGGGGCCAGAAATGTACCATTAAGAAATTATAGGCAAAAATATTGTGAATTACTGCCAAAGGTGATTAACCACCATCCAGTTTGTGTACTACTCAATGGGCAACATAATTGTGAACTTGTGATTCTAAAATAGGAACTATTGCAGTTATGCAACTCAAACTTTGGAGTGTGACATATTTAAGGGTGACCTTCCATATAAGACAGAAAACACCAAGTTGAGAATCGGGCCAGCAATCAGAACAACTACCTTTAAGTGGATTAGGGATAAAAAAACATTTGGATATAGACGTCAGCAACCGCACACGCCTCACGTATTTAAAACCATGATTTCTTCTTCTTTCAACATTATATGACTGTATATTGAATTCGCCATAAATACATTATCGGCCCAAGACTGCTCCATAAGCCCGGGATGCGACAGAATATGTGCATAGCCTATTAAAGGAAGAGTTTGACTGCCTTTCTATATAAAGAGCAGATGTGTTGTCCAACAGGGTTATCAAGGTTAATGAGCTCATAATGGCCAATCAATTGGTTCACTGCAACTCAGAAAATGTGCATAAATCAAGACACACAAATCATTGACAAAGAACGAGTTGCCATTGAAATAACAAAGAAAGCTGCTCCGAATCTAAAGGATCCAATATAGCGCCATATGATAGCCTGATATGTCGACGAGGATACGATTGGCCGATCAGCAATTAAATAAATCGACGTAGGAAAGCTCCTCCTGGTATAAAACAACGCTACAAGCAACGTTCAGAATGTCAATTATGAACTGTAAAGACTAGTAACAGGGATTTCTTACCCAATACACGGTAAATGAGTTGTTGACAGTACTGTAATGTAATTTATCAGGTGGCAATCTCGTTGTCAAGCTCTAGGACTAGTCAACAAGTCAACAATAGGACTGCTCCGACCGTCTTCTCCTCCGCAAGAGGCACTCTTAAATAGCAACACTTGCCACATATCCGGAAAACACCTGTGAAATGAAACTTGCTAGGGAAGATGTGATAAATAATGTATCAGCCGAAATTTCCCTCGGGTCATCTTTGGAAATAAACATATTGGTGAGGCATTGACACATGGCTATAATTGTGGCCAGTCCAAAGGACCCATTATCCTGCCAACTGATACATCATGTACCTGGATTTTGATTAGTTGATTTTATATTTGAGCATAACCTGAAGTACCTGACACAATGTAGGTACCTGATGCCCTGTGGATAAGACAGGCATGGGCAAGGCCTGTGAAATACAGGCTAATCAAGATTATTTGTAAACTGTAATCATGGTCGACGGACGTTTTAATCTTGCTTTGTGCTTGCATTCGCACGACGAGATAATATTATTGAGCTAAAGAACATACAACTTTACATCGCCGGAGTTGCGCTGATAAGACTTCAACAAAGTGTCTGGAGAAACTGACAGACTAATCAATTGTAAACTGTAATCATGGCGGACGTTTTAATCTTGCTTTGCTAAACAATACCCGACTCGTTTTCCTTACCGCAACTCATAATATTATCCTAAAATACATTTGTGTTTTGGTGACATGAAATAACTGATTAGTTTCGTGGTATTCAAAGATGCGACTATTAATATATGGTTATTGTTGGACAGCGTCAAGGTAACGTCAATTTTTTTTCCGTACAATACATACACGAGGTACATTTAATTCATTAAGAAGATTGCGGGTTATCGGAATATAGGGGAAACGCATTGTGTTGGGTTGCAGGAATAGGAAAATCTTCTTTATATCCTGTATTGTGTGTGTTGGAAAACCAATAAAAAAAAAAATCGAATTATATGCCGTATTGTGCGTGTACTGTTCAACATATGTCATGGACGCAAAATAAGACACTCTGCGTGTACTGTTCAAAAGATGGCATAGACGCTATAGTAAGATGCTCCGCGTGTACTGTTCAAAAGATGTCATAGTCATCATAGTATATTAATTGTATATATCTCATTTGTGGTGAATAAAACTGAACTGAACTAATGGATGCTGCACCTTGTTTTCGGTGGTATTGATTTTGCTATTTCTTACGGTCGGGTAGGGATACAATTAATGTATAACATATACTCATTCTGCTTTGTGCACTGTATTTGTCATTTACCGCCATGGAGATGAAAGTTATCTATTTGATAAATATGGAGTTTGACAACATCTGGAATGGACTATATATATATAAAAGGACTGTTATAGAACTCTAGCATTTAATAACATCATTTGCTTTTCTTTGCAAAAGAGAAAGGATGTAACGTGTGGCTTAAATCATACACGTATTGCCCAACACTAATAAAGTATCGCCCATTACTAGAGGTCGAGGAGTTGCTATAATGGCGGGTACACAATAAGATCTACGTGTCATGACTGCTGATCAATGTCAATAAAGACACACCTTAGGAGAGCAATATGAATTTGATCATAACGGTTACCATGGGGTTTAGGCCTCGGTTCTTTTTGCATTATGATCCTATTTGCTTGGGGAATTTGTTTCCTTTTTTGCTTAATAATAACATAATAATAACACACATTTATAGAGCGCTTTACTTTAGTGAGATCTAAACTCAAAGCGCTGTACAACATACGAATAAAAGCAAAAATACAACAATGATCTTAAAACTACAAAAATATACATACACAGAGTCAAATGCATATTTAAAACACCCCCCCCCCCCCCCCCAAAAAAAACAACCCCGCAAACAAACATGAGATATGAAAATACAGTGTTTGGCATTAACATGCATTATGAATTGAAAGATAATGAACAAATACACAGCAATTAGATTTCCAAGTTAAATAAGTACATACATACGCCGATGATACTCAACTATATTTGTCGTTTAATGTAAATGATGCTGCTGAGGAAAGTTTAGCCCGTCAGCGTATTGAACTGTGTATTTCTGATATTGGATTATGGATGTCAAAAAACAAATTGAAATTGAATGATAGCAAAACGGAACTGCTGATTATATCTTCAAAAAAGGCTCAGAATAAGATCCAGCATAAGAATATTCAGATTGGTTCTTCAACTATTTCTGCCTCTACCAATGTTCGCAATTTGGGAATATATCTTGATTCTACGTTATCAATGGAGAACCATGTCAAAAAGGTGTGTCAATCAGCATATTTCCAAATTAGAAACCTCAGTTTCATTAGAAAACTTCTCTCTAAGGATACAGCAGAAATACTATTGCATGCTTTTGTAACATCGCGCCTAGACAATGGAAATGCTTTACTTAATGGAATAACTGAACAACAACTTAAGAAACTGCAACGTATACAGAACTCGGCTGCTCGCGTTTTAACAAAGACTCGCAAATTTGATCATATCACACCTACTCTGCGGAGTCTTCACTGGTTGCCTGTTCGAGAACGGATCCAATATAAAACTCTACTTCTGACATGGAAAGGTTTAAACAATATGGCACCTTCTTATATAACCGACCTTCTCTCTCCATATACTCCCACTCGCAGTCTAAGGTCATCAGAAAAGTGTTTATTATCAGTTCCACGAACAACATCCTCTTACGGTGATCGTGCTTTTTCAACCGTTGCTCCAAAACTTTGGAACTCTTTACCCATAGATGTTCGTCAGTCAAATTCTCTCCATCGGTTTAAATCAGGACTCAAAACATTCTTATTCAATTCTGCTTATGACTGCTAATATCAACTGTTTTGATTATTACATTTTGTTTTGCCATGCTATTGTTATTGTTTTTTTAATATTCAATTTGTAATTTAATTTGTTTTTAGTCATATTTTTAGCATGGAACAATTTTTTTGTTTTGGATTTTGTTCAGCGCAAGTTTGTTACATATCATTTTTTTTCTCTGTGATTTCCACTGTACTGTATTTGTTTTTCTTGTTGTTCATTGCGCCTTGGATTAGAACTTGTTTCTAGATAAATGGCGCATTATAAATGCTTATTTATTATATTATTATTATTATTATAAGTAGGTCTCAAGTCGCGACTTGAACTCCTGAAGTGAACCTGCCTGGCGTATGTCCATTGGGAGAGTGTTCCATAATTTAGGGCCGCGATGGAGAAAGCTCTATCACCAAAAGACTTAACTTTGCTTTTTGGAACAACAAGAAACTCACGGGAGCCAGAGCGAAGGTTAGCAGTGGGAATATAAGGTTTCAGTAAAGCAGACACATAACTTGGACGGTTGGACCAGCATTGTTAAGTGATTTATACACGATGAGCAGGAGCTTGAACACGATTCTTTTCTTGATAGGAAGCCAGTGGAGATTTCTGATAACGTGACTTATATGGTCACGTTTACGTTTCTTTGTGCCTGTAACTAATCTTGCGGCCGAGTTTTGAACACGTTGCTTGTATGTTTGTGAGTTTGTTTGTTTTTTCTCCAAATTCAATAACAATCCCAGTGCCTCAGGGGTGCAATAATTCTTCCATGTTAATGCTAAATCCGAACGTCCATGTATATAAGACTACTTTCGTATTTAAATTTGTTGTGGCTGTAAATTGCATGCTGTTCACTGCTGTTTAGCATTTCAGGTTGCGTTTGCGCAATCCGTGGTGAACACGTAGGGTATTATAACACAGGACTGTATGTGTGTGTATTGTTGCAGATAGCAGAATGAATGCTGCCAGAGAGGAATGCAAGAACCCCTCGGTCGTCGCAACCATCTAAGCGTAGTGAACCAGCCAGCATGGGGGTGGTAGTGATGCATATCACCATATTATGGGCAAGTGGTTCATCTGCGAATGAGAACGTATAATGAGTAATGAGTCTGTTATTTCAAGTCTGGAGGTATTTCCAAAACAAATACTTCTTTTTGCATGCATTATTTCATAGAAAGCTCACCATATAATCTAATATAATAGTACTCGATCTATTCTGCCCGCCAACCACCCCATCCTCGAAAATATATAATGGCTAGTCTAACCAGAAAAGGTTGTCAATAATAATTATATATATATAATATTTCTCTAGACTTGAATTTAAAATGCACACATATTTTGATATATGTTTCAATCGTCGTAGAGCGTGTTTCTGCTGGGGCACTGCAAAAAGTAAACGCTAATAAACTCTAAATTTCAATCGGTCGGTTTTTAATCCCCCTGTTTCTACTCGCGAAAAGTTACCGCTAAGTTTATCGATCCTAGTCGATGGGCCACGACTTTTGACTATTTGTAATACCAAACGATGCCACCGCACCTGAACAATATTGCTATACAATAATGTGTATAACCCAGGGTGACTCGGTTCACGGCGCAAACCGCTAAGAATCGCCTTTCTGTTTCTATTGAGTTTATTGCCGATTATACCAAAAATACCGATTATTGCCGGGTTCTGCCTGTTTCTACTGGGCAAACTTAGCGTTTATTAGCGGTTTCTTAGTCGATGGGCCACGACATTTGACCTTTTGTAATACCAAACAATTCAACCGCACCTGAAAAAGATTGCTTCACAATGTGTATAACCCAGCGTGACACGGTTCACGGCACAAACCGCTAATATTAATCGCCTTTCTGTTTCTATTGGGTTTATTGCCGATTCTTACCGGTTCAAAACCTGGTTTGTGAAGGTTTTGGGGATAACCAAAACATACCGTTTATTAGCGGTTTCTTCCCCAGTAGAAACACGCTCTATATAGTGGCATAACCCTGACTGTCACAACACACAGCAAACGTTTCATCGAGAGGGTTTTGAACCGATTTTTGTATTAACCATGTTATGCCCGGAATATTATATTGACCCAAATGACATTAAATGGCTCACATACAAACTGTCTCATCCCAATCAATAGAACGAAGTGTTCCCACAGGCTTTGGTTGGTTGCTCACGGCTTGATGTGGCAGCTTGTTCTATGCACATTTTCCATAGGGACGATGGGTGTCTGGAAACATAGATTGTAGAAAATGCTTTACTCAGAAATAAGCTGTTAGCAATTTTGCACATTACTATACTGCTGTCAAACATCATCCCAAAATGGATTAATGCGACATCTATATGGTTCTACGGAAGATAAAGTACACTTTCTTCATGAACCTTTTTCATATCAAGTAAACCTTACCGAATGTTGCAAAACTAATAATGTTTTTTGAGTATTAATATTTAAACATTAACCTTATTAACATTATTTGTCCATCTACCTACCGTAGTAAAACAAAGCGCTCTCACGTTTAATAGACGATATTGCTGCAATGTACCTTACCCAGTTGAAATAACCATGTTGCTACCCTTTTGTTGATTGCATACAAGAGGATATCGGTACCAGGCTTCTCGTTACATTGCGTTTTCGCGTCTGGGGACGCAATAATTTTGATAAAAACGCAATAAATTTTAAACTGGACTCTTTATTGCGTCCATCTGGACGCAATAATTTTTAATCGTGTGTCAAGATAATTTTATGTGTAAGCTTACAAATATCAGTTTTCGTGACAATCCGAATCGAAGTATACTTGGTAATAAAATATTAAATATTCTCGGTCTTCCTTACAAGTACAACTCTCGACTATCGTCCATGTTTTCATCCCATCTACAAATGTTTTCATCGTGTCCGTAGTCGTGGTTGAATGCATACATCGTCAATACAGTATTTGTACGGCCAATTTTCAAGAGAGACTAACACGTGCGTATTGCGTAATTTCTTTTTCTTCTCGCTATTTTTTTGTCTCTTCAACAGACTAATAGTGACGCGATCGTTTGTTAAACACGATGTTGCGTCGATTATAATACTGGTGTAAGGGATGAATTTGTTTGTACGAGGGCAAAGGTTGAATACATTATGATAATTATAATTAGTTCGTCTCTGCGACATATCCAGTTCATCGCTTTTATTGTTTGTTGTATTGTAAAAATGTAGATGAATCAGTAATTGTTATAGTGATTACCGCATGTGTAAATATCTTGACGGAAAACTTTAATCCACACGCAGGCCTGTCGCATGATTGATAGGGGTAGGTTATACAGCAGGGGTAGGTTATTTCAGCGCCGTAGTCCCGTTTAACCACTCCGTAATCCGTATCCGATTCCGAAGTCACAACTCACAATTCGCAAATTACATTTTTGACTTGGACCCCATAATTTCTTCTCGGACCCCATAATTTTGAGAATTGGTAAATTATGGGGTCCAGTGGACCCCATAATATTTGTACCTAACGAGAAGCCTGATCGGTACACGCTTTGATTCACCCTTTACACTACAGGAATACAAGAAACTACGTTATTATGGTTGTGTTGTGGTATTTTCTTTTCTACGGTTCCTTTCACACTCGAATGAATGGCAGCAATACTGAAGAAGAATCATAATGATTTCAAGCATCCTCATAATGGCTTCCTGACGCAGAAGATAATTGTTTTGATTTTTTAAAAACGTTGACATCGTACAGTGAAGTGCATAGATAAACGGAACTTAGCTCTTGAACCATACAAACAATCCTCTTGACTACTGCTTGTTGATCAAACCCACATTTTATAACGAGACGTCTGCCTGGTCTGCAGCCGAAACGGATTCCACAGAGGCACCAACTATTGTTGAGTTCGAATCACGAGTAATTTGATCATGCAAGATAGAAAGACGCTTCAAACGCCAATTATTTAGGGAGCAGTTCCATTTGTACGCGATAAAAATTGCGAGAATGTTCCGGGCCCCGATGAGTTTTTTATCAGGCCCCGATGAGATTTTTAGCGCGTACAGTTGCGAGTAGCAAAGGATTATTTATCGAGTAGCGTATTACCGCTTGTTTAAATATAACGAAAGATAAGTGGTCGGTATGTAAATAGAGCTTCGGGTTATTTATTCTAGTTGTAAGGTACAAATTCAGCATTTCATGTTTTTAGAGATAATGTTATTGATTATGGATGTTTAACGTAAATTGTATTATCCTCGTGTATTTGCTAAACAATGTCCCGCTAAACATACCCCAGGGTATGGCAGAGGCCTCGTATCGGGCCCCGATGTCTATTTTATCGGGGCCTGATGACTATTTTATCGCGTATCAACTTGAAAAACATCGGGTCCAAAACATATCAGGCCCCGATACAGTCGCGATAAATTTATCGCGTACAAATGGAACTGTTCCCTTAGAGTCTTGGCGGATCCACCCATTCGATTACTAATTGCAATCGCAAATGTAAAGAGTTTTTTCTCGTACGGACGAGACATGCCCAAAGTGGGTATAGTTGTTTCTCCCTTGCCATGACAGTTCTACTTGTGTTTTAATTTTGTACAATAGAGAGATATCGTAAGATGGTATCTCCATGAATTATTCATCATTCTCAGCTAATCACATTCGCTGTCCTGGTAACGACCTGGTCTGCACTACTCTCGTCGTTTAACTAAACGCAATTCCCGAAAAAAATTGTTTAATTAAACAAGCGTCTAACTCGCTTAAAAGTGTCCAACCTTTAACATGGGTATCGCGTTAGTTTTAATGTAACTTAACTACACATCAGCACCAATTGAACGTCGTGGTTTTCTTTTCGCAACGCCATGGGCCATTAATAGTGAGTGCATTTCAAGTCGAAAAATATGGACGCAGAATAGACGTACATGAGATGCATTCCTATAATTTCTACGGTAACCCATTTGAATCGATGATTATTGAATACATACCATTGTACACAATGACACGCTTCAACGATTTTTCTGGGAACGATATATTCATCGTGTTTAAAATCGTGTATTGTTAAACGCCCCGTCTAAAAGATAAACCTGTGTTTATCTTAAACATGAGTTTAGTTAGCGACGATTTTAGACTCAAACCGGTGTTAAGTACGAGAATATGGCCTTAAACCTTTTTAGAAGTACTTAGTTGTGCAGGATTGTGCGGTTTTAGGTATAAAACCCTTCCTACCCTTACCTAATTTAATGAAATGGAATTTGGCCATGATAAATGTACAAACTTTAGAAAAAAATAAGAAATTAGTCATTTTTTTATTCCTGAATTCCTAAATATGTGTAGATCTTGCTGCGACCAAAAAATATAAACATACACTCAACACACAAACAAACGATTTTAACTAGCTAGCTAGCCGATGCTAGCAGTCTATATATCACTGTTCTTATATTCGACAGTTTTCATAAAGTATTCAGACTAGATCAGTGATGCCTTTAATACTATAATGCACTGGCCATAGCCATTTACAGATAGTGAAAACGGCACTTTGAGATACCTTAAACCTCACAAAATGGTTTCAATATTTTGCTTTAAGTGCTTTACTACATTAGTGTATAGTCCCATCAAGTGAGGTGTATATTACGTAAAATAATCCGTCCATATTGTGCCTAGCAACTGGTGAGCTCTGGAGGAGAGGGCAGGCATGCTATGTTAAAGTGGATTATCGAAAATGCAGGAAATGTACTTCATCAAGTTCGGCTTCCGGGTCCGAACTGTACATATCAATCTTTTTATGTGAGTTAAAGATATCAAACTCAACACAAAAGAAAATCCACACTCATTATAAAAGAGACCATTACTTTGAATCTCATGATAATATAAATGATATACATCTCTGATAGAATTTTGCTAGCTACATTTTCAAACCACAGTTGTTTCCAAAGATTGTAAATTGTACAAGATTTACGACGTCTTTTGAAGAAACATGCATTGTCAAATGTCACATTTTACAATGTTGCGGAAGCTCTATTGCATGCATGCGTGCCGAGATCCAAACTAAATAGCCCGCCTAAACATCTGTTGCATACAGTCAACAGAGCTCTGATCGTGCATGCAATGCAATGTGGGTAATCATAAACAAATTGTGACATTGGAAACTTCTTACTTTGCTATATCAATCTTTAAAATGTGTGGTCGCAAATCAGATATCCAAATTTAATTAACAGATTTCTCTAAATATCTTTATCAATTATATGGTCATATATTGATCAGATTTAAAGTTATAAATTCTTGAAATGGTGTGGATTTGCTTTTAGGTGTTTTTTGCAGTATTTATATCGCCACGTGGTATGCCAACGAGATAGGAAACACTTAAAAGTTGCGCCATGCGAGATTATAAAAACAATATCTTGCACAGATCTTAAATGTGCTGTTTTGCATTGCTTTCAGGGATGGAAATAAGACCCGCCCGCCCGCCCATAGCGGGTAACTTTCGTGTCGGGCGGGTGAAGATTCAAAGGTACCCGTCCGACTGGCGGGTAACATTTTTGAAGCTCAAAGTGTAAGTAACAGTAAGTTCAGGGTAATTTCATCATCAGATGATCGTGTGTCATGATGATAGAGGAGATCAGGTTGATAGGAGATTAAAGAGAGTATTAGATTGATGAACATGATGAATACGAGGAGCTGTTACGGGCTAGGTTTACAGTGGAACATCGTACAATAAAGACAAAAACATGTAAATGTAGTTTTAAAAGTAGTCTTGCATCGTTTGCTGCAAAATGTTATGAAAAAACCTTGGGCTGGTAGAATTTTTGTCGGGCAGGTAACTCACACTGGCTCCGACTGGCTAGTTGAAAAATATCTGAAGTTCCATCCCTGATTGCTTCAAACATACATGTACACCATGGAAATGGCATGTGCAGACGCTGATGATACAACAACTTTTACCGGTTTACAAGGAATGCAGCTTTATCCCCGAAGAAATCATTTCAGGACCAGTTCAGGTAAAGACCGTATGTCAAGACATATAGAGCAAAATATAGTGCCATCGGTAGCTTCCACCCTAGGGAACAGAACAAGAAAGTCACATGCTTTATCAGCAGCCGCAACCGTAAATTTCGTGCCAATCGAGATTTTAAATCAAGTGTCTTTTCTGCATTCCTGCAATATGCACTTCTGCATTCGGCCCAACATGCACAATAGGAATGCTAGGTGATGTGCAAGCGATGATGATGCGCGGTCGAACATTCAAACATACACCACGGAAATGCCATGTTCCGACGCTGACGATGCAATGGTACAACATTTTTTTTTCGGTTTACAAGGAATACAGCTTTATCCCCGAAGAAATCATTTAAGGTAACGGCCGTATGTCAAGACATACAGAGCAAATATATTGATAACGGTAGCTTCCACCCCAGGGAACAGAAAAAAAGAAATTCATGCTTTATAAGCCGCAAGCGTAAATTTCGTGCCAATAGAGATTATAAAACCAGTGTCTTGCACAGATATTCTGCGTTCCCTCAAATATTTCTGCAATATGCACTTCTGGATTCGGTCCAACATGCACAATATAAATGCAAGGTGATGTGTAAACGATGATGATGCGGGGTCGTTGTTTAACTTACAGTAATACTTCTAACCATAATATACCACCAATAATGCCCGTATTTATGTCAGACAATCGGGTACGGTTATAAACAATACCCTTTTCTCTGATTATAAACATTAGTTAAAATACAAATTGAAGAAATACTCATATCAAGTAACACATGATATGAACATTATGACCTGGAAAGTATTCTGAATACTGAACCGAGTTTTAACTTCATATAACCCGAGGTAATTACAAACTCATTAGTACATCAGAATGTCTTTTGGACTAAGTATACTCATCGAGTAGATTGTACTAGTTCACTTAAACACATATTTTCTCGTCGTGTAACCATCCACTCCTAACAAATTGCCTCTCACTTTCAAGTTTATTTTGCCGTGTCACAACGTACTCATTTGTAGGGATACCTCAAGCTCTATCTCATTATAACGATCCGTCATTGTAACTCTTTAGGGAAATTGTCAAGATTGGTTAGGTGTACTAATAATATCCTTAGGTTAATGTTTGGTAGATACATAGTCGTGCACCATGTAGCTTGTATATGAATTTGCATGGTTATGGATCTTGACATCGCATTGATCTTTTCGCCCTAGCCATACGACGATTTTAAATTGACTATTTTATGTGGGGATTTGCTTTTTTATATTCACATAAAACCGAGTATAATAGCTAAAGAGCAAATACGGTATACCATCCCAAGCCAAAGTGCATTCAGATCAGATATCCCTCATATATTCACGCTATTATTAGAAATTACAACAACGTCACATATTTGGCGATGTATTTTCTCTTGTGATCGATGAGTGATTACTCGACAATTCGATTAATGTTCGATTAATGCAAATCCGTGCTATGGAATTTAAGCGCTTAGAAATGTAGCATTATTATTATACAGAACACATCCGTAGGTTACTTTTGTTCAAATGCCGCGTTAAGACAAAATTAGGCTTTAGAACAAATAAAATAAAATCACCTGTATGGACGTCGCCATATTGATAGAAGCCATGACGAAACAGTTGCCGGATTTTCATATCTCATTTTCATGCACTGACATTTCTGCCTTGAATTTCTGCATGATTTTGAGATCGCTGCTGATGAGGCGGTTTTAGTAACGATGACATCACGATTAAATTCAAATAAATAAAAAAGCTTTCGGGACCCGCTGTCACCTGTGCGCAACGTGCGTACATTATCCGTTTACAATTTGAAATCTTTGCATTTCTACCCATCTTCAAAGCACTCAAGTTATCTGCATATTTGGTAAGCTTTGAATGATGAATTATTCATGAAAATACCATCTCACGACGTCTCTCCATTGTAGAAAATTAAAACAGAAATAATAATGTCATGGGAGAAACAAACTATACCTACGTTGGGCATGTGTTTACGATAAAAATACTTCCTTTGGCGTCAGAAATTAGTAGTTGGATGGTTAAGTCCGGCAAAACTCTAAACAAATAGCGTCATAAGCATCTTCCTTGCTCTTTCAAATTACTCGCGATACTCACTCAACAATAATTTGAAATTTGATGCCCCAGTAAAATCCACTACGGCAGCAGACCAGAAATTATTGAGTAATAATGGTCAATGGGACTTTTATGCCGTTCAAGAGCTAACTTACTTTTATTTATCTGGCCCACTGTTCGGTTCAGCGTCTGTATGCAATAACATATTGTCTAAAAGCACTTTCGGGTTCGCCGGCAGTATTACTATTTTTAGTTTGAGTGTGAAAGGAACCGGAGAAAGGAAAATATCATCTTGACATGTGTAATAACATGGTTTCTTTCATGCATGTAGTGTTCAGTATAAATAAAAAGTGAAAGCAATTAATAATGTGACAGAAATATGATAATTTCAACGAGGCAAGGTACACAACAAAATATCGACACTCCAGACTTATCTACAAGATTCTTCTACAAGATTCTTCTAATAACATTTAAATGTACTCGTACTTTAGCTCCTATGTATCTACAAGATCTTATTCAACAATATGAGCCCACTCGCAATCTTCGTTCTGGCTCAAAATATCTTCTTGCGCATGTTTCTTCACCTTCTACTTCATATGGTCGCCGTTCTTTTCAAGATGCTTCTGCTGAACTTTGGAACAATTTACCATATCATGTTAAATCCGCCAAAACTCTTGAACAGTTCAAATCATTGCTAAAAACTCACCTATTTAATGTTAATGTTTAATTTCTTTTTGTTTCGTCTTTTGTTACTCATGTTACTGTGTGTTTTTGTTTTTGTTTTGTTTTTGTTTGTGATAGCGCATAGGGACTTAATTGTGTTATGCGCTCAATAAGTATGGTTTTATTAATATTATTATTATTATTAACTGGCAAATGCATTTTGTAGATATTGGGACTTCACCGAAACATTTAATCTCGACTTTCAAAAACAATATGTTTATACCCCATGGGTTATCTTATTATACAGAGCTATAAATGTAATAAAGTGTAAGTCCATTTTTTTTAACTTCCCGAGGACTTTTAATTCTGACTTTCAAAATATGTTAAAACCCCACAGGAATCGTATTACACAGCTCTACTAATGTTTGAGAGTGTGTAAGTCCATGGACAAATCTCTTACTCGTTTTACAGTTTTGATCTTGTTGGAAAAGTATAGGGTTGCTTGAAAACCAAAGATTGATCACTTATTCTGAAATTATTATGTTTAAATATATTGATTAATAAAAGTGTGCATTGAAGCTGACTGTCTCATGAACATAGGTTAACTACAGATGAGTCTTGCTTGAAAATACAATAACGAATTGTTTTTCTGGTCTTTAGTCGTATTCATACACTCTTAGTAGTGTCGAACCAATCAGAAAGCAAGAAACTAAAATACGCGGAGTGCATTAAAAGTGTCTAATGCACTCCGCGTGTTTTGATTCGTTGTTCAGGCATCGCGGGTTCGCCGATTTTCACTATGGGTGGGTGTTAGCAAACATGTTAATATGTTTTTATTCGTTATAACATATACCACAATTATGCTCAAATTGAGAATTTGGATTTGTATAGTGTCGTGTATGAATTAGGTCAATACATGCGTATGTTTTGAAAAATTAGAAAAATCAATGCACTTACGCACATGTTGATATGCTCAATTTCTGTCAAAACGGCACATACGCATTTATTGACCGATAAATATCCTGAGGAGAAATACATTTGTGTATGTTGGCATGACACAACTGTTTAGTCTCATGGGATTCATAGATGCTGCTAATAATGTATGGTAATCTTTTGATAGGTTCAGGGTTACGTGAATTCTTTCCGTAACATACTGATCATACGAGGTAATCTGAATGTATCAAGACGTTTGCGAGGCTGCAAGAATATAGGGACCATATATTGTGTCGAATCGAAACAATAGGAACAAATCAATTATATCCGTCATTCTGAAGGTTTGCGACAATATGAAATATCCAGTATGTATCAATGACAAATTATATGTCGTTTTACGTCCATATTTGTAAGGGCTGCTGGTACGGATAGATTTTCATCGTATCCATAATTGTGGGGGATTGCAAGAATAGGGAAAATTACATTATATCTTGTATTTTGTTACATTGTAAGAATCCGGAAAAAACTCTATTATATTCCGTATTTTTAATAGGAAAAAGCCAAATTGAAGTTTGTTATGTGGTGGTATTGCGAGTGTAGAAGTTCGCTGTATCATGTATTGTGTTAGTCTTCATAGATTAGGTCAACCTCATTATATATTTTAGTGTGAACTTGTTCAAGAACAGGACAAATTCAATATACCCCGTGTTGTGTGGGGTTGCAGGAAATGGAAAACTGCATTATATTTTGTATTGTATGGGATTGCGAGAATAGTACAAGCTCTATTCCCTCCTTTTTAACACCTTAATAAGATCTTTTATCGTATGGGATTGAAACAATAGGAGGAAACTCAACATTCGGTATTGTGTGTGATTGAAGAATAATGGTATATCTAAAACCATTCGTGGATTTTTTCTTCAGTGTTTATAGAATTAGTTGACAATCGGGATTATCATTATTTCATATCATGTCACTTATCATCATTCAATGAATTCTTAAAATAGAAAATGTACGTACACTTCTCGTGTGTTTTAACGTAGCTGACATGCCGGTTTTATTGAATGTATTGTATAAAATATATTTATTGTCTTTCATTACAATTCATGGTTCAACTTATAATACTGTGAACGTAAAAAAAAAGAAAAAATCTTTAAATGTACTAAAATGATCTTATATTTCAAAAATTAAAAAAAAGTATAAAATCAAACATTGTGAAATAAAGATCAAAAACTATCGAGAGAAAAACAACATTGATATACTACCGGTATACGCCATTCACAAAATATACCTCATCAGATTTCCTCGGACAGATATAGGTTTGAAGGGAGTTCGAACAAAGTAACATCCCTCCATTTCTTATATTATATAACCATAAATACTGGAACGGAATGATTTCATTAATATTTACATTTGGTGGGTCACACTAAAGGGGGAAATCTTAAATTATGAAACGCATTTTCTAGTAACAAGTTACCCAACATAAATCTTTGAAATGAATGATGGCTTCATGGTGCAAGTAATATGTCATTGAACAAAGCCAGCCGGTTGTTTTCCAGTATAGCTTTTAACCATCACTGGTTCCTTGTTAATACTTACATGACGTTGGTAAGTATGTATAATGTTATTCTTGTCATGTCAAAAATGAGCCTTTCAGCTGGCAGGTATGAATAATACGTAATGAATAATATGAAACTCACATTACATTTCATACGCAGAGAAGAAACAACAAAACTAACACACGTCGAATGTCCATTAAATCTTCAAATACTGGGTTTTTAATTTTGCGTAAAACTAATAAAAACACATTAAATACTTGACATCGCCATTTCCTTCTTGAACGTGGTAAAACTGAGATGTAAAACGAAATGTTTCAGAACATTTAGATCGGATGAATATTCACATGTCCTTTATGTATTCAGATTTGCTCTTCTCCATTATTCCCGAATGGTAAAATCGTGTTAAATATGTTTAGATTAACTGCAGTTATTGTAAGCATCAAGCAGCATCAGCCCCCCCCCCCCCCCCCCCCCCCCCCCCTCTGGCTACATGTAGTCACAGGGCCCTCTCTTGCGTGGGCTGTGTCTACCAAGGTCAAGAGTTAGTGTTTACCAGCAGACATCTTGGATTCAGAGTATCAGTAACGCATTCATGAAGGAGTTTTAAAAGTGGTGGTGGTGGTATAGGCCTACAGCTAATTGGTTTATCCCGCCCACATACACCCATTGGTGGTACTTTAATTTAATTTGTGGTACTTTATGTTTCCCTCTTATAGTATGGTGCATTATTGTTTTGATTTGATTAGGGAAAAAACCCTCAAACATGGTATTTAATTATTTATTTACACACACACACCCACAAAAGCACCCCCCAAAACTTGGCTTTGTAGCCTCCATTAGTTAGTTACGGTAGTAACCATGTACACTTCAATACAACACAAACTCAAATAACTAATACAAGTGGTACGTAATTATCGCACTTCTCTGCCATGTTAGTTCTGAAGATCCCCTTTTCACTCTGCTTATTTTTTCAAGACCTATTTCTTTCAATATTCAAAAATTGAAAACATATTTGTATTTCAAGGCACTAAATCAACGAACAATTTTAGTTCTTACCAACCTCCTAAATTAGATTTAGGAGGATATTGATTCCCAATGTCCAACTTTTGATAATATTGTTAATAGTTAGACACTTTCCCGACAAATGATTTTAATTAATTGACAGCATTACATTTACGATGGGAAAGGTGATGCGTTTACACTATTACTCCTCCAATTGAAATACAAATGTAAGGTTATAAAACCAAATGAAATACATTTATGTTAAATCAATTTCAATCATTAAATTAATCAAATTTATTAAAAGATGTTCAGAAAATCGACTATGGCATAAATTCCGGAACTCAGGAACCGTAGAGACCAACTTTGTTTAAACTTTGCTAAATCCCTTTTAAAATCTAATGAATTCCGTGGTTGGTTACCAAAATCTAGAGATGAACAAGTGCATAATATGACTCTCCGTAGTGCTCACAAAATAACTGTTCCTAAAACACGTACCCTGCGTTACGCTCGTAGCTCAATTCCATACATGGTCAAACTCTTAAATCATACATTATAGTTCTGTTTCCAATAGGGGGTGGGTTGTTGTGTTTTGCATGCTTAGTTATTTCTATGAATATATTGTTTCTATTTTTCTATATATTACATATTGTAAATATTGTTGTAATTCAGCATTTTGCTGCGATAATGATATGTTTATTAAACCTTGAATTGAAAAGAAATGGTTTGTTTAAGGTAATGGGCAGGGATAAAAAACCGGTTGCTTGATCAACCAATTGATTAATGAATTGACTAATTAATGTATTCATTATTAATATATTATTCGCATGTGTCTGTCTTCAATTAAATATCTATTAAACACGGCGACATCACTGGGAATACCGTATACTACATGTAGTATACGGAATGTTATCGAACTTTCACACTACTAAATTGACGTGAAAGTGTTGCATAAAACATGAAGATTGTCTCTTTAATCATTGACCTTTTTAGTAAATTAATATTTTATTCATAGTTAATGTCTCAAGATTGAAATATAATAAGGCTACAGACTTCATTATCGAGAACGTTATACAGTTTTTTAATTCAAGTAATGGTTCAAGTAAAAATCATAGATACTTATATGTGATGCATAAAATATGAAGATTGTCTCTTTAATCATTGACCTTTTTAGTAAATTAATATTTTATTCATAGTTAATGTCTCAAGATTGAAATATAATAAGGCTACAGACTCATTATCGAGAACGTTATACAGTTTTTTTAATTCAAGTAATGGTTCAAGTAAAAATCATAGATACTTATATGTGACGCGATCAAGCCGAATGAGTCGTTTGTCGGGAATATTGATATTGAGTTTAAGGTAACAATTCTCATGTTTTACATTGTTTTCCCAGTTGGTAAAGTGTTTGTAACTTAAAACTAGAAGTTCGATTTGTAGTGGGGTTTGAACCATACTGTAGCATTTTTCACCTGTCTTTGAATGATGGACAAATAACAAAATTCAAAACTGCCGACTTGTGACTCGTTTCGCTTTATCACGTCACATATAGAAATAATTTAGATCAATCAATCATCCCAAGTGTGTACATTTACGTTGCACTTAAGTGTGAGAACAGAATAGATTAAATTAATTAATGGATGTGTGAGTGTTGTGAGTGGGCTGAAGAGACAAACGAGAATATAATCTGATTCAATAGAAACCAATGGTGCAAACAAATAGCAAAGTTGAGAATTGTTATAATGAACATTGATCGAAATAGCCAGCTTCAATTGTACTGAATGTGTACAGCCTAACCCTCGAGGTGCACTTTTCAAATCCGTAAGTGGCTTAGGGGTTGAGCCAAGAGGCAGGAACAGATAATGAAGTGGAATCCCCTAAACGCTCGTCTTTATCTGCTGGTAATTTATTTAGGCCGCAAAAGTGCTTGCAAGTTCGCGACGGTGCGATTCTAATGGGTTTTATTTGTCTGGGATTTAACCGTCTAATGTTTGTGAATATTTGAAAATAGGTGCTCAATTTTGGTTTCAATGGCATACTGTGTATTCTCTTATTCTAATTCGTCGCAACATGCTCAGCATAGACGATTTCCTAATGCCTAACAAGTGACCAGTTTCTTAGAGCCCGACGGTGTCTTAGAGTCACAGAAATATTCATGCTAATATTATTATAGTACTTACTTTTGTCATTCAAGATATACTCAAGTATAAAATATTTAATACGTAAATATAATTAATACCAAAAACACGTTCAAACAAATATTAAAACAAATTCAAATTATTCTATCCACGGTGTTAAATCAATGAACATCGTTAAACAGCCATAAAAAGAATGGGGATTATAGACAACCCTTAGGGGTTCTAATAGCGTGATCAGCGTTTAGTTGGCGTTTAATATCAAGTTATTTCAACATGAAATGTCAACACTGAGCCACAAATGGCCACCGAAAAGGAATCAAAGACTCGATATGAGCTTTGGGAAAATAAAAGCCAACATTTCGAGAGACACCAAGTTCTAAGTTCGCTAAAACAAAACGAAATACTTCATCGCCGCATCAATGGCCGGAAAAGACTACCATTGAAACTAGTTAGAGAAGCATTCTTTTGGGACACTTTGAATTAACTAGCTTAAACCTGTCTATTTGATAACAGATGAAAATAAGAGTTAAGATGGAGAAATCTCAACCTTGAGATATTCCCAGAGGATATGGCTGATAAGAGTGGACCGTGGTCTTTAAAGTGGGTTCAAAGAGATTAAGAGAATCAAAGAAGTGACCGAATTCATTGTATTTCAACACTGACCTTTTCAACGGACTTCAACTCATGAAATATGCGACTCGATATTGCTCGGGGGTTGTAAATTCCACTACAGCTCCCTCTGAGGAAAGTTTACAATGATCACTTATAACACGTGTGACGAGAATTCAAATAGTGTATGGCGGGATATACAGCAAACTCTGTGACGTGAGATTCTTAGGGTCATAAGTAAGAAATATGATGGTATGGGTTTATTCCAGGTTCTATTCATTCTTATAACTATCTCCGACTAAACCATTGACACAGCTGTATCAGTTGACTAATTTTGTCGCTTGTCGAAATCATGATAATGAAATATTATACTGTCATCAATCAATTTCTTATACAATTCATCAAGTCAGAAATGTTCATACTTTAATTGACGTCAATTTTTTATAATTTGACTATTGTTAATTAATCTCGGATATTTATTTCAAAGATAGTTTACTGTTATCAGTTTTATACATAATGCATTCGCATGACAACACGGCTTTTATTTGAAACAATTTGTATATGTTGACTAATCTTAGTGTTATCATCATAACTCTGTCAAATATTTTATTCATCAATCAGTTTCCCTTCAAGTTTCCAATACTATTCATATGTGTTATACATATATATGAATGTTATCCGGTAGTTTGAAGATAAATTGATGAATAAGAATAATACGGGAACTTACTTTTTACAACTGCTTTTACAACTGCTACGTTGCGTGTGTGAAACCATGACCTGCTGAAGATGATGGGTCACGTGATAAATAGATAAATTTGAGTTTAAGGATGTTGTTATCCTTGACCAGGAGGACAAGTGGCACGAACGAGAAGTGAAGGACACCATCTGGGAGAGGGTTGAGCGACCTTCTTTGAACAAGTCAAGAGAATTACGATTTCAACTATCACACACCTGGGACCGTGTCCTTCGGGGTATTCAAAGCCGTCTTCATCTATCACGTGAACCATCATAATCAGCGGGTCAGTTGTCTGATTAATTGTGATGGTTTCAGACGCAACGTAGCAGTTGTAAAAAGTAAGTTCCTGTATTAGTGTATAACTTATAAATTTATATTAATCGTGTTATTCATAAATCAATGTGGCATTTTTGATTAAAGTGACCATGGTATTTCCCGAGAGAGAGGAAGGGAGAGGGCGATATAGAGTGTGGGGTGGGTGGGGTGGGGGGTGTGCGGGGGGGGGGGGGGGGGGGGGGTACCCGGTATCTCCGACCGTGAAGCTGTACATGTGGCTGGTTGGCTGGTTGAGACACAGATAACAGCACCGATAAGCCAGGATAAGATACCAAGTGACTGAATATGAATATGATGACCTTTCTCCAAGTTATTGAGGTTCACAGACAAAAATAGCCTTTACAAAGAAATATGATGATGAAAAGATAAAAATGCGAATCATATGAAGACTTTCAAGGTTTAGTCAGCGTATGGAAACTCTCGGCGGCCCATCTACATCATAAGTGGGGTTTACAGTGTGTTTAAATGTACTAGCAAATTCCTCGCTTTTGATATTCACCCTCTTTTATAACGATAAATACAGTTTATTTTGATTGGTACATCATTAAAAATCTTCTGGTGTTTTTCTTTTTGAATTTTCACTCGATAACATTTTGTGAAATAATTTAGTAGCAAATTCACATTTTTTTCTTCTTGAATAATACTATTCTTATTATGAATATGAACTTAACAAGCGGATAAACGATGAATATTTGGATACTGACTACCGCATATTATACTCTTGACGTAATAGTGAATAACAGACTTGTACATTAGTTGACTTAGGGCGTGTTCACACTATAGCTTTTTCCTCATTAACCCGGATTGATCGATAATTCATTTTCTGTTCACACTAGAGCGTATGTCAAACTCTGTTTGTTGCAAGTGTTGGCCGTGGTGTTTTTTTTAATTTTTTTTAACTGGATATTTAAGCTTTATCTCAAACTGTTTTTAAGCTAAAAAGTTTATGAAATACGTATGTAGCGATTCTGTACGCCGGTCTGAAACAAAATATCTGGTGCAGAACATAACATGCAATCTATATTCTAAAACACTGACAAATCCCAAGAAAGATTTGGGTTCCAGACTTGTTGTTATGTGTTTCAGTATCTGTGAATTTTTTCTTGAGTGCTTTGATTTTATTTTGACATTGCTCAATGTTGCTCAATGTTACGGTGAAAACCCATTGCCTCCATCTGGCGTGATATATTGGCGTAAATATCCTTATTGTGGATCATTGAGTTCAAACTAGTTTGCACGGTCTCATCCGCCCTGAGTTCCATCATGGCTTCCGTTTCAATTTCGCTCCATTTATTTGCCATTTTGACAAATTTGATAAAGATTTCAACCAGAACCAAAGGCAGACGAGAGCGTGCGAAGCAAAGCTGAAAACTGAAGTAAACAACTACGGTCAGAGATTAGCAGTCAGGTTTGCAACCCGGGTCGAACAGCGATTTCTGTTCACACTACAGTCGACCCGGGTTGAACCCGGGTTGAACCCGGGTTCTACCCTTCACTTTCGCATGGTTGTAATTTTCGACCCGGGTTCGACCCGGGTCGTGGAGAAAACTAGCTATAGTGTGAACACGCCCTTATTTAAAGAATAGTAATGCCACATTGACAAATATTGGGTCATGCATGAAAACATGATGAAAGGAATCGGAAACTCGAGAGGAAAACTGATTTATGAATATATTTGAAAATATTACGACAAGAGGACTAACATAATTAGTCGACTTATTAATTATCGTATATAATGAAAACCTTGTTTACATAAGTTTGTTATACATACTGTATGTACATGCATAACTATTGTCGATAAAGATATTGAAATAGGGATACTGATTATTATGATTTCGATGATATATATGATTACTACACGAATATGTTGAATAGTAAATATGGCATCAATTAAAGTCCGGACATGACGAACTGCATAAGAAAATGATTCCTTGCTGTATAATTAGAGAATAAAGGTATTGTTTTTAGACCGTACCCGTGTTATATTGTCTGACATAAATGCGGACGATAGTATTATAATACTATCGAACGCATTTATGTCAGACAATATAACACGGGTACGGTCTAAAAACAATACCTTTATTCTCATTCTTAAACAATCATACTTTAGACATTTATCAAAGAAATAAGTACATTTTATTGTCCACATTTGACAACTTTTACCCCTGCTAGGATCGAATAACCCACAAACATTCCATCCAATCACATGCGATGAGTAAACCATGCGGAAGCGTCGCGGCGCCGGCATAAACGCAGGAAAAGCGCTAAAGACGCACTGCAGATGTGCGCGTTATGGAGCAAACCACGAATTGTGAAGGTCGGGCGCACTGTTAAAACGTAAGCCCCACCTCCCCGTGTTAAGTTGTCTCATCTAGATGTCGCCGATTTCTCTGAGAACCAATGAGATTGTTTAAACTTTCTTAGCTGTTTAAGAATTGTCAGATCATGATTATGTCAAGATAACTTAAATGATTCATGAATAGTTGTTTAGGTGTCTAAGGATTGCCTTTGTGAAATGTACCCATGAGTGCTGCAAACCATGCAACTATGTGTCCTTAACACTTTCCACGCTGCTATTGGTTTTTACCGTTTACAAATCAGATTTGTCAGAAACCTTTCCCAACTTTCAAAGTCTATCTCAAGAATTACTAAACCAATGCTAGGCATGTTTGTACTTATTTCAATGCATTTTTCATGGTGATTCCAAATATGTAACCAAAACAAGTTCTCAGTCACAAGGTTGCCGAGTATTACCGAAACTGACTAAAAAAAATTAATCGGAAACAAAAAATGGAAGAAAAAAAATCGCAACAAATGGCTGCCGCTCGTAGCGATATGCGCGAAATCCAATTTTAAAAGCAATGCGCGCGGGCCGCTGAGACAAAGTATTAATTTTGTTTGGCCATTAGAAACATTAGAATGAAGAAAACCCAGGAAAGAACCCTTCATTTAAGACCATTTAGAATCGCCACACAATATTCTTTTTTGTGGCCAAAATAAACCACCAGCGGATAAAGACGAGCGTTTAGGGGATTCCACTTCATTATCTGTTCCTGCCTCTTGGCTCAACCCCTAAGCCACTTACGGATTTGAAAAGTGCACCTCAGGGGTTAGGCTGTCCATATTCTGTACAATTGAAGAAGGCTATTTCGATCAATGTTCATTATATTCGCAACTGCGCTATTTGTTTGCACAATTTATTTCTATTGAATTAAACTGCATTCTCGTTTGTCTCTTCAACCCACTCAGAACACTACCTAATCAATTAATTAATTGGATATTAATATCCTCATACTTAAAGTTCAACGTAAATTAACTCACCTATGATTTTGATTGATCTGTTTGTATATCATTATTTATAATCATGCTCAAACGGGGAACCATTACTTAACTTAGAAGTTTATAACGTTATCGATACTGAAGTTGATCGCCTTATTGTATCAGTCGTGAGATACTTTAATTCGAATGGTGACAAAATAGGTCAAACTTCAGCACATTTATTTACTTAATAAAATTTTCATTTGTGCTAAGGTCAATAATAAAAGTGACAACCTATTGCGATGGTCATCATGTTTTATGCAACACTTTCACGTCGATTTATTGGTGTGAAAGTTCGAAAGCTTTCTGTCTCTTTGCCCAGTAATGTCGCCTTTTTATTGACATACATTTACAGACAGACACAGGCTAATATTAGATTAAATAATACATTATCAATTAATTTATTAAAGTTTTGGTCAAACAATAATTATCTTCATGCCCATTACGCTAAACAAACCATGTTAAGCTAAATTCGAGTTTCTGCACATTCATTGATCACTTTCATTAAGTTAATAATTGAAATTAATTAAATGTATTTCATTTTGTGCTATAACCTAACATTTATATTTTAATTGGAGGAGTAATACTGTCAACGCATCAGTTTCTTCATCGTAAACTTAATCAATGAAAATAATTTGGCGGAAAAGTGTGTAACTTCAAAGTTCTGGAAAAGCTAGACAGACATCGGCAATTAATATCCTCCGAAAACTCAATGTTTTGTAATAAGAACTGCAATTGTTAGGGCGTTGAAGATGAAAATATTGTTACGATTTTTGAATATTGAAAAATGTATAGGTCTTGAAAATAAGGAGGGGTAGTGGTCTTCAGTGCGACAATACCTGTATTACTTATTTATGTCTATTCCCTTATCTTAAATACAATACTCATTTAAAGGGATCATGAGGGGAAAATATTTAGAAATAATAATACAGCGCCGAAAAACAATGACGCTTAGAAGAAGATTATCAATATATGTATTATATGACAAAGGTGGTATAATAAGAGCTCAGTGAAGGAATGAACGACTTTGAAGAAATTAAAGGCTAACCTTTCACTGCAATACCTCTCAAGAATTGAAATTTACTACATGTACTCAATTATGCTTTAGGGGCATGCTTTATTTCTACTGAAATTCCTCAAAGGAATATCTTCAATGACCACTTCACAAGTATATATGTAAGAAATTGCATCTGTTTTATTCATAAGGGCTAAAATATGCAGCAATTCTTTACTAATAAGGCAATACAACGTTGAATGTCAACATGATTAAATTGAAATACCCGCTGAGATATTTGGTATACAGATGCGCGCTTTTTCATATCTGAATTTTGTGGTATATTAAATGTTACCAGTTTACAACTAAAGTTAAGCCAAGTTATGAGGGTTTTATGTGTAAATAATTAAAGACTAATTTTGAGGTGGTTGTTGTCCAATCTAAGTACAGCGTAAAGTCTATCAAAAAGACCAATCACCCTAACCCCCGAGGCACCTTTTACAAAGAAATTTTGTTCACGGCCAAATAGCGAGGAGGAAAAAGTGCCCCCACTCCCCCGTGGCTCGAACCCCGGACCTCTGGGTTCAGAGGCAGACAATCTATCGCTAGGACACGGGGGGGGGGGGGGGGGGGGGGCTGGGGGAACCATACATGGTGGAGTATATTCCGCCATGTATATACCCTGGGGCCATTATTTCATCGAAAATCTGCTGAGCCGGGTGACACAAGCACACCGCATCGTAGTAATTCGTTGTACTCAAGAGTGTTAGAGTTAAGAACAACAACCGCTACAGCTTGATACAGTGACAAACAGTCAGCTATACCATAGCATGACAGGAAGTTTGAGGACCTCTCACTTCTAACTATAGACTGAACCGCGGAGCCAGTGGGTGGTAGTAGAGTATACGATAAAGACATTTTGTGCTGGTGTGGGAGTGTTAAGTGGCGGATACGAACATTTAGATAATATGAGGAAGATGGATAACTAATTGCCAACAAATTAAAAATGTATACGCTAAAGGTGGTATAATGAGAGATCAAAGAGAGATAAAGAGGCAGTGATGGACTGCAAGGCCTCGCAGAGATGAAATACGCCGCTACAAACTGCTCGCGTGGTGTCTGCTGAAACACCTCAAAGGAATGAGTTCAATGATCCCCTCAACTTTAAAGACCCACTAAGTATTAGGCGCCCTTTTCATCTTCTAACCATAAGTTTTAGAGTGGTTTATCTGTTTACTCAAAAATAGAAGGAGAACACCAATTGAGTGTTTTATTTGTTTCTTCCAAAATAAATATACTACAACTAATAACACTACTACACAGATTGTACGTTGAATATTAAATACAGAGTTAACCACTTTTTACCAATCAGGAATAATAGTGAAGAGGAAACATGAATATACAAAAGGGTATGTGAATTGTCATGAATTAAACATTTTTGTTTATATCTCTCACCTTTCAGACGCTGGAGAGGAAATTACAATATCGAGCATTTAATGTGTTTTATTAGTTTAACGCAAAAATTCCACTCGGGGGAGGGCTTCACAGGCTAAAAAATCGGAGACCATATATACCCGTATTTAAGTGCTACATGAGATAGAACCTGTGTGCGCGCAAGCCAAGTGGTGCTGGCAGAGTTTTTTCTGTGTTACATAGTAGGGTTATGGTTATGGAACCAGGTGTAGTTCAAGGCTATACAGGTCAACAACCGGCTGGCTTTCTTCTATTACATAACATACACCATGTTGTAGAACACCGAAGTATAAAGCCATTATTCATTCAGGAATTTTGTGTTGGTAATTTGTTACTAGTAAATATGTTTCATAATTTGAGATCATAAAATTATAGTTTATTTCTCGGCGTCTTTTTTTTTCGTCTCCACATATTTCTGTGTCTATAGGGTAAGGATGTAAATTTCCGCTCTAGTGTGAACTAACAAAATAAATAACTTCATTCAAAAATCCGTTATAAAAATTATGAAATCGAGGGATATAACTTTCTTCCAAGTCCAAGGATCAATGGAGATGTATATTGGTCAATAGTGTAGTATATCAACGTTTTTCTCTCAATATAATGAGCACTAAACAACGAAATGTCAACACTGAGCATAACTGGTGTTATGGCCGTCGAAAGGGCATTGTTGACTCGCTCCCGTACACTTCGCGAAAAAAATAAATTCCAAAATTCAAGAGCAGTTTTAAGATGACAGTAAGTTTTTAGCGACCCTAGAACAAAATGAAATGATCTATTGCCGCATCAATGTCCATGAAAGACTATCAATGAAGCTATATAGTGGGTCGGGGAATTTGGCTCTTTTTCGCGGAAGTGGCTCGAAAGAGATTGAAAGAAGTGACCGACTTCCAAGATCTAAACACTGATCTTTTCGATGGACCTCAGTTCATGAAATGTGCCACTCGATATTGCTCAGGGGTGGGGAATTCCACTGCCACCTCTCTGAGTAAAGTTTTTAACGACCACTATAAGCCACTATAACACGTGTGACGAGAATTTAAATAGTGTACGAGGAGATAAATGCAGAAAACTTTGTATCGTGATTTGTTAAAGCTCCATGCTAATATAACGGTAGTTTTTCTTTGATAGGGCCATAACTGAGAATAGTCATGATAGCTCAGAGTGCTTTTGTTTTGGTATGGAATATTTGTCATTTATATTGTCGAAAAAGTCATCCATTACTTTCTCGATTTTATAAATACTTGTAACTCACCAGCGATCCGTAATACGAACACTACGAAAGTGGTTCTTAGGTTAGTATGTTTTCATTAGGGCACGCAGAACACACACTGAAGTGCTTTGCTAGCGGGTCAGTCACTGGAAAAGCATTAGGCTACAGGACTCGCTTAGCAGCGCTATAAATTCATGTAAATTGGTGCTCTAAAAACCGGCAACAAATTTAAATAGTCGCCTTCCATCAAAGCTGGTTGTTATATGACATAATTCTCGTATGCAACCGCTCAACATTTGCGTACAATTTGCCCAACACCGTTGGATAACATGTTTTCACCAACAGTTGAACAATTCCAGTTACTCAACAGTTGCACAATTTTAATTACACAACAGTTGGGTATTAATAATTAACCATTTGTTGGGCATTTTAATACCAACTGTTGCTTAATTTGTGAATTGTTATCATTATATATTGATCATTTTTATATGGCAACTGTTGCTTAATTTATCAAATGTACCCATATGTTTGGTGTTTTAATGCCAATTATTGTTGCGTTTGTGACATGTTTTATTATATGTTGAGCATTTTTGTATAGCAACACGGGTTGAGCAAATAATTCTGGGCGATGCATCAGAGCTACATACATCACTTCCTCTCGGTAGTGAACCGGTAACTTGTAACGGGAATTCTTGGCGATGCAGCAGAGCTACATACATTTCTCCCTTTCGGTAGTGCATCTATAACTTCTATTAATATGTTAGTTAATATCTTACATCCCTTATCATTGGTGTTTTTTAATGTGGTTGGGCAAACGTTGGTCCAACGTAGTATTGCTATCTGGGTATGGACGTATAACTAGTCCATAATATATTATACATAAACAAATATTTATGTGATTCTATTGGTGGAGAATAATCACATGACATGAACTTTTTAGTATATTTCCCTGTCGTGTATATTTTGGCTATACAAATCGACTATTCGTCGCTAGTGACGTACGGGGTGAACGTACGTATACAACGCATATATCTTATCCCGCCCGCAACTTGTGTCCCAGGACCACTAGTGTATATATATTGACACCGCTGAAATGATATTCATAAACAAATGTATGTCAAACAAGGATGGCAACTCGCTACAACAATAAATATGGGATATCCTACATTCTTAAACTATTGTGTCAGTGTTATTGAGCTTAATTCCGTTTTGGGTGCCAAGACAGAATAAATATAATTTTGGTCATGGGACACAAGTTACGGACGGGATAAGATATATGCCGTATAAAATCATTCCCCAAGCTCTCATCACGGACGGACGCCATTAGAATCGAGGATTTAAACAACAGTTGATCAATAAAAACCACACGAGTAAATCTTAACATAAGTTGCGTGATTGCCTGAGACAAAAATACTCAACATTTGCCCAATTGAAACAATTAACGCAATATTTTAGCAACTTGTTACTAAATTGTTTTGCTCAACGTTGGGTAGTTTTTACTTTTATACAACACCTAGATTTCTACATTATGTCGCAATTAAGCAACGTATTTTGCTAAACATTTTAGCAGTGTACATGTCATATAGCTGTATTGTATGAATGCATTCTTACGACACGGCCTTCAACTTCAATGTATTATTTCCTTTTTCAGTGGCGTGCGCAGGATATTGTAATTGGGCACAATTCCCCCGACTCAGATTCTTCTAAATTCCCCCATGTACCAAAAAAATAGTAAAAGGTAGCCCCAATTTTGTTTGCAGTCACCTCGTGAATTTCACGTAAGTGGGTGGGGGGGGGGGGGGGGGGGGGGGGGGGGGGGGGGGGGGGAGGGGGGGTTCCAAAATTTCGCACGGTCGAAAAATTTCGCACAGCAAAAAAGAATCACACGGTCACAAAATCGCACAGTCACAAATGTGCACAGTCAAAAAGACAGCACATTCAACAACTAATGGACAATTATTAGAGTTGTCCTAAGTTTTTTCTACAACAATTAGGCGTAGACGACGTCCATTGCTGGGGGGGGGGGGGGGGGGGGGGGGAGGGGGGGTTCCAAAATTTCGCACGGTCGAAAAATTTCGCACAGCAAAAAAGAATCACACGGTCACAAAATCGCACAGTCACAAATGTGCACAGTCAAAAAGACAGCACATTCAACAACTAATGGACAATTATTAGAGTTGTCCTAAGTTTTTTCTACAACAATTCCATTTTTTACCAACTTGGTGCATAATTTTGTCAACAACATGTACAAATTTGCCGACTACTTGTCGGCTTTTGATTTCACCCCCTCCCCACACAAAAAACATCTAGCGACGGCCCATCCCCAGACTGGCAGTAGTTTCCCCCGACAGACAGTAAGTTTCCCCCGACTATTTTCAATACTGGGAGGGGGGGGGGGGGGGGGGGGGGGTGCTGTGCCCCTTTGCTCACGCCACTTTCCTTTTTTATAAATATTCTACAAGTTCATGTATATGCCATATAGCAATATTGTATGAATGTATTCTTACTACATGGCCTTACACTTGTATTCCGTTTTATGAATATTCTACAGCTTGAAGATATCGCAGATATCTCACCTAACCTTGGATGAGGGTTTAGGCTAATGTTTGTTTCTAATAATAGCTTTAAATTATGCACAATATTATGTTGATAATATAATCAAGTTGCCTCCTACAATAGTATATTTGAAAACGTCTCCGAAAAAAGATCAACATGACTATGAGGTTTTAAATTCATCACCATGAAAATTCAAACAGAGGGCAATTGGTGTATAATACATTTAACAATATGTGCTTCAGCTTTAATGTTTTCTGTATTTGTAAAATATTAGAGATATCCCACCTTACCTTGGATACTGGGTTTGCACTCACGTTTATTTCTAATAGCTTTAAAATAGATACAGTTATGTTGATATTAAGACTATAAGTTGTCTCATAAAGTAGTATATTTAAAAACGTCTTATTGCCAAGACAAAACGATCGACTTTGAGGGCACATAATGTATAATAATAATAAGTTGTCAAGGTTTCTACATAAAATGAACCTAGGGATGTTATTAGTACCCACAAATTCTGACGATTTCCCCATAGGTTTATAATGACAAATTACGGATCCTTAACATTATATATACACCTGGGAAAAAAGTATCGCACCGCTGGTTTTTTGTTGAAAAGTGCAAATGTGGCCTCGAATTTTGCCACCATGGTGTGATATTAAGGATCATTTGTTTGCTTTAGCTGTCCAGCAAAATGTTATGCGATAAAAGGACCACATTTGAGTTTGTGACGTAACCGATGTAATGTTTTTCAAGGCCAATGGGATGCATGTTTTTGTCCAAAAACATGCATGAAACAAGTTTGGGTTTAACGCGATATTGAGAGACCCGATGATTAATCTATATTGTTGTAATCCTCGGTAACAAGTCTTCCAAGGTCAAAGGTAATCTGGGGTTAAATTTCATAAGTTGCCCGATTGTCCTCAAACATGAAAAAACTCCCTTTTTCGTACGCCCAATGGTTATGGGGTCAAAGGTCAAAATATGTCAAATTTTAAATAAGTTCAAATATCAAAAGCAATATTGCGGAAGTGTTGACCTAGGTCAAATAAAAAAAATTAACGTTGACCTCTTCGTATTATGCGTATAGGTGCGATACTTTGTTCCAGGTGTATAGATAAAGCTTGAGGTGTTCCTGCTATTGAGCAAGATATAATATGGCAAAATAAACTTGAGATTGTGTAGTAACTTGCTATAAGTGGGTGGTTGCATGTCGAGAGAATGCTTGTGTATAAGTGAGCGATACAATCTGCTTGATAAGTGTATAGGACCGAAAGGCAATATGAGGAACTAATGAGTTCATAATAAACTACCTCAGGTTATAAAGATCTAAGACTGCATTACTACTCTAAATATTAGGTCGAAATGCTTATATCTTTTGTCATCTGATATGAGTGTTTTTCAAATGATTTTGTCTAACTTCTACTGATTTCACATTTGTATCAAAACCCTAAATGATGTACCACCGTGATGTCATCAACGTCAACACGCTTGCTATGCGCATGCAATTAAACTGATGCACACGTGAACGAATGCAGAAGTGTACATTGATTAGGTAAACATGGTAAATGCTAGATAAGGTCTTTACAATCTCGCGTAGGCCGAGAATTTCGCTGCAGACAATGATATATCGTTTGATTTTCTAGACCGGAAGCTACCGTTATAACAAAAAAGTGTAGTACCATGTAATTGCATATACAGATAAATCTATCTAAAAGAACTTTACGCCAAAACAGTATATTTGTATTTGTCATCGTTAAGTTACACATTTCTAACCAGCTAATATTTAAACTATATCTGTTTGTATTCAAATTCATGAACAATAATGCACCTGGTTATTTATCAAAGCTACTATCGCTATACAGTACACAGTACAGCTCGAAATAGAATGGACACTGACATTGCAATGACATTGCACTGACATTGCACTGACATTGCACTGACATTGCACTGACATTGCACTGACATTGCAATGACATTAAATAATGCCTTGAGACGTAACCCGATTAGTACAGTCATTGCAATGTCATTGCACTGACATTGCAATGACATTGCACTGACATTGCAATGACATTGCAATGACATTGCAATGAAGTGCGTTGACATTGTCCATTCTATTTCGAGCTGTACATGTATGTCCCTCAAAGAACTCTTCGCTCTGCTCGTGACATAACCCACCTGAATGTTCCTAGAACAAACAGAGCATTTGGGTCAGAAATCATTCAGTGTAGCTGTTCCACAGTCATGGAACAATCTCTCTCGTTATAGGAGAATGTGTCAACATCTCACAGTTTTGTTTTAATCTTAAGACTCACCTTTTTCTATGCTAATTTGGGTTCTTTATCGCATGCGCTATGATCTAGATGGAATAGCTCCTTATACATATTATTTGTTATGTTATGTTATGTTATGTTATTTTAAAGGTTCATGACTAGCGTAGGTTAGGTCATTAACCAACACAAGCTGGAGTTCTGATTAGATGGGTGACAATTAAATTCAAAATAAAAATAATAAAATCCTTTCGGGACCCGCTGTCAGGTGTGCGCACCGCGCTGGCATTATCAGTATACAATTTGAACATTTTGCACTTTAACAAACCCTCCAAACACTCAAGCTAACTAGAACATCGTATTTGATTAGCTGGAATGATGAATTATTCATTATTCATGAAGATACCATCTTACGACGTCTCTCTATTGTAAAAAATGAAGACATAATGAAGTAATAATGTCATGAACGAAACAACGGCAGCCACTTACGCCACGTGTTGTTTACTAGAAAAATACTTCAATAGGCGGCAGAAATTAGTAATTGTATGGACGAGTCTGCCAAGACGCTAAACAATCGGTGTCATCAAGCATCCTCCTTGCTCCTCCAAATTACTTCTAAATCAATAATAATTTAAAATGTGATGCCTCAGTGAAATTCGTTTCGGCTACTGACCAATAGACGTCCCATATTTAGGTTTGATCATTAAGTAATGGTCACGGGAACTTAACGTTCAAGAGCTAACTTCCGTTTATTCATAATAATAAAAATAATAATAATAATCATAATCAGTATTTATAAAGCGCCCTTCCAAAGCGCTGTAATTTTGCTGCTGGTGAATCATCAGAATAAGGTCGCATCGAGGTGGGTGCAGCCAATTTCTAGCGCAAACCTATCCGTACTTAAATTGTAACATCCACCATTTTTCAAAGCAGCTCCCCAAATACCATTGGGTCAAGGAAGTTTTTGATTACCGAAACAACTGATCACCGATTTTGAAAGCAGGAGGAAACCGGAGAACCCGGAGAACCCGGAGAAAACCTGCGAGAGCGTGCATACACTGTGTATCTGGTACACTGTTCGGCTTTAGATAGCGTCTTTGTGCAATTACATCATGTCTAAGAACACCTGACATCTATAAAATCATGGTATCTTGCATTCCCGAAGTGTTACGTATAAATCCAAATGCGTACCGAAAATGTAAATTTAGGCAATAAATAATAATTATGTGTACAGGCGTAGATGAACATGCTATGTTTGAATAGATACATTTGTTCATCCTTCTGCAAAGTTTAGTTAAGGATAGTTCATGATGAAAGTTCATTGTCATATAGCGTCCATTAAGCCACATTTATAAAAAGTATCGATTTTTAACGTAATGATTTTGAAACGGCCTTTAAAGCCCGGCCCGATAATTTTGCTTGAGCCTGGTCCCTTCAGGACCCAAGCGTGTGTCCGTACGGACCGACCGTATCAACAAAAAAACAAAAACAAAATCAAATTTGTTTAAAGGAAAATGACAGCAAAAAACTAAAAAGTGTGACAGCACCACCCTATTGGAAGGCGAGTTCAGGACGCGTGACGATATAATATCTTGAATTTTTCGAGACTAATCAATAACAGACTAAGTCGGGGGTGGGGGTGATTACCACAACCCCTAAAGATTATTCGCCGATTGCCCCAAAAATGCAAAGGTCAGTGACCTAGGGCGTCTAGTATGTGATCGGTTTTAGCTTTTACATCCCTTGCGCTCATTTTTTCGAACAAAATTGAGGGTACCACCTTACCCGGGGGTAGGATAAGCCGTCAAAGTCCGATAGTAGGGTGGGGTGGTCGCCACCTTACATTTTTTGAATCGCCATTTTGAAAAATACATTAATTGTATATTCCTGAATATTAAAGTATTATGTTAGAAACACCATTTCCCTAACTTATAAGCAAAAAACCGGGTGAAATTTCGTTATTTTGGAACTTTTTGGCGAAAATGTCAATTTTGGCTTATATACACCCAATTCTGATAGTCCAATACAGTAATAACTGTAATTAAAGTGCGTATTATATTACAGTTTTACCGTGCCTGTGTTATAACACGGTAACATGTGTTACGGTATATTACAGTTGTAACTGTCCCTGTGTTACAGGGTGTTAGATTTATTCCGTTAGCGCCCTCAACGGAATAAATCGCAATAACAATGACAATGACAGTATACGTACAAATATAAAATACGTACAGTATACGTATTTTATATTTGACACCGTTGAAATGACATTGATACATAATTATATGCCAAAACACTCAGGGGGTTGGTGGTGGGGGAGGTAGAAACAAGGATGGCACAATCATAAACTATAAGTATTGGATAGCCTATCCACCAATCTTAAACTATAAATATTGGATATCCAACAATCTTAAACTATTTTCGTTAGTGTTATTGCGATTTATTCCGTGCAAGTGCGGCGAGTTTAAGTTTCTGGTCTGGCAATAGCCCGTTTGCGTGTTATAACACAGGGACAGTAACAACTGTAATATACCGTGTTACGGTAACACCGTAACACGTGTTACCGTGTTATAACACAGGCACAGTAAACCTGTAATATAATACGCACTTTAATTACAGTTACTACTGTATTGGACTATCAGAATTGGGTGCTTATATATCACTGCACAGCGAATACGGTGGGATTTTGAGGTCGGCCATGTTTAGTGCCGTCATTGTAACGTCATGCGAAGGATGTCTGTACTTGTTTTGGTATGTATGGAAAGAGGGGAAGGGGTGGTAAACATACACACCCTTAGGTAGCTGTGTTAGGTAGCTGTCTCAGGAGGACGAGGGTAACATTCGAAGCTAAACGACTTGCCCGTAAGGTTAATACAATTTATCGCTATGCCTATTATCGGTCGGGCTATCGCCAAGGGGAATTGTTCACAAGAAGTGACTTAATGCAAAGAAATCAACGTAATGAGAAGAAAACCCAAACTCGTCGCGTGAAAAATTGCCCATTTTATCAAAATCTGTTATCGATTAGAAAATTCTTGAATATGTTTATCCAGAACCGGACGTGTTGAATGGCGCGTAATAGATTACGTCAACAGATGATCACGCCCTCTTGATACGCGTCGTTGGAGTGATTGATATGATCATTCACCTTGCATGGTATTTATATAGTTCATATTCGCGTATAATTTCCGACTTGTACAATTTCACACAGAATTCTGGTATTTATTAGAGTTGCGTTACAATACAAAACCGGGAAGAATAAGATCGCAAGATTTCGAGAGAACACCATTATCCGAGTGGATTTGGCTGCTACGCATAAGTGCTTTCTCTGTAATGGCACTTTAAACCGGTTGTGTTTTTCCCAGATGCACTTCTACCGCGAAAATAAATAGCATAAGTGTGATAAAGGTCTTGAAAATAACGGTTAAGTCAGGAGAGTCAAGAATATTAACCTGTAAAAGCATTTGGTTGATATGGGGACTTCACTGGACTTTTAATCCCGACTTTTAAGACAAAGTATTATACAGCTCTATCAATGTATGAGAGTGTAAGTCTATCGAGAAAAAAATCTTCGCCCCACATATTAAATCTTTCCATGTTGCAAAGCAGAGGGTTGCATGTAGATGAAAGATTTATGACTTATGAGGCTATGAAAAGCGGATCAAAGGTGGACCCTTACTGTCACCTCTTAGTACTCGTAGACCTCAAATGAATACAAACCTTAGGTGTTTATATATTGTAGGTTGTAAGGATGTTCTGTAATGATACACTTATGTTCTATACATTCCTATTGATACGTGTAGAATTAATTTCATTATTTGATATTCTGTAGAGGAGAGGTTTTTATAAGGGTTCAATAGATTTCTAATGGAACTCACTGTCCAATCAACAAAGGTTCACGATAGACATAATAGTCTTACATGAAAAAAAAGTCGTGAATTACTTTTCGGAGAGTAAATCATAATAACCTTAGGTGAAATACATGTGTGTTTGTTGGCATGACACAACTGTTTAATCTCGTGGTATTCATTGATTCCACTTTTTTTAAATATATAGTAATTTTTTGCATTCTTTCTGTAACAAACACTGACTATACGAGGTCAACCGAAATGGTCAAGACGTTTGCGAGGTTGCAAGAATATGGGGAAAATATTGTATAGAATCGAAGGGGGGAAAAAAATCATATGCGTGATTCTCGATTGCGAGAATTGGAAACATTATGTAATGACGACTTCTGTCGTGTGTATGGACTGCGAAATATCAAATCGATTATGTCCCTAATTTTAAATGATTACAAGCAAGGATAATTGTTCATTATATTCAAAATTGTAGGGATTACAAGAATATGGAAAATAACATTATATTGTGGGATTGCGAGGGTTTTGAACAGGACACATATAATAACCCCGTGTTGTGTGGGATTGCAGGAAATGGAAAATTGCATTTTATTTTGTATTGTGTGGGATTGCGAGAATAATATAAAATCTTTTTCAACTTCTCATAGAGAAAACCTCAGTTGAAATAGAAAAGTCACTTTAAATATTCCGTATTGCGCGCAATTGATGGTCTTATTTAAATCTATTTGATGCATTAACACCTACGTAGTTTATGTCATTTTCAGTGGATTTAATTTCTTCATTATTTAAACAGCCATAGTTTCAAGTAACAATCGGGATTTTCATATTTCAGATCTTTTCACTTATCATTATTCAATGAACTCTTAAAACATAAAATAGAGCAGATCACTTATAAGACAGGGTTTAAAGAAGTGGCTGATATCGCATTTTAGATTAAAACTATATCATGTAAAATGTGTCCCTATTTTAAGATCAGTACGTACGTAGAGCGGTAAAACGTAAACTAACTTGATATTAATCACCAATTACTATTCTCAAAGTCTATCTCAAGGAGTACAGAACCAAAATAAGCATGTTGTAACTATTTCAATGTATTTCTCATGGTGATTTCAAATATGGTAATGGAATTCAGTATTTCTGAAATTTTTGTATCATTTTTTGAAATTGTTGAATGTCTTCGGCAGACGACAGCCGCGTAAAATGTTAATATTTTACTTTTCTCCTCTCCATGTCACATGCATTATATATTTGTTTTCGGTTAAATGAATTGTTGATATCTGTTTAAACATGAGAAGAAAGGTTCATTGTATCTAATCCAATTTCCACTTGTTATTGTGGACGTTTCGGCAAACACTGTTGCCTTTATCAACACATGATAGGTAGTGAGTGATTAACTACTGCTACTATCGACGCTAGTTGGTTGCTTAGTGACGACTCTGGAATTTCTAGATGTTTTTTCTCCAGATAGCAATAGTTCATCAAAAACATGTGAGAGATGATACTGCCCCTCGTCATGATTCATGGTGGTGGGCCCCTTCTTTCTGATCTCTACTGCCTCCTTAATCTTGTATCTATCCTGCTCTGTGCCTAAAACCTTTGCCTCTCCCCACCCGATGACATGGTTCTTCTCTGCTACGTGGTCCGTGGTGGCTGATTTATGAACTACCGATTGTGATGCCTTTCTAGACGCTCTCGTGGACACTGACTTGCTTACTTTTCCCGCTTTTGCTTTGTGTTCTTCTTAGCGGGTATTAAATACTCTCCCTGTCTCGCTGATATAGCTGAGTTTACAGATTTTACGAGGGATGTCGTAGAATGGCATGCGTCGTGTACAGCGGTTCGCGTTTGTCTTTAGGGTATATCAGTTGGCTGCGAAGGGTGCAATGTGGCTTCATAGCTGTAGAAATTTGATATTTTTTCATCACTCTAGACACCCTCTCTGATATACCTTTGACGTACGGTAGAACCACAAAGCCTTTGTTTTGCGTCTCGGGAGTGCTTTTCGTGTCTCGTTTGGGTTTGGGTTTTGGTGTCGTCATTTGGTCTTTGACCTTCTCAAAAGTCCACTTTGGATAACCGACACTTGTGAGAGCCTGTTGAACATGGGTTTCCTCTGCTTATTTGTCTGCCTCTTCTGTGACGACCTTATTCATGCGATCATAAAGTGTCCGTATGACCCCTAATTTCTTGTGTAATCGATGATGAGACCCGTAATTGAGGTACTGGTCTGTGTGAGTCGGCTTCCTGTATACCAACAATTTGAGTGTGCCATCTCCTTTCTTCACGATTAGGGTGTCGAGGAATGTGATCTGTCCGTTGGTTTCTTTTTCATACGTGAATTTGATGGATGCCGACTTGTCAATTTGGTTTAGGTGGTCCGTCAACTCATCCACACACTTCTTCTGTACTACTTCCAGGATATTGTCAACGCATCGTAGCCAGAGTTGGTGTTTACATTCTATGGGTGCAGTAGCTGTGGCCTGTTGTTCCAGGATTAGATACAATGAACCATTCTTCTCATGTTTATCACCAATCCTGATGAATGTTTTCAACAAAATCTGTTTAAACATGTTTTGCTATGTTTAAACATGTTTTGCTATTAATTATATTTATGTATTCAAAATATTATACTTGCGTATATCTTGAATGTCAAAAATAACTGCTATAATATTATCATACATATTCCTGTGACTCTAAGATACCTTCGGGCTCTAATACACTGGTCAAGGCATTGATAACCATCAAAGACATGCATACTAAACATACTGCGACGAGTTTAAACTAAGGACTACAATGTCATGGGTATCTGCTTGGTATCCCATGAAGCCATTATTTCGGTATATCCTTGTGTTAGACATTCATAAGTTCGACTAGTATAAAGACTCCATTACGGAATAAAGCTGTATAATCCTTTAATCCGTCAACAATAGGATTGTGTGCTAGGTTAATTCCGTGATGTCTTACACCAAGGCTAACCCAAAATTTCGCACCTTTTCTTTTCTTCAAATTTTTAAACATTATTCAAATATGAGATAATGAACACAGAAAAAACCCTTCGTATTGGATCAAAATCAATCAATCAATCTTACACAGTCTTTTGTGTGGCCTAAGTAAGCCACAAGCTGATAAAGAAGAGCGTTTAGGGGAATCCACTTCACTATCTAGTCAAGCTTCTTGACTCAACTCCTAAACCACTTACGAATTTGAAAAGTGTACCTGGGGGTTAGGCTGTACACATGCGGTACAATTGGAATCGACTATTTTTATCAATGTTTATTATATATATTCTCAACACTCCTTTATCAATTAATTAACTGGATCTATTCTGTCCTTACACTTAAATAGCATTGAGAGACACGTAATGGAGTGCGCCATCAATTATTTTGGAAATCAAGGTTTGCTTGCACCTACATAATACTTGGGCATATACTATCTACCATCTGAAACCGTTTACCTTAATTCGCCGTCGTGTCTATCATGCAAAATGTCACGATTTGGTCATTTCGATGTAGATCCAATCGAAATTATCAGCACCACAATTAATTTGTTCCAACTAACATTTTTCTCGGCAATCTCTCAATGGCCCTTGAAGTCCAACGTAAATTTACACACTTGGGATTTTGATTGATCTGTTTGTATAATAATTAGTTGTAAATTTACTCAAACGGAACAACTACTTGAATTAGAACTTCATAATGCTCTCGATAATGAATTCAATAGCCTTGCTGTATTTAATTCTTGAGATACCTTAATTCGAATGGTGAAATATAATAAAAGAGACAAACCATTGGCGATGGTCATCATGTTTTATGCAACACGATTTATTGGCGTGAACGTTTGATAGCATTCTGTATTTATACGCGGTGATGTTGCCGTGTTAGAGACACTTAATTGCAAACAGACACATGCTAATAATATTATTGAATAACTATTTATCAATTAATCGATTAAGTTTTGATCAAGCAACAATTTTCGTATAACGCTAAACAAACAATTTTATGCTAAAATTGATTTTCTGCACATTCATTGATTAGTTTGACAAAGTCAGTGATTGAAATTAATTTCATTTTTAAAAGTATTTTCATTTGCTTTTATAACCTAACATTTGTATAAAACGTAAACAGATGAATCCAACGGAACCAGGAACAAAACACACCAATAATCAGAAATCTGTTACAAGAGGATATCTCGAAAATCGAAGCAACGAATAAAACCAAGATATACCAACTGGGTGTCGGAAAACAAGTAAAAACAAGGGAGACTAACGCGATAAAACAGTAAAATATTGTAGGGCAAGCAATAAGAATGGCTGCGCACTATAAAGACAAATAATAACACACGGAAATACACTGGGACAAGCAATACAAATTGCTGTATTCTCATTGCTTGCCCTATATTTTACCACTTTATCGCGTTATCATCCCTTGTTATTACTTGTTACCCCACACCCAGTTGGTATGTCTTGCTTTTATTCCTAACATTTATATTTTAATTGGCGGAGTAAAAGTGTGAACTCATCACTTTTCCATCATAAACTTACCATTTGGCGGCAAAGTGTGAAACTTCCATGTTCTGACAAGTTAGACATTGGGAACTAATATCATCCGAAAACGTTTTGTGGTAAGACCTGCAATTGTTCGTTAATTTAGGGCCTTGATATGAAAATATTTGTACAATTTTTGAATATTGAAAGTAGTAGGTATTAAAAAGCAGGGTGAGAAGGTAGTTTTTAGAACTAGCATAGCAGCGATTTGGTCATGGGGGAAGTGATCTGCAGTACGACATTTCCTGTACCACATATTGTTGTCATTTCCCCTAATCCCCACAATATTTATTTAAAGGGATCATATACATGTATATATGCCTGCTGAGATATTTGGTATAGAGATGAGCTCTTTGATGAAATTTGAGTTTTGTGGTATTAAAGCTTCCCTGTGGATACAGAGCCAAGTTATATGAGGGTTTATGTGTAAATAATGAAAACTAAATACCATTGGTTAACAATTTAATACCTGCTTGAGGTAATTGCCTTATCAAAATACAGTGTTAAAGTCTATCAAAAAGATTATCAGGAACAACTACCGCTACTGCTTGATAACGTGACCAAAATTCAGCTATACCATAATTTGACATGAAACTCGTGGATCTATCACTTCTAACTGTAAAGTGAACCGCCGAGCGGATAGTATCAGTATACCCGATGAAGACATGTTGTACTGGAGTGATAGTGTTAAGTGGCAGATACGAACCCTAGATAACATGAGGAAGATGGATAGCGAATTGCCAAGAAGCTTAAAAATGTATACGATAAAGGTGGTATAATGAGAGATCAAAGGCGGTAATGGACTACAGTACCACGCAGAGATAAAATATGCTACTGCAAATTGCTCTCGGGGTGTCTGCTGAAATACCTCAACGAATGCGTCCAGTGATCACGCAAGGAACGTACAATCCTCCAGATAGGGACGTATTTTACATCATAATAGGTTTGAGGAATTGTAGATCTAAAATACGATAGCAGTTGCTTTATTAAGCCCTGGCTTTTAAGTGATACGCTTTATTAATAATTGATTGGATAATGATAATTGACAAGATTGTCAACTGATTATATGGCAGTTTAAAGTCAATGAATGGGATTGTTACGGCTACGCTAGACGTATTATTTGCTTAGATTATAAGACCATCAATTGCGAACAGACCTTCTTGAGTATTTCCCTAATAATAAGACGGATAAAGAGTTTGGACTATTTGCTCAATTCAACACAAAACTAAATATAATGTTATTTACCATATCCTGCAATCCCACACAACACGGGGTATATTAAATTTGCCCTGTTCTTGAACAATACGTGATGAATGTAGTTTTCTCGAATCTTGCAATCATCACAGTTATGGATAGCATGAACATTGTTCCTTTCTTGTAATCCCTTGTAATCGCACTATCTTATTTTGCAGCCCAACACAATTACGACATATGTTGTCATTAATATATACTGATATTTCATATTTTCACAACCCTTTACAATAACGAATATGATTGACATTTTCTTACGATCCTACACAATACTTTGCTCTTAATTGTGCAACCTCGCAAGCGTCTTGATACAATCAGTATAAATCGTATGACCAGTGTATGTTACGGAAATAATCAATTTAACTTTGAACAAAATATTACCATACATTGTTAGTGGCACCTATGAATACCAGGAGACTAAACAATTGTGTCATGCCAACAAACACACTGTACTATGTCCGTCGTTAACATTGATTAGACAGCCAGACAGTTTAACTATACACTTTCATTAAGCACATGGAACCCCTATACATCGAACTTCTATTTTCGTCGTTCAGGCGGCAACCCCCTGAACCTTACAGTATAAACTACAGAATACCGAACAATAAAGTAAATGCTACACGTATCAATGACAAGTTTTTAAAATCCAAGATGTATTATTAGAGAACAGCCTTACACACCCTGCAATATATAAACACCTACATTTGTATTCATTGTAGGTCTACGGGTCAATGCGACAGTTGGTTCACCATTGGGCCACTTTCATAGCCTTTAAAGATGAAGTTGAAGTTACATTTCAGAATAAATCATAAATCTTTTCATCTTTGAATAAAGCTTTTCCAATTAGATCCAAACTGTGGAGCGATTAAGAAATTTGTCCATGGACTTCCAACATAAAATTCATTTTCAGGTTAGTAATCTAGACTCTTCTGACTTTAACGTTATTTTACGTCATTTATCACGCTTATAAGTAAGATTTAAAGTGCCTTTATTGAGTGATGCAGAAAGCACTTATGCGATACATTTAAATCCACTATATTATTTTTTCACCGTTAGTATGGTTAACACAGGTCAAAAAATGTCAGAATTTGGTGTGAAATAAAATATTATGTACAAGTCTGAAATAATGTGTGAATAAACTCTATCGTTAAGGAGTTAGGTATTCATATCAGTCCTATGACGCTTATCAAGAGGGCGTGATTATCTGATGACGTCATCAACAACCCAAACAACACGTCTGTTTCTGGATCAAACATATGCAAGACACATGTAATTGATAACAGATATTGATAAAAACATTTAGTCCACTTCTCGCTGTGATGCTTTCTTTCCATTAACATTAATTCAATTCAGGGGGGAACATTTCCCCTCGCATGATCCTTGCCGGTAGCCCGACTGCTAGTAGGCATAACGATAAAGTGTATCTAGCCATGGGTTAGTGGTTCAGCCGTGAATGAGATTCGTATCATGTATACGGAGTCTGTTATTTTACACTCTGGCAGTATTCAAGATAGGTATTCAATTTTACCTGGACTAACTATCTCGAGCAAGCATACACCCTATGACCGAAAACAACCCCATCCAATTTTTAAAACTCAGGTATTTGTGCATGACTATCATAGACACACACATCAACATTACCGTTAACAACCGTCAGCTATCTTTGCATTGGCGAAACAAATTGATACCGAATTCTTTTATATAAACCACACTACTACATCTGCAATATCATATTGATATACAATAACATTTTATGACCCACATACAAATCTCAATCATGTGAATAGCGAAGTATCCTTAAAAGGTCGATGGGCTGCTCTGTGCTGAGTGGGACTGCTTTTGCTTGTTTGAATTGGATATATAGGGACAGTGTGGATGGTTACACACTCTCTTCCGGAATATCAGCTTTTATAAATTACTTAACATATTACTGCTTTCTACTTTGATTTGAAAATGTGAAATCAGAATGTGAAATATCGATACTTGTTAAAAATATGGCTTAACGGAAGCTATACGACAGTGAACTGTCAACATGAACTTTCCTTTTACTAAATCTTGGAGAAAAACAACATGTATAGTAAAACATAACAATGACACATTCATCTACGCCTGCACACATAAGCCTAATTATCAATATTTTTCTCGATGAAACGGATGATATACTTCCTTATTTCAATTATTGGGGTGCATTTTATACTAATGCCAAGGTTATGCCTTGTTAATACTTAGGGAATGCAAGAAACAATGCTATTAATGATGTCCAGATTATATTCTCTTTTTCTACGGTTCCTATCACACTGCATGCACGAAATTATTTCAAGCACCCTTATACAGCTTTCATAACGTAGAAACAGTGATACTAGACAATATATTATTACTTAAAGACTATGAAACCGAACAGTGGGCCAGACAAATAAACAGACGGTAGCTCTTGAACGACGTGAAGTTACTCTTGACCATTAGTTAATGATCAAATTCAAATATGGGACGTCTGTTGGTCTGATGCCGAAACGGATTTCACTGAGGCATCAAATTTCAAATTATTGTTGAGTGAGATCGCGAGTAATTTTGAAAAGAAAGGAGGATGCTTAGGACGCTGTTTGTTTAGCGTCTTGATGGAATCACTCATGGTTGGTTGGTTCGGTCCTGTCATGACTGACAGCTCGTGACCTTACAGATACTACGCCACAAATAACGATTTTCAGCAAAGGAGTAACAATCACGGAGCGGGTGTCCAGTAATCAACTTTTTTTGGTCAATCCACCGGGAACGAGGTCTGCCTCTCTTGCGCTTCCCTTCAATCATGCCTTGCATGATCATCTTCTCCAGGTTATTACCCTTGCGACGTGAGATATGGCCGAAGTAGCTCAGCATTTGGGTGTTGATAGCATGAAGAAGTCGTTTAGACACCCCTATTTCTTCAATAATACTGGCATTGGTCCTTCTCATTGTCCATACGATACGAAGCATACGCCTCCAACACCACATCTCGAAAGCAGCTATTCTGTTTTTGTCAGCTTTGGTTAGGGTCCACGTCTCATACGCATACATGGCAATTGGAAATACAAGGGCTTGGACAATCCTGGTTTTTTTTGCTCTGGTTATTCCTCTGTCAGCCCAGATCTTACTTAGGTTGATCATTGCTGATCTAGCCATTGCTAAACGGTGTCTAATCTCTTGGCTGCAACCACCTTCTTTGGTGATAAGGGATCCAAGAAAGTTAAATTTTGAGACCACTTCCAACTCATTACCATCAATTATGAGAGGCTCTCCAACACCATCTGTGCCTATGGACATGATCTTGGTCTTGCTGACATTTAGACGTAGGCCAAGCTGCTCACTCTCCACCTTGACTTTCTTCAGGAGTTCCGCCATCTCTTCCATATTTGTTGCAAACAGGGTGGTGTCATCGGCATAACGTAGATTGTGTATTTGGTATCCACCTACTGACAGCCCCCCTGGCCAATCATCCAATGCACGTCTCATTATAGACTCTGCATAAAGGTTGAAGAGTGCTGGTGAAAGTATGCACCCTTGACGTACTCCCTGACCTAGAGCAAACCAGTAACTATTTCCTTTCTCAGTGCGAACACAGGCAGCTTGACCATCATACAGATTGCGAATTAGGTGGGCGAGGTGGTAAGGGATTCCCATTTCTTGCAGTGCTGTCCACAATGCCGAATACCTCACACAATCAAAGGCCTTAGCGTAGTCTATGAAGCACATGAAGACCTCCCTCTGGTATTCAAAACATTTTTCCATTATGTGACGTACATTGGCTATCTGATCTCTTGTGCCGCGGCCTTTCCGGAAACCGGCTTGCTCAGCAGGAAGTTCACGTTCAAGATGAGGTCTAAGACGTTCGTTGATGATGTGCAGCAGGATTTTGCTCGCATGTGATATCAGAGCGATGGTACGATGATTTTTACATTCGCTAGCATCCCCTTTCTTTGGAAGTGTTAGGAAAACTGATCTCTTCCAATCCTCTGGCCATACTCTTGACTTCCACACAGTATTGCACAGCTTTTGCATAATAACTGCTACAGAATCATCAGCTTGCTTCAGGAGCTCACTTGGAATATCGTCTAGAAGAATATTAGGCTCATCTTCACCTAGTGGAGGCGGGGCACACTCCTGTGAGCCATTTGTCTCTCCTTGGGACGCATGCAGATTTTCACAGTAGCTTTTCCAACGATCCTTGATTTCTTCACTCTCAGTTAAGACCTTTCCTTGCTTGTCCTTGATGATAGCCAATCTAGTTGTCGTTTTTGAGGTGATGTTTTTTATGCATCTAAAGAGCTCTCTGCTGTTTTTGTGAAAACTGTGATCCTCAAGTTCTTAGCATTGCTGTTGGATATGCTTATTTTTTATCTCTCCTAGAATTCAATTGAACCTCACTTGAAAGTCTTCTGTATAGGTTACTTGCTGCCTTGCAGACCACCTTCCTTCAATTGGCGTCTTTCATCTGCTAAGTTGATGGTTTCATGTGATAGCCATGATGTGGTCTTTCTCTTATGTTTCTTAGGAACATGTTTTTTGGCTGCACTGAGAATAGAGTTTTTGATGTCCAGCCAGAGTTGTTTCCTCGTCTCTTACCATCAGTTCTTGAAACAGATTTCTGGTCTCCACTCTGTATTTGTCATCAAGATGCTGCAAATCAAATCTGCAGGGTTTTGGAGTACCTTTGGTCATCTTCAACTTGATTCGAAAATCAGCAATCAGAAGTTGATGGTCACTACCTATATCTGCCCCTGGCAGGGTTTTTGCTATCTTGATAGAAGACTTCCACCTACTGCTAATGAGGATGTAGTCAATCTGGTTTCTTGTGAGGCCGTTTGGAGATACCCAGGTGTACTTCCGTCTCGGGTGTTGTTGGGAAAGTGTGTTTGTAATAGTGAGTCTGCTACACAGAAATCCACGAGTGTACTTCCTCTTTCGTTTCTGCCATGCGGGCCCAAGGCCATGGTTTCGTCTTCACTTTGGATGCCTTCTCCGACTTTTGCGTTGAAATCACCTGTTATCATGATGATATCTCTCTTCGGAATGCCATCAAGGGTTTCCTGCAGTTGGCTGTAAAAACATTCCAGATCTTCATCAGAGGCAGCGGAGGTTGGTGCATATACTTGAATGACTGAGAGGTTAATATGCCGAGCTTGGAATCTGATGGAGATGATTCTGTCACTGACTGGGTTGTAGCCCAAGACAAACTTTGATATGATTTTACTGGTGATGAAAGCTACACCTTTGCCCCCTCCTTTCTCACTTCCAGAGTAGTATATGGTGTGGTCATCTGTGGAGAAGTGGCCTTTTCCTGACCAGCGTACCTCAGCAATACTTAGGATGTTCACTTTGCATCTGTCCATCTGTCTGGTCAGAAGCTCGAGAGTGCCAGGCTGTGATAGAGTTCTCACATTCCATGTACCAAATCGTATGACTTTTCTTTCCCATAGTCCTTCCTTCGGCTCCATTCGGTGCGTCATCACAGGACAAGGGTCGGGATTGGTTTTGTTGCCCGTTACTTTCCCCTCTGGGTCCGGAGGTACCACCTTGGTATGCTAGGCTGGTGGCTGCCCCATTACTAAGTTTCGTCATCATAGGTTATCTATAAGGTTTCCATGGGCGTGTACTGATGGAAATACATACAACGAGGTGGGCGCCCAGATCCTTCCTCGTGAAGAGTACCCACACCTTAAATGCAACACCTATTCTTACTCTATGATTGGGAGAGGAAGAAGAAAAGAGAAAGGGATAGTAACATCACCAGTTGGCACCCACACTAACACCGTGTGGTGTTGCGCCGTCACCATCAAACTGAGGATCTGTATCCTGTACCTCAGAAAGATATCAGTTAAGTCTCGATCTGTCCAGGGATCAGGCGCCTATAACCTACACATAGGAATAGAACCTCTATCCTAGACAAACCAGAAAGGCGAACTAACTAGCCAGTTAACTTGGCTCACCTATCCTAGCCAACTGAGATGCGAAAGGAAGTACATAAGCTAGAGAAGGTAGTAGAAAGGGTGAAAGGTGAAATAAGAGAAAGAGTAGAGTAGGAGCACCCAAATGGGGGGAAAGAAATACCCACTTGTGAAAAATCCAACACTCATGGATGCTCCAACACCCATGGGTGCTGAAAAAAGGTAATTTTCGGCTCCTCGGCACTGGGATAATGCCTACCTTTAAAATCACTCATACAATTACTAATTTCTGCCGCCCATAAAAATATTTTTCACGTAAAGGAAAACACATACTTCAGTATATCAGTGGGTATAGTTTATTTCTCCCATGACATTATTAATTTTGTTTTAATTTTCTACAATACAGGGACGTCGTAAGCTGGTATCTTCATGAATAACTCATCATTCCCAGCTAATCAAATACGTTGTCCTAGTTAACTTGAGTGTTTGGAAAGTGGGTAAAAACGCAAAGATGATAAATTGTTGACGGATAATGCCCGCCCGGTGAGCACACCTGACAGCGGGTCCCGAAAAGTCTTTTTGTTTGGAATGTTTAATTGTCAAGCATTTTACATCTAAACAAAACTCCAGTTTGGACTTGTTTACAACCTAGCCTGCACCAAAACATGAACCTTTTAACTGATAGAACTTAGAATCTCGCCCCAAACATTCAATAGATTTTAAAGGTACACTTCTACGAGGGTCATTCAATAAGTTCTACCTCCTACCTCATAACTTTGCTATTATACAAGCCAGTCGTATCAAATATTCCACAATTGAAGGTTTGAATCTCAGCTACAAAAAAATCATAGTAAATTTGTCTGAATACTCATTGTCCTTTTCTGGATATGCAGTAAAAACCAAACTTCCCTTTAGTGCGACGGAAACGGGTAAAAAACAGCCAAATGTCTCCTAAGTGCTATTCATTTGGTCAATTCTAAGAGACAAAATGTACCTATCGGTCACTTACAATCGTTCTAAATTACAAATATGTCTTGAACAGACTTTAAACAATACAAGTGACTGATTTCTTGGTGGAAAATGCCCTCCAATTAGCCAGAACCAGACCAGGACAGGCATCAATTTTAACCCTACCCTAGAGAACCGCTGCAAAAGTCATATATGGTTTGCATAAGAACTAAGAGATCTTCATTATACAGGACTAAATGGCTATATTTCAAGTCTCTCGAAGATATATTTTTCTATCACTGACTACCTGATTAACTATTCTAAATGCTGCATACAAGTAAAACTGATAAAGTTACTATCATGTTAAGATTTAACATTCGAGGCATCACTGTGGCTTGACTTGTAACAACGGACATTTGACTGAATATCAGTATTCCAGTATGCTAAAGGCGTGTCAATACATTCAAGTTGATATTATACTATTTGCAAGCTACAAAGGTTAGTATTGCCAACAATCTGATTTATACATGATAGTATAGCATTATATTCAGAAATCAACTATTGTTTTCTATTTTCGGTATTTAAATCGGGCGGTTATACCTAAATCATACAATACGGAGAGAAAACGAAAAAACATGAATTTATCTTTGGGATAATTTTCCGTGCCCGTTGTCCAAAATCTCTCTCTGGCTTTGATTACATCATGACAATTGTGAAATAGGTATCAATTAGCATTTACTATAAATGTATAGCTATGATTCAGAGCTATAATCATGACAAATGTCATGAGGCTGACATTCATATTAGCGATGTTATGAGTGAGGAGGTAGAATTTATTGAATGACCCTCGTATATTCGTCTCATATGCTCACCAGTTCAATTGCATGATGTGTTGGCGCTGATACCGTCACAATGATACAATATCTAGTTTCGCAATGGATTATGGGGATTATTACAAATGAATCAGTAGAATAATATCATCTGACTTGTCTGAAGAAACACTCATAGCACTCGACAAATGACATAAGCAATTTTGACCTGAAAGTTGTTTTAAATCTAATATCAAGAGTTCTAATTCAGTCTCAGCTCCATATAACCCGAGGTAGTGTATTATGAGCTCATATTGGTCCACTACACTAATTATCAATTAGATTGCATTACTTAATATATATACACATGCATTCTCTCGTCTTGTAACCGCCCTCGTATAACACATTGCAACTCACTTTAAAGTTCATATAGCCATATGTCATAACTTGCTCAATGGCAGGAACATTTCAAGTTATATCTAATTATAAGCATCCGTAATTTGTCATTGTTACTCTTTAGGGAAATCGTCAAGATTGGTAAGGTGGGTACTAATAATATCCTTAGGTTCATTTTATGTAGAAGCCTTGACGCCTTAATAAACACCATGTGGCCTCTGTTTTGATATGCATGGATATGAATCTATAAGCTCGAAGTCATGTTGATCTTTTCGTCTTAGGGTCCATATCCAAACTCTCAGTGCTTTTAAAGCATTTTTCTAGCGATTTAAAAGCGCTTTTCCAACGGTATTTCGTTCATAGTATTTCTTAAAGAATATAACACAACCTTCCTTGCGCCTTTGATCTGTCTGCTTCACTAATGCAGCCATCGAGAGTACTACAATAGTTATATTGTTAACGCCAGATAAGTAGAGAGGTTTCTAGTTAATCACCGATCTTTTTCCGATGCTTTTAACAATAGAACGAAATACCGTTGGAAAAGCGCTTTTAAATCGCTAGAAAAATGCTTTAAAAGCACTGAGAGTTTGGATATGGACCCTTAGCAATAAGGAAGACCTTTTCAAATAGACTAGTGCATGAGGTAACTTGCTCTTTATATTAGCAACATTAAACGTTAGCGTAAAGGTTAGGTATCTGCGATATTTTAATATTCGTAGAATAGTCATGAAAAGGAATAGATTGAAGTTGAAGGCCTTGTCCTAAGAATACTTGCAGAATATTCATGAACAAAATACATTGAAGTTGAAGGACATGTAGTAAGATTACATGCATACACTATAGCTATATGACATGTATTTGGTTGAGACAAAGATAGCAAGAACGATAAGCCAGGGTAAGATAAAGGTGACTGAATATGATAACCTTTCTCCTGATATTGAGGTTCACAGACACAATAGCCTTCCAAAGTTAGCGTATGGGAACTCCCGGCCATCTCCATCAAAATCGGGGTTTACATTGTGTTACATTATGTACTCATCTTCTTGTTTGTGTGTGGGGTAAGGGGGGTGTGTTTGCATCAGGAATATGTGGATTGATAGCTATAAGCACTCAGTAGCAAAACCGGTAACATTAGGGACAGAAAATCGAATAGCCGGTATCTATTGCGACAGCTATGGAGGCTAAAAGGGTTTTAGAAGATTTTTAAGAAATGCTAAAGGAGTGAAAACATAAAAACACGTCATTAAACCACAAATGTACTAACCTATTCTCACATACTACATTTGTATTGATACATTATTACAAAATCTTCTGGTGTTTTCATTCTGAAGTTTCTCTCTATAAAATTACTGTGTTCATCAGGTATTTAGTAACATAAATTTTGCACTGAAAAACTAGTACGTATGGCTGATACGTATTATATGTCTTGTACTTGAGATTGATACAAGCACCAATGGAAATTGAACTGTGACCAATGCATACATTTTCATAATAATAATAAAGAAATGTTTGCATTCTCCTCAGTTCAGTATTTATGGATGATTGTGCGCATGTGATGCAAAATATTACTTTGGCGGCTATCGTGTAAGTCTTTCCTACAAGTCACCTATACGTACGAGCCATATTCAGCCAAACATATACGGCCGAGTGCACCAAACTAGCGCAACTTTCTAGAGAGGTAACCTACCTCGCTAGTACTTATGCCCTAACTGCAGCGTAAATTACTAGCGATGTAATTTTGAGAGCAAAAACTGGAGAGTAAGATCAGAATAGGAATTAGCGAGGTTAATATCCATATCCATTAACATCAAATAAATGAATTCAAAAGTGGAGAAATGTCGTGATAATATATAATATATAATTTATCATTTATAATTTACAATTAACATCGTCCCATTAAAACAAGTTTGTCGCATGCGTCAAATGTTCACCATATATCGGAGAGCCACAATGACGTTACTGGTTTTTCGTAAAATAAAAAATGTGTTGTCAATTTACTACGTCACTCCCTGGGACAAATGTTAACACGAATGATTTAAATAATGAGCCACGATTGAGCTGGTCTGAGAGACAGATAAAAAACCCGAAATTTCGAGTCCTAAAATGTCAACGTTTTTTACAATTCTCTGGGAAATAAGGACCATCATTACATTACAAACATTTTTTATTCGCCGTTTTACTGTAATTAATAGTTCAATGGTATATTAATAACATGATGCCAATTCTATCATCCAATCTCTGTGGCGTGCTACTGTGATCCTGCCGTTTTTAAACGGAAAACACTGGTTCGATTCCCGAGATTCCCTTATTTTTTTCTTTTATTTTAAAAACATGATGGTGACTTTAATGAAATCATTCATGTCAATGTCTATGAACTACAATATGATGGCCCAGGTATTGACATACTTTAGTATTTATTTATTATTAATCAATTGATTTATTAAACATGTATGTATTATTATTTTGTATTCATCTTTTTTTATTTACTTTTAATGTATTTATGATATTTAATTATTAATTCATTCATTTATATAAATAGATATACTAGTATTTATTTATTTATTTACGTATTCGTTTATTTATTTGATTTTATGTTATTTATTCAATACATTAATTAGTTAATTTTTGATTGATTGGTTGGTTGGTTGATTGATTATTTGAAATGATTTCTACAACTGTGTGTGCATGATTGTGACTAAACCTAAAACATTTTATATGTAAGATTTAGCGTAAATTATTCGCAAGTTACTAGCCTAGTAGCTTACCCCGGTTTGGTGCTCCTAACATGTTGGGTTACGCCTCAGTCACTCGCGAGTTAGCGCTATTCTTCAGCTACTCGCCATTGGTGCACTCGTCCGATAACGTCCTTAAAACTTTGTTAATATATTATTTTTGCAGTTCGGCCCAAGTACCTTGTTTCTCCCGATCCATCTGCGTGCCTTAATAACAACATACTAACCTAGTGACCAGTTCCATTGGTTTTGGGCAAGAAATATCAAATCGAGAATATACATGTATAATGGATCACATTTTGCCAATATAGCCTATAATACAAATAATACCTCCATACCGACACACGCGCTACCGTTATAACGCAATGTTAGCCTGGAGCTTTAAAATGATCACGATAGAGAGTTTGCTGCATTTATCTCGTAGTACACTATTTGAATTCTCGTCATACGTGATATATTAAGTGGTCGTTGAAAATCTTCCTAAGAGAGATTGCAGTGGAATTTATCACCCTTGAGCAATATCGAGTGGTAGATTTCATGAACTGACGTCCATTTAAAAGTACGGCGTTATAGTTCTAAGAAGTCGGTCACTTCTTTGATTCTCTTCGGACCCAAATTTAGGATCTGTAAAAAAAGCGCTCGGCTAGCTTCATTGGTAGTCTCTCACGGACATTGATGCGGCAAATAGATCATTCATTTGGTTCTAGGGTCGCTAAAAACATACTGGTATAAACTACTCTTGATGGTGTCTTTTAATAGCATTTATCTTTCCAAAGTGCACGGGATCGAGTCAACGATGTCCTTTCGACGGCCATATTACCAGTTATGCCCAGTGTTGACATTTCGTTGTTTAGTGCACATAGAGCGGTAAAACGCCTTTGTGAAATATTTGATATTAATGACCCATTACTTCAACTGAACTCAGATTTCCCTTTTCTCCTCTGCATGTAACATTTATTATATATTTGTTTTCTGAAAAAAGGTAGATCGTGAAAAAAGAAAAAGGGTGAAAAGGTGGTCATAACTAGCATATCAGAGACAGGTCATTGGGGAGGTAGTCTGCAGTGTGACATTACGTGTACCAATTATTGTTGTTTTATCCCCTTATCAGTCAGCTGTAGAACGGAGCCCCGTTTCAATTGAGGGCGCTCTATTTAGTGACGCACTGCCGTCATTTTTTACACGGCGATTCATAAAGTGACGGAAGTCCGTCGCCCGCCGGAATACGAACAAAAAACACTTTTCAATAGAGGGCGGGCTTGGGAACGGGACAGCGTTTCCAAGGGAACGGCCTCACGTCACAGTAATTTTCAAAATTCATAAAAAGCCGATTTTGCTGATTTTAAACAACGAAATAACTCTCTTATCACAGAGATAACCGTTACAAAGGCATCACTTCTGAATACTATTGGGCTTATATCTAATGTAAAAATTATCACATTTACCCTAAAAATTCTTAAAATTGGTGTAATCTCGTCTAGAAAATGGTGGTCTCATCGCAGCAAACCGGTCAAAAAATACATAATTTTAGCTTGTGTCGTGTGATGTTGGGGTCAAAGGTTAAATTAAATCATCGAACTGGATATCGCAAGGAGTTCTGGTACCTTATGCTGCCCTAAACTCGATGGATAGTTACTTTTTATGCAGATAATTGGGGGTAAAAGGCGAAAATTTAATAATTGCGCAAATTGACGGGTGTGCGTTACCTTGGTTACGTACACCCGTCGTTTTAGAGCGCCCTCAATTGAAACGGGGTCTCGTTCTACAGCTGACTGCTTATCCCAAATACAATATTCATTCAAAGGGATCATAAGGGGAAAATATTTAGAATTATTAGTACAGCGCCGAACAACGCTAAAATGACGCTTATTAATGGCGACTATTAGTTCATGCATGACAACTTGATATAATAAGATAACGACTTTGAAGAAATCGAAAGCTAACCTTTTACTGCAATACCTCACAAGAGTTAGAAATTTTCTACATGTACTCAATTCTGCTTTTGAGGCATATGCTTTATTTCGACTGAAATTCCTCGAAGGAATATTTTCAATGACCACTTCATACAAGTATGTAAGACATTACATCTGTTTTATTCATTAGGGCTACAATATTCAGCAATTCTACACTAATAAAGGCAGTACAAACATGTTGATGTACATATAAATAAATTGACTTTGCATACATAAGTGCTCGTTCGTCTGGTATCCATGTAAACACAGTCCCTGTGGTCTAGTGGATTAACCAATCGCCGCGAATGCGAGAAGGACCGGGTTCGAGACAGTGTATTTTTAAGGTCCTTGTTAATTTAATTCTCGCCAGTTTGTCCGCCGAGTCTATATATTATTTATAAATAAATTGAAGTACCTGCTGTGATATTTGGAACAGAGATGCGCTCTTTTTCAAATCTGAGTTTTTGTGGTATATTAAATGTTACCTGTTTACAACTAACGATGGATAAAAAGCGAAGTTACGAGAGTCATTCAATAAGTTCTACCTCCTCACTCATAACATCGCTTATATGAATGTTAGCCTCATGACATTTGTCATGATTATAGCTCTGAATCATAGCTACACATATATTGTAAATGATAACTGATATCTGTTTTACTTTTGTTATGATGCAATCAAAGCCAGTAGGAGATTTTCGACAACGGACACGGGAAATTATACTAATGATAAATATATGTGTTTTAGGTTTCTCTCCGTATCGTATAATTAGATAAAACAGTCCGATTTAAATACTGAAAATAGAAAACAATGGATTATTTCTGAATATAATACTGTATTATCACGTATAGATTCGATGGTTGGCAATATTAACCTTTGCATGCTTGCAAATTGTATAATATCAACTTGAATGTATTGCTACGCCTTTTGCATACTGGAATACTGCTATTCAGTCAAATGTTCGTTGTTACAAGTCAAGTCACAGTGATGCCTCTCAACATGATAGTCATTTTATGAGTTTTACTTATATTTAACCTTTGTAATAGTCAATCAGGTAGTCAGTGGTAGAAAATTATCACTTAGATATACTTGTAATGCCTCCGTTTAGTTCTGTATATTGAAGATCTCTTAGTTCTAATGAAAAGCAAATATGACCATTGCAGACGTTCTCTGGGGTATGGTTGAAACTAAAGGCTGTAATGGTTTGGTTCTGGCTTATTAGAGGGCATTTTTCTGCAAGAAAATCGGTGACTTTGAGTGACTTTGATTTCTATAGTCTTTTCAAGAGATATCTGTAATTTAGAACGGTTTTAATTGACCTATATAGGTACGTTTTGTCTCTTAGAATTGGCCAAATGAATAGCACTTGGCTATATTTTATCCGTTTCAGTCACACTAAATGGACCATTGGTTTTCACAGCATCTCCAGAATAGTACAAGCTGTACTCAGACCAAGGTACTATGAATTTGTAGCTGATATTCAGAGCTACATTTGTGGAATATTTCATACGACTGGCTTATATAATAACAAAGTTATGAGGTAGGAGGTAGAACTTATTGAATGACCCTCTTATATGGGTTTTTAAAACTAATTAAGACTAAATACCATTGGTTAACAATATAGTACCTGTTTGAAATTATTGTCCAATCAAAATATAGCGTAAATTCTATCAAGATGATCATCAGGAACAATTGCAGCTTGATACAGTGACAAAAACAGCTATACTATAACATGACAGGGGACTATCGGATCACTCAATTATAACTGTACTGAACCGTCCAGCGGGTGGGTAGTATAAGAAATACCCGATAAAGACATTTCGTACTGGAGTGAGAGTTTAAGTTGCAGATACGAACCCCTAGATAATATGAGGAAGATTGATAGCTAATTGCCAACCAATTAAAAATGCATCGGATAAAGGTAGTATAATGAGAGATCAATGAGAGCTGAAGAGGCAGTGACGGACTGCAATACCTCGCAGATATGAAATACGCCACTCGAGGTGTCTGCTGAAATACCTCAAGGAAATGCGTTAAATGACCACCTCAACTTTAAAAGAACCATTAAGGGGTAGTTTTTATATACTCTATCATTCACAGCTTTACTTGGGAAAGCTCAGTTTTTCCCGGCTTTTTTATTCACTCACACAGCTGTCCCGAGTAAAGCTAGGGAAAGCTGTGATAGAGTATATGAAAATGACCCATAAGTATGCGCCCTTTTCTTCTTCGAACCGAAGGTTTAGGGCGGTTTATCTGTTTACTCACAAATGGACTGAAAACGCCAATTGAGTGTATTAATTGTTTCTTCCAGAAGTAATCTACTACAACTAATAAAGCAACTACACAGATTGAACATTAATACATACAAAGTTAACCCCTTTTTACCAATCAGGAAAAATAGAGGAGAGGAAACCCGAATATTCAAACGGGCATGCGAATTGTCATCCAATTTGAAAAAAAGATCTGAATTTTCTGAACCATTTTCGTTTATATCTCACCTTTCTGACGTTGTAGAGGATATGACAATGTAAATCATTTGATGTGTTTTATTAGTTTATCCGAAAAAAAATAAAAAATTGAAGTTTTAATGGACATTTGGGGTGTAAGTTATGTTGTTTCTTCTTTGCATATTAAATATAATTTGAGGTTTACATTATTCATTATGTATTACTCATACCTGCCAGCTGTTGGACATGGCAAGAATAACATTGGACACACTTACCAAAGCTAGCTTAAAACCAATGATATATAGTTAAAACCATAATTCTGGAAAACTACCTGCTGACTTTCCTCATTACATTACATGCACCATGTTGTGAAAAACCGAACTCAAATTATCAGGCCATCATTCATTTCAAGGATTTGGGTAATGTGTTACTAGAAAATGTGTTATATAACTTCCGATAGTAATACAATAGTTAATTGCGTCTCTTTTTCATCTCCACATTATTTTGGTGTCTACGGGGAAGGATGTGAACCACCAAATGCACACTGAAATATATAAAATCAAACTCAAACTAAAAAAAAAGGATCTGTATTAATATAAAAATGGAGGATCAATGATGAGGTATAATTGAGTTCTTATATCATTGTCTGAACATCTTTGACCATGTTTGATTTGTGTACGTTTTAAAATTGAGGAAATATTAGACTGTTTTTAAATTTAGAACATTTTTTAGCATATTTTGGTTTAACCATGTACTTGCATACTGTTCAATAGTATCAATTATAACTATACATCCACAAATGAATTGTATACGGTTCATTAATATAATGCATTCATTTATTATGTCAGCTACGTTAATAACACTGACGTGAGGAGTGTACGTCGAGAACTTTAAATAGGGACGCATTTCATATGATCTTGTATTGAGGAAATGTAGATTAAAGATACGATAGCAGTCGCTACCTTTAAGCCCTGGCTTTTAAGTGATCGGCTATAAATTCTATTTTAAGAGTTCATGGAATAGTGATAAATGAAAATATATGAACTATGATAATCCCGATTATCATCTGATTTTATAGTAGTTTAAATAATTGTTAAAAATCCACAAATAAAATCATGCATGATATCGGGCAGCCATGGAATACCCCAAGTCAGTTGTCCACGCCTCTGTTTTCACACGGATGAACACCTCATCATAGTAGTTGTATAATCTTCCTAATATGTTCTGTAAATATAACCAAGCTGTTGCTATTGACTTGCCATTCTTCTTGGAATCTTGAAATTTGATCATCTTGATTGTCAACTGATTTTATGGTACTATTGATTAGAAAATACCATCAATTACGCACAATACGGAATATTTTGAGGTGTTTCCTGTATTTGCAATCCCACACAATAAAGGATGTTATAGGTTTTCCCAGTTAGTTTAACACTTTTTTCATTATATTTCATATCTCGTTAAGTTATAATTCGTCCCCAAAATCTGACTTACGCATTTTGTTAGATAAATTTCGTCAATGAGCATTATATTTCAAAGTATGACCATTTAATTTAATTCAGTGGTCATTTCTTTTCGTCAAGGAAGGATTGAATTCGTATCACCTGATGGGTAGCGGGTCTATGCACAAATATAATTCGTCTTTGTTCATTATTTTTAATACTTTTATCACATATATTCGTCAGGTGTTAGAAGAATAGGCCTACATATTATTGCAGGTTAGATTTTAACCACCGACAAGTTGGTGATATAAATCATATGAAATAAAAGAAAAAAAGAACGAACAAGAAAACACTGAATCTGAGCCAAGGATCCTTCAAACCCTACAGAAAGCCGAATGACACACCAGTGTACATCAACGTAAAATCCAACCACCCACCCAACATCTTCAAAGAACTGCCAAACTCCATCAACAAACGCCTGTCATCACTTTCCGATTCTGAGAACACCTTCAACAACGCCATCCCGATGTACCGAAAAGCCCTATCAGAATCCGGTTTTTCACAAGATTTCAAATACCAGCAGAGCAGCCCCCAGACATCCATGAGACGGCAACGCTCAAGGAACATTACATGGTTCAATCCACCTTTCTCGAGGAACATATCAACTAATATTGGCAAAGAATTCTTTAAGCTCGTTGATCGTCATTTCCCAAAGGGTTCACCATTAGCCAAGATCTTTAATCGGAATACGGTGAAACTTAGCTATTCATGCACCGAGAATGTCAAGTCCATCATCACCGCTCATAATAAAAAACTGTTGAAAACACCCGATACGGATTTAAACAACCGCTGCTGTAGTTGCCCCAAAAGTGCAAAGGCCAACTGCCCTCTTGATGGAAATTGTCTGGTGAAAAACATTGTGTACAAAGCCACCGTCCAACCCACGTCATCCCCATCAATGGAATACATCGGTCTCACAAGCACCACCTTCAAGGAGAGACTTGGTAACCACACCCACTCATTTAAGGATGAATCAAAGTCTCTTGCATCGGAACTATCCAAATTCATCTGGAATCTAAAACGCAAAAAAGACCCATTCCACATCAAATGGTCCATCATCCAACACGCGACTCCATACAACCCGGCCTCAAAGCGCTGCAACCTATGCATCGCGGAGAAGTTTCACATCATGACTGCACCCGGGATATGTACTCTAAACAAACGCTCGGAACTATACTCTATGTGCAGACACAAACGGAAACACAAACTCAATGCTTTTGGCGTAACGTAATGTTTTTTCCTGGATGGCCATATTTACCAGACTACCAGCTCACACATCCTGTTTTCTATTGACTATTGTTTTTCATTTTTCATTATTATGATCCATCTTTATGACTGATTAGTGATTACCCCAGGGATTACCTATACCTAATCTTGTGATTTACTTTTCACCTATACAACTCATAATGGATTATCCTATCTGGAGAATGACTTTCACACCTATTATGGATTATTGATATTCCACTTATGTATGTCAATAACTTGGATATGCTGTATTACCATATTATTACTGTTGACTATTTTTATAATTAGATGTACTTCAGTCTGAAGATTGCCACCACCCTGTGTGGTTGGTGTGCATGAAACTGCCAGTTACTATGTATAAATAATTCTTAATTTACTGCTTGTTTTCATCATAAATATATATATATATATAAAACGTATAGGCCTATAGCTGGATTTTACATGCTTCTAGGCAGGACGTTCCACATGGGACGAAATAAAGTGAACTGAATATGAAACTATTTGATCAAAGACGAAATAAATGTATACATTAGTAGGTTACCGCTGTATCAGACGAAATGCAAGTGTGTTAGGACGAAATAAAATGAACATTAAATGAAATTCATCGCGCAAAATATGAATATACTTGACCAAAGACGAAATTTACTTTAACAAATGCAACCTTCAAAATGTTAATGTAATATAATGAATAAAGTGTTAAACTAACTGGGAAAACCTATATTAAGATTGTCCCTATGAGAAGACAACAAAAGCATATTTTTCTCACAATCCCACAAAAGACAAAATAGAATGCGGTTTTCCTTTTCCTGCAATCCCGCACAACACGGGATATATATATTTTCTCTTCTTGAGTAAGTACACATACTAAAATATACACACAAAGTCTCGCACAATACAAGATACAGTGAATTTTTTCTACCTTCGCATCTCTCGTAATTACTTAAATTTGGCATTTTCCTAATTTTCCTATCGGAAATACGCAATATAATAGAGGTTTTTCCAACTCCTACAATACAAAAATACTGGATATAATGTAATTTTCCCTATTCATGTTATCTACACAATTATGAATAGAACGAAAATGTATAATATTTTAGAAATCCCTTAAAACTATGGACGTAATCGATTTGTCCGTCTTATTTATTACGCAGTCCAACAAAAAACGACATATAAGCTGTCATTAACATATACTGGATATTTCTTATTCTCGCAACCCTTCAAAAGGACGCGTATGATTAATGTTATCTTCCGCAACATTTTGACCATATTGTTGCAGCCTCGCTAACGTTTTGATACACTCAGATAACCTCATGTGATCATTGTATGTTACGAAAAGAAATAGAAATAACGAAGATATCAAAATATTACTATACATTAAAAGCGACATCTTTGAATATACCATAACACTGAACAGTTGTGTCATGCCAACAAAACACAAATTTCTTTCACCTCAGGATACTGCACGTTGACTTACGGTCAGGAAAGCGATTTGTTACTTTTAGTTACAAGTATGTCCGTCGTTAATCTATGTTGATTAGACAATCAGTTTAATTACACACTCTTATGAACCTGTTGAACCCTATACAACTGTTATTTCCGTCCTTTAGGCGGCGAACATCTCCCTTTCCTCCAGAACCTTAAAGAATATATTAATTTAACCCTAACCCCACTGCATCATTCAAAATCATCCAAAATAAAAATCCACGCACGTGCTGCTGCATTGGCTCGGAGACGTCATCTACCGCACGCATAGGTGGGCACGAAGTTGGTGCCCGCATTTGTGCTGGGGAGTTAGCTCAGTCGATATGGACACAGACTTTGGTGCGGATGGTCCCGGGATCGAATCCGGGGGGGGGGGGGTGCTCGGTGATATTTCGTGTTAAAAAATCGTACTTTTTCCCTCGATACACGCAATAACATAGCCGCGGGAGTTAGGATTAACGAATATCGAACAATAAAGTAAATGCTACACGCAATAACAAGTAAATAAAACCTAAGATTTCTTATCACAAAACAGCAATACAAAGAATGTTGAAGATTACAATTTCAGAATAAGTCATAAATCTTTCATCTTCGAAGAACCCTATGCTTTTCCAAACAGATAATAACTGTAGAGCGAGTAAGACATTTTCCATGGACTTTCACTTTCACACATTGGTAGAGCTGTATAATACGATAACTGTGGGGGCATTAACATGTTTTGAAATACTGGTGTAAAAATCTTCGGGAAAGCCAAAAATCATGATACATAGAAAAAAGCAGTGTAGAATTTAACTTTAATACATTGAAAAAGCTGTATAATATATACAATAACCCGTGTGGTTTTAACATGTTTTGAATGTCGGGATTAAATGTTTCTGTGAAGTCCCAATATCAACAAAATGCATTTGCAGGTTAATAATCTAGATTCTCCTGACGTAACCGTTATTTTTATGGATGGTTCTCTCGGTAGAGTGCATCTTGGGAAAATTATACAACCGATTTAGAGTGCCATTACTAAGTGACAGAGAAAGCATCTATGCGTAACAACAGAGTCCACTCAGATAATGGTGTTCGGTCGAAATACCGCGATGCTATTTTCCCCATTTGTTTCGTCAAACGCAGCTCCAATAAATGTCAGCATTCGTTCTGTAATATTATATTATGTACATGTCTCACATAATGTGTGAATATGCATTATCATTACCATGAATGGTAACGAGGTGGGTGTTTATATCAGTTACACCTACGACGCGGATCAAGAGGGCGTGATCATCCGATAAGGTCATCAACTATCCAAACAACACGTCTGTTTCTGGATTAAACATATTCAAGACACTAACCTTGTAATTGATAACAGATATTAATTAAAACATTTAGTCTACTTCTCGCTATGATACTGTCTTTCCATTATAATAATTTAATCCAATTCCCCTCGCATGGCTCTTGCCGATAGCCCGACTGATAGTAGGCATAACGATGAAGTGTATCTAGTTCAGCCGTGAATGAGATTCGTATCATGTATACGAAGTCTGTTATTTTACAAACTGGCAGTATTTAAGATTGGTATTCAATTTTCCCTGGACTATCTCGAGAAAGCATACCCTAGGACCGAAAACACCCCATCCAATCTTTAAAACTCAGGTATTTGTGCATCACTGTGGTGCCGCAATATCAACTATCATAGACATATATATAAACATTGCCGATGACAAGCGTCAACTCTGCATTGGCGAAAAATGAGATACAGATTTTTGATATAAACCATACTATCACCTGCAATGTTATATGGAACTTTTTATGGCCCACATACAAATAGTCCTATCTCAGTCATTTGAATACCGAAGTGTCCTTAAAAGCTCGGTGGGTTGCTCTGTGCTGAGTGTGACTGATTTTGCTAGTTTGAATTGGATACGGATAGTGTGTAAGATTAGTAACACTTCCGGAATATCAGCTTGTGACATTTGTGTACATTACTAAATATATTACTGCTTTCGGAAAAGTGTACTTTAGGTCACATACTGGTATACGTACAGGTATCGTTCAATACTGGAACATAAAAGTTGCCAGTATCGGTCGATACTGGTATGATTTGACTGTTCCAGTTACAGTATCGAGCGATATACTGGAACGTTTTTATGTTCCAGTATCGCCCGATACTGGTACATTTGATATGTCACAATATCGTCCGATACTAGAACACTGACTTTGTATCAGTATCGAACGATACTGGGTGTTCCTGTATTGGACGTTACTAGGATAGTCCAGCATCTGGGACCTAAAGTACTCTTTTCCCTGTTTTCTACTTTGATTTAAAAAAATGATATCAGAATGTGAACTATCGATATGTGTTAAAATAATGGCTTAACGGAAGCTATACGACAATGAACTTTCATCTTGAACTTTCCTTACTAAATCTTGAAGAAAAACATGTGAAGCAAACATACCACATTCATTCACGCATGTACACATACGTCTAATTGTCGATATTTTCCTCTTTAATTAATTAATGATACTATTACAGTCATATTGTCAGTTTCTTTGTTTCAATTTTCGAGTCACATTTTATACTACTGCAAGAAACTATGCTATTACTGATGTCCAGATGATATTTTCCTTTTCTACGATTCCTATCACACAACACACTGCGTGCACGAAATGATTTCAAGGCCAATATACGGCTTTCTTAACGGAGAACTTTAGCGTTAGCTCTTGAACGACGTGGAATTACGCTTGACCATTAGTTAATGATCAAATTCAAATATGGGACGTCAGTTGGTCAGCAGCCGAAACGGATTTCACTGAGGCATCAAATTACAAATTATTGTTGAGTGAATATCGCGAGTAATTTGAAAGAGCAAGGAGGATGCTTATAACGCTGTTTGTTTAATAGCGTCTTGGCGGACTCACTCCCCAAATTACTAATTTCTGCCGCCCATAAAAAAAGAAATTATTGTAAAGGACATTACATGCCTAGAGTTGGTGTATAATAGAGAGACATTGTAAGATGGTATCTTCATGAATAACTCATCCTTCCCAACTAATCAATTACGCTGTTCTAGCTAACTTGGGTGTTTAGAAGTTGGGTAAAAAAGCAAGATTTTAAATTGAACACACCTGACAGCGGGTCCTGAAAGGTTTTTTATTTTGAATTTAATTTTCATCCATTCCACATCTAAACTCCAGCTTGTGTTTGTGTACAACCTAGCCTGCACTGAGCCAGGAACCTTTTAACTGGTTAGAACTTAACGATGACAATTTCAAAGCAAATATTTTGGCGTGAAGTTGATTTAGCATGATTAGATTGCTATCATTAAACGCGATTAAACAAAAGGTACTATAACATTTGTCATAACAGTAGCTTCCCGTTTTCCACTAGAAAATCACACGCCGTACACTGTAAAAAGTGGTGTTAATATCTAAACGCTAAATTAGCCTATTTTTAACGTGTTTGGATAACACTTAATTAACATGTTGAAGTGTTAATAATTCTAGTTTTATCACGTTGTGGTGTTAATTTGTCAACGCTATTTTTAACGTGTATGGATAACACTTAATTAACATGTTGTAGTGTTAATAAATCTAGTTTTTAACACGTTGTGGTGTTAATTTGTCAACATCATTTTTAACGTGTTTGGATAACACTTAATTAACACGTTGAAGTGTTAAAAAAATAATAAGACATGTACACGCTATAATTTGATAGACAACACTTTATTTAACTACAGGAATCCAGTTACACAACCATTTTTTTTAACACGTTGAAGTGTTAAAAAATAATAAGACATGTGTGTAAGCTTATAGGCTATTAATTTTTGTAAGCCTATTTAAATTTATCAACCGATCTTACACAAAAAATAAGAATACAGAACAAAAACAAAGTAACCTTGCATTCCATGATTCCGTGATAGCCTACAGTGACGACTAATAGATAGTAAAATCCGCCGTGTTGCTTTTTGTACGGTTTAGCAAGGGGACAACCTACATTGTGTGGCAAACGGTATAGTAAAATACACCACGCATTGTCGATTATTCCATGGCTAACCGTGTCACTATATCGGCAATTCTGAAGCGGTGTCATCGCGGTCAACAACAATTTCTGGTTCTAAACCCCCGGTCTAAACCACTGCCAAAGTCTTGATTCCGAAAGCACTCAAAATCAGCTTTATTTTCATCACCAGAATCGTCTTACGAAGTACGCAACAATAATTATGGCGTGGATGATTTTTGACGTAACAACACATCGGGTTTCCCGTATCACATTTCAAGGGTTTATTAACGCTTTTGCGTGTTAAAAGTTAACGAATTACTAGTTTTTATTAACGCCGTGTTAATACTAGCGTTAACATTTGCAAACCTTGCGACTTCTTTCTAAAATGTTAACACATTCACGCTATATTGACATTAGACGTTGACGAAGACCATGTTAATAATAATTACGAAGGTCAGTATATACACTAATTTTAACACCATCGTATTAAAAACTTGAGTGAATTAACACTACAACGCGTTGGAATATAGCGTTGATATTTACAGTGTATCATTGTCTGAAGCGAGAATCTCGCGCCACGCATTCAATAGTTCTTAATGTACACTTCTGTGTTCGTTCATTGTACATATTCTGCCCCGTTTGCATCTAGTCGTCGATGCGACGACGCATGCACACACCACGCAGTGCGTCATTCTTCGTTTACATGAAGTCTGCACTTTACAGGGAGAAAGAAAGAAAGAGAAAGCACACCAATTCAATTACATGATGTGTTGGCGATGATGACGTCACACTGGTACAAAATTGTATTAGTTTCAAGAAACATTCATGACACACGACAACAGATATAAGCATTTTTGACCTGAAAGTTATTTTAAATCTAATATTAAGAGTACTTATTCAGTCTCAGCTCCATATAACCCGAGGTAGTTTATTATAAACTCATTAGAGCTTCATATTGCATTTGGTCCACTACACTTATCAATTAGATTGTATTGATTACTATATACACACGCATTCTCACGTCTTGTAACCACCCTCGTATAACAAACTGCTACTCACTTTCAATTTCATATAGCCACGTCATAACTTGCTCAATGGCATGAACAATTCAAGTTCTATCTAATTATAAGCATCCGTAATTTGTCATTGTAACTCTTTAGGGAAATCGTCAAGATTGGTAAGGTGGGTACTAATAATATCCTTAGGCTCATTTTATGTAGAAGTCTTGACGCACTTATTGTGCACCATGTGCCCTCTGTTTTGATATGCATGGATATGAATGTAAAAGCTCTAAGTCATGTTGATCTTTTCGTCTTAGCAATCAGACTTTTTCAAATAGACTACACTGAGTATGAAATAACTTGCTCTTAATATCCACATAATTACATTTTAAAGCTATTAGAAGTAAACGTTAGTACAAACCCGTATCCAAAGTAAGGTTAGATATCTTAAAGCTGTAGAATATTCATGAAAAAGAATAGATTGAAGTTGAGGCCATGTCGTAAAAATACATTCATACACTAATAGCTATAGTATACAACATGTACTTGTAGAATATTCATAAATAGGAATACATTGAAGTTCAAGCCCTTTGTCGTAAGAATACATAAATAATGAATATGATAAACTTTCTCTCAATATTGAGGTTAACAGACGAAAATAGTATTTAGGAAGTAAAAAAAGGGATGATGTAAAGATATAAATGCAAGACATAGGGTGCCTTCCAAAGTTAGCGTATGGAAACTCTCAGCCCATCGCCAGCAAAATGGGGTTTTTACAGTGTGTTTATATGTACTCATCTTCTTGCTTGTGTGTGGGGAAGGGGTATATGCGCCAGTTATATGTGGATTGATAGCTAGGACACAGTAGCAAAACCAGTAACATCATTAGGGACAAGAACATCGAATGACCGGTATCTATTGCGACAGATATGGAGGCTAGAAGGGTTTCAGACGAATTTGTTAGAACTGCTGAAGGGGTGATTAAACTATTCCCACATTTTTGTTGATACATTATTAAAAGATCTTCTTTAGAAAAGTTTCTCTCGATAAAATGTTATTATTATAATGTTGTAAAATCCTATGTACAGATACCCGTAAGGTCCATATTAAAATGTCCTGGTTACATTTGATGAAAAAATGAATTCTATGAAAATGACGATAAGAGGAACAATATCTGAAATTGTTATTCTGCAACAAAGTCTCATTTTTTTCTTGAATAATACGACTCTTATTATGAATATGGACTTGGCAACCCGATAAATGATGAACTATTGGAAACATATTACCGCATATTATACTCTTGACGTACCAGTGACACAGCACCACAGACACTAATAAATTTAGAATATTTATGCCACATTGATAAATATTGGGTGATGAAAAACTGATTATGAATAAAATATTGACACTATTAACAACAAAATGCGTAAGCTTTAAGGGGGCTGTGCACCTTCAGGTACAGCCTCCGTAAAACTGCCGTAACTTCTTCATTATTCATTTATCTATATAAAAGTATACATATTTTTGCAGGAAAGGGTTCAATGAATCCAACCATGATCATGAAATAGACCATTTTGGAAAAAAATATAAAAAACAAGTTTATTGACCCATTTTAGGTTCTGCAAATAACTCAAAATATGTTTTGTCAAATTTTGTCATACTAGTTTTATTATATTCCTCATACAATTCCCTAGGAATCTTTTATTATTTTTTTTTGAAAATCTTTATTATTTTTTGAATTATCGACCAAAAAGTGCCAACAATTTTTTTTTTTAGCACTTTTTGGTCTATAATTCAAAAAATAATAAGAATTTTCAACAAAAAAAACACGATTCCTAGGGAATTGTAGGAGAAATCAGGTATAAAGATACCATTATTAAATAAAGCTGTATAATCATTTAATCCGTCAACAGAGGATTGTGTGCTAGTTTAATTCCGTGCTGTCTTACACCAATGTTAAACTAAAAATGTAAAATTTCCCAATGTTAAACTAAAAATGTAAAATTTTCACAAATTATTCAAACATTAGACTATTAACCCAGAAAAACCCCTTCATATTAGATCTATTATAATAAAGCCGTCGTGCCTTACAAAAAGTTTCTTTTTGTGTCCAGCCTCTTGGCTCAAACCCATAGCCACTTTACGTGTTTTAAAAGAGCACCTCGGGGGCTAGGCTGTACATATTCTGTACATTTGAAACGGTTATTTCTATCAATGTTCATTATATTCTCAACTTTGCTATTTGTTGAATCTACTGGTTTATATTGCATTAAATTGCATTATCGTTTATCTCATTAACCCAATTCAAACACTCTCTTATCAATTAATTAATTGGATCTATTCTATCCTCACAGTGAAGTGAAACGTACATTTACACACTTGGGATTGATTGATCTATTTGTATATAATTATTCATAAATTTACTCATACGGAACCATTACTTAAATTAGAACTTTATAACGCTCTCGGTACTGAAGTGTGGGATTGATTGATCTATTTGTATATAATTATCTATAAATTTACTCAAACGGAACCATAACTTGAATTTCATAACGCTCTCGGCACTGAAGTGTAACCTTATTGTAATCAGTCTTCAATACCTTTAATCGCTAAGATCGCTGCGCTTTAACGCGATTCAAGTATTTTCAAACGCGCTTGACCTGAAAAGCAAAACATAACTAATACAACTGATAACAGGGGTTGTCTTACCGCAGCAGTTCATAGCTGCTAATCGGCCTACCCCCATGACAAATAGGTTAAACTACAGCATAATTATTAATATAATATATTATATATTAAATTAATGAAATATTTACTTATTGAGGTCAATAATAAAAGAGATAATCTTTGGTGATAGTCGTCCTGTATACGCGGTGATGAGTAAATAATTAATTTTCAATTAATCAATTAATCAATCAAAGGTTTGATCAGTAACAATTTGCCCATTACGCTAAACAAACCATGTTATGCTAAATTCTGTTTTCTGAACATTCATCGATCAATTTGACTAAGTTAATGATTGAAATTGATTACTTATTATTTACTGATGACATACAATTTCTAATCAGTGGCATCCGCCAACTTATCGAATGCGTCCATAAAATACAATATGAAAATTCAAAAGTAAAATAATATACAAACAATTTACAGAAGTATAAATGGCAATAAGTGTATTTCATTTAAAAACTGAGCTTTCGCTGCAATATCTCACAAGAGTTGAACTTTACTACTCAATTTTGCTTTAAGGGCATGTTGTATTTCTACTGAAATTCCTCGAAGGAATATTTTCAATGACCACTTCACAAGTCTGTAAGGAATCGCATCTGTTTTATTCATTAGTGCTAAAATATGCAGCAATTCTAAACTAATAATGCAATACGACATTGAATGTAAACATAATCAAATTGAAATACCCGCTGAGATATTTGTTGAAGAGATGCGCTTTTTTAAATTTTAATTGTTGTGGTATTAAAGTTAATCTGTTTACTATACTAACGGTGGATGCAATGCCAAGTTATTTGAGTTTAATTGTAAATAATTAAGACTTAATCTCCAATCTAAATACAGCGTATAGTCTATCAAAAAGATTACTACTGCTACCGCTTGATACAGTGACAAACAGTCAGTTATACCATAGCGTGACAGGAACTTTGAGGACCTCTCACTTCTAACTATAAACTGAGCCGCTGAGCCAGTGGGTAGCATAAGAGTATCCGATAAAGACATGTTGGAGTGGGAGAAAAATCGATAGCCGCCATCTTGCATAGACGTGTTTACATTTGACTCCTGAATATTCTCGCATTTAATTCCATTTCATCTCTAATCCTGCACCAATTCAACCTCCGGATCCGAATTTACATCATACTGGATCAGTGTGTATCATTTATACACATTTATACACATTGTGGATTGTTGTTTAACGAGGATTATTGGGTAGATCTAAGCGACTTGTGTGAAACTTTCAAATATGGCGCCTCACACAGCGATCAATACGGACATAATAAAAGATGTTACGCTATGGGCCCGTGTTGATATACCACGGTTTATCCGCGTAACTGAGTGTGAGCTTGCTTCGGCGGTTATCTCAGTGGTAAATACGGCTGATGACGAACCACGACTACGACCTAAAGGAGTACAATGAATTTGAACATCTGTTTACTGGCCACCGATTCTGCTATGTGAGCCAGATACGTGAAGATAAAGACAGATACTCATCAATGTCAATAGCTGATCCTCTAGACCCAAAGAACTTGGTCGACATTGAGGTAGTCTTGCACTACAATGGACAACCTGAAACCAACTGCAGATATTGTCACAGTTCAGATCACATCATATCTGAATGCCCATCCAAGCCGAGAGTAAAATGTCATCTTTGTGGAACAGTTGGACATGTACAACAACGCTGCCCTGACAGAGAAAGAGGCCCTAAATGCTTCAATTGTAACCAATTCGGGCACAAAAGCTACCAGTGTGTTACCATTAAAGAAACTCAACTTCAGACTCCTGTCAAATCGTCAAATCTTGTGCACAAACCTGACACCAATGTTGATCAACATCAAGCGACGACAACTCCAACCACTGAAAGAGCTGCTCAGGCCTCGGCGCTTGCCCAAGAACTAATTGATCATTGTCTGTACAATACAAGTAAGTCTCCCGATCTGCTTAATAAAGTCAAGGCATTGTTAAATTTTGACGAGGTAGAAGAAACAAGCCAAAATGCTCCTGAAGTTCCAAAACCAGCAAAGAAAAACTCTAAGGAGAAGCATAAGGCAAGCAAGTCTACCCCCAACCACAGACTTCGCAATCAACCCCAATCTCAACAAAATCTAAACAATCATCTCTCAAAGACTTTACAGCAAGAGCAACCACAAAAAGGAAACATATATCTCCTGTCAATGAACTTGCCAATCCAGACAAACGCGATCGTCGCGAACACGCAGCTCATGCTGACGCACCTCACCCTGAAGGTAAAGGTGAAAGAACTGTTCCCTCTGTGCAGATTGCAACAAGCAATACAAAGCCTCCTGTACACTAGCGCATGGATCGTATGAACCTTTTGTTTTAATCAATTAACTTTTATATATAAATGTTCAATTTAATTAACATACAATGTCCGTGGAATACGGAATCAGAACAAACGTAAAAATGTATTTCATTGGTTAAATAGCCAGAAATGTGATATATGTTTTTTACAAGAAGTATATTGTTGTCAAAAAGATATTGAATTATGGAACAAAGAGTATGGTGGTATTTTTTACAGTAGTAATGGCTCAAACCATTCAAAAGGTCTATTGATTGGCATATCAAATGAATTCCAATCGATCATAAATGCCAAAAATTATACACTCTGATAATGACGGTAAAATACTTGGTATCAAGTTATATGTCAATGATAACCAGTACAATTTGTGGAATGTGTATGCACCAAATGATGTGTCTGACAGAAAAAGATTCCTTGAACATCTTCGTGGCCTAATCGAAACACATAGTATTGAGGGACATACAATTTTAAGTGGTGATTTTAACACCGTACTAAATCCAGCCATTGATAAAATAGGTGGTACTATCCCTAATCCTGCTTGTGCTAATATGATCAGATCTTTGCTTGACGACTTTGAACTGACAGATATATGGAGATCACGAAACGGTGACAAGAAAAGATTCACATGGAAGCAAAACTGTCCTCCAGTTATGTGCACCCTTGATTACTGGTTTACCCCTTACACTATTGGTCATGCGATCGAGAAAATTAAAATCACGTCGGCTCCAAGATCTGATCATTTGGCAGTTTTCATGTCTATTAGTCACAACAAAGTTATTAAAGGTAATGGCTATTGGAAATTTAATAATTCCTGGCTGGAAAATAATGATTATATCTCAGCGTTAAATATACTTATTGATGAATGTAAAAGCGAATATCATACCATGTTGTCTCCCAAATTATTTTGGGATCTCTGTAAAACGAAAATTCGTAGCTTTACGTTAGACTTTGCTAAAGGTTCTCAAAAGGTGATGAAAAGCGATATAAAAAATATTGAGAGTGAGCTTCAAAAGATCTATGACAGGTGCATTGAATATCCTGATGATCATGATCTCAAAAAACAATACCATAATTGTAAGATGCAATATGAAATAGTATACTGTCACTATATGAAAGGTTTACAAATTCGATCGAAAGAAAAATGGGTCGAAGAAGGTGAGAAATGCTCCAAATATTTCTTGAATCTTGAAAAAAAGTCTAAAAAGTGTATCAATTTGCTCAAATGTACCAATGGGAAGACGACTACAGATCAGTCTGAAATTTTAAAAGAGGAGGTTGAATATTTCTCTAAATTGTATCAAAGTAATGTATATAAAAGTTACTGATAATGAGTTAGATGATTTCTTTCAAGACACTGTATTTCCCACCCTGAGTGAGAATGATAGTCAAAGTTGTGAAGGTATTCTAAATAATGATGAATGTTTTAACGCACTTAGCGCAATGGCAAATAATAAAAGCCCTGGATACGACGGTCTAACAGCTGAATTCTACCGTAAATTCTGGCCAAAAATAAGTCAATTAGTTGTTGATGCGTTAAACGATGGATTTAATTCTGGCTCATTCACTACCTGTCAAAATCGTGGTATTATTTCCTTAGTACATAAAGGTAAATCCCTACCACGCGACTCACTCGATAATTATCGCCCAATCGCCTTACTGAACATCGATTACAAAATTGCCACTAAAGCTCTCGCCGCACGTGTGCAAAACATTCTTCTCAAGTTAGTTGACTCTGACCAAAACGGATTTGTAAAGGGTAGAAATATCCAAGGTAATATCCGTCTTATTGAAGATGTACTAAGATATGTAGATAATCAAAATATACCTGGTGTCATGATATGTATTGATTTTAAAAAGGCGTTCGATACCATTGAACGTGACTTTATTCTATATGCCATAAGAAAGCTAAATTTTGGCGATATGTTTCAGAAATGGGTTTCTGTTATCCTAAATAATAGCACAAACTGTATCATTAACAATGGTCATATTTCGAATCCGTTCAAAGTGGACCGTGGTGTTCGTCAAGGTTGTCCGATTGCAAGTTTGATGTTCGTCCTTGGGGTAGAACTGCTTGCTTGTAAAATTCGTCAGTCAAATAAAATACATGGCATTGCCCTGCCACTTGACAACTATAATAGACACGAGGTCCGTATTACCACCTTTGCCGACGATACAACCATTTTTGTTAAAACACCCAATTGTCTTAAAAACGTGATGTCTATCTTTGATAAATTCACTAAACTATCAGGGCTTGCAATAAATAAAGATAAAAGTGATGCGCTATGGATCGGATCTTTGAAAGATAACGACTACTGTGTTGGTGATGTCAAATGGAAACTAGCTCCAAACAACACAATAAAAATCCTAGGTGTCACCTTCTCACCAAGCACTTCTATTGATAATCTCGAATGTAATTGGATTGGCAAGATGGAAAATATTGAACGCTCTATACGTGCTTGGAAAATGCGTGGCCTCTCAATGACAGGTAGAAATTTGATTGTTAAAACACTGTTAGCATCACAATTGTCATACATTGCCTCTGTCATGGATATCCCTGATAAAATTATTATGACACTCAATAACATGTTCTTCAAATTTATTTGGGGCAGAGAAGAAGCAGTCAAACGTAACACAGTGATTGCAGATTACGATAAAGGTGGTATAAACATGTTTCACACCAAACTATTTTTCGATTCACTAAAGCTGTCATGGATTAAGAAACTTAACAACTCAGATATTGCATGTTGGAAAAATATCCCATTGTACTATAAAAACAAGTTGGGTATTGGTATGAATATTTTTAATTGTAACTGTACATTTAAGCAGCTTAACAACATGTGTCATATTATGTTAAAGAGATTACCTTCTTTTTACTATAAGCTATTTAAAATCTGGTTCGACACTAAGCAAGTTATAATCAAAGATGATATTGCATCATGTCATAATCAAGTTATATGGAATAATGATGTTATCCAATTGTAAAATATAACACTATTCTTCATAGACTGGATTAAGTCGGGAATTATTTTTGTGGGTGACCTATTTGACGATGATGGTTCTTTCTATTCCATTAACCACTTCCGTAATCGTCTAAAGGATAAGGGTGCCGTAATTTTGCAATATTACGCTCTCCGCAATGCGCTTCCCATTGATTGGAAATTAACAAAGACTCCTTGTGACAATGCCACAACTCCCGACAACAACGGAGAAAATGTTTATTTTAATTCAGTCCCTATTGATACCTGTACAAACAAAAGTTTTAGGAAAGCCATGATTCACAATTTGTATGTTCCTCCTCTGTGTACAAATTTCTGGCCACTTAGATTCCCCAATTACTCATTCAACTGGACCGACATTTCGCTCGCCATTCCACAGTGCACCGATGAAGCGAAGTTGATCTCATTAAATTGGAAAATCCTCCACAATATTTATCCCACCAAAGTACTTCTATGTAAGATGGGTAAGGTAGACAATAATATTTGTCACACATGCAACGTGATTGACTATATCGACCATTTCTTTTTCAAATGTGATCTAGTTAAACAGCTATGGTCTTACGCTAGTCAAGTTATCTCGCGTAAATTATCAACATGCTTTGTATTGACCACTGAAATTGTTATATTGAACTATCACAATAATACTTATGACCATCACGATTTAAAATGTATTAACCTCATCATCGCCGTTGGGAAACTATGCATAAGCAAGTTTAGATACGGCAACCACCCAAATCTGTTATTCCTATTTGAAAAAGAACTCTGTCTTCGTAGACTGATTTCTCTGTAATTACTATGTCATCATGTATATCAATTATGTCGTGTTTTTTAATCGATTGCCACATTGTACATACTTGCTATTATTATATTATATTATTTTGTAAATATTGATGTTATTGTATAAATTTATTGTGTATCATAGAATAAAAAAATAAAAAATAAATTAAAATAAATAAATAATAATAATAAAAATAAAAATAAATAAAAAAGTTATACCATAGCGTGACAGGAACTTTGAGGACCTCTCACTTCTAACTATAAACTGAGCCGCTGAGCCAGTGGGTAGCATAAGAGTATCCGATAAAGACATGTTGGAGTGGGAGTGTAAGAGGCGAGTGCGAACACCTAGATGATAAGAAGAAGATGGATAGCGAATTGCCAACAAGTTTAAAAATGTATACGATAAAGGTGGTAAAATGAGAGATCGAAGAGAGCTAAAGAGGCAGTGACGGACTGCAATACCTCGCAGATATGAAATACGCCACTGCAACTTGCTCTCGAGGTGTCTGCTGAAATACCTCAAGGGAATGCATTCAATGACCACCTCAACTTTAAAAGAACCATTAAGGGGTCGTTTCCATTTACTCTATTACAGCTTTAGTGCGGAAAGCGTTTTCATTCACTCACACAGCTGGGAAAAGCTGTGATAGAGTATATTGAAATGACCCCTAAATATATTGCGCCCTTTTCTTCTTCGAACCGAAGGTTATAGAGCGGTTTATCTTTTTGGGGGATTTGGGTAATGTGTTACTAGAACATGTGTTATATAACTTCCGATAGTAATATAATAAACTGCTCACAAAAAGTATCGAAACACTTTAGAAATGATCCAATATATAACGGCTCAAAAGGGTATGCATTATTCAAAGCAAATATCCAAGTGCATAATTTTGTTCTGCGTATTTTGACACCTCGATCGATGAGATACGATGCTGCGGAGCGGAGCTATTGTAATTTCAATGGTCGTGGGTCCAGTTTCAAAAGTGACAATCGTCCTATACAAAGAGGTTTGCATTACTGTTTAGAAAGATCAGATTCGTGTTTTTCAATAGGAATGAGTGTCACTTTTGAAACTGGACTCACGATCATTGAAATGACAATAACTCCGCTCCGCAACATCGTATCTCAACGACCGAGGTGTCAAAATACTCAGAACAAAATTATGCACTTGGATGTTTGTTTCGATTAATGCATACCCTTTCGAGCCGTTATATATTGGATCATTTCTAAGTGTTTCGATACTTTTTGTGAGCAGTTTAGTTAATTGCTTAGCGTCTCTTTTTCATCTCCAGATTATCTTCGTGTCTACAGGGAAGGATGTGGATTCCCCGTATTAAAGTTTTCTAGAGTTTATCGATCGAAAACCCCTTGGTTAACCGGAAGTGAGATATACAGGTTTATTGGCGTCATAGTTGCCGTCTCATCCAATCAGAGTTGAGGTGCATTCAACCGCCCCTTTTGGTTAACGATCACCCGGCCACTATTGGTCATTATGTTTTTTAGCACCATCTGAATAAGTTTAACTTATCATTAAACAAACTAGTGAGAACCACCAAATGCAAACTGAAGTATATAAAATTATTCAAACTCAAAGGATCTGTATTATTATAAAAATGGAGGATCAATGATAAGGTATAATTGCCAAAGAGATAGTATATCATTGTCTAAACATCTTTGATAATGTTTGATTTGTGTACGTTTTTAAATTGAGGAAATATTAGACTGTTTTTAAATTTGAAAAATTTACACATTTTGGTATACAGTATAAGTTTAACCATGTACTTTTCATACTGTTCAGTAGTATCAATTATAATTATACATCCACAAATAAATTGTATACGGTATATTAATATAATGCATTCATTAATTATGTCAGCTACGTTAAGAACACGTGAGGAGTGTACGTCGAGAACTTTAAATAGGGACGCATTTTACATGATCTAGTCTTGAGGAAACGTAGATTAAAAATACGATAGCAGTCGCTTCCTTTAAGCCCTGGCTTTTAAGTGATCGGCTATATATTCAATTCTAAGAGTTCATGGAATAATGATAAGTGACAAGATATGAACTATGATAATCCCGATTATCAACTGATGTTATGGTAGTTAAAATAATTGTTAAAAATCCACAAATACAATTATGCATGATATACTCCAAGTCAGTTGTCCTCTGTTTTCACACGGATGAACACCTCATCATAGTAGTTGTATATAATCTTCCTAATAATGTTCTGTAAATCTAACCAAGTTGTCGCGATTGGCTTGCCATTCTTCTTGGCATCTTGAAATATGGTAATCTCGATTGTCAACTGATTTCATGGTAGTTTAAATAATTGTTTGAAAATCCACAAATAAAAACGACATTGCACACGTAGGTGTCAATAGTTTAATCAGTTCCAAGTTGGCGAGAAATATTCGGTTTTATCTTTCCGCGCGCAAAAGCTTTCCAAGCGTATCGCGCGATTATGTCCAGACGCACGCGGTTTCGGCCGCACCCACGCGGTTTGTGTCGTACGAACGCGTCACGCATGATGCACAATTCGATTGAAGCCTGGGCTTGAGTCCTTCTGTATTCATTCGCTGCAGTAGTAAGCAGGCTTCGCCGATTTGGAACTGATCAAAGTAATGGCGCGACGAGTGTACTATTGAATAGATTTAGATAATACCATCAATTGCGCGCAATACGGAATATTTTGAGGTGTTTCTTATATTTGCAATCCCACAGAATAACGGATGTTATTATGATTGTCCCTATGAGAAGACAACAAAAGCGTATTTTTCTCACAATTCCACAAATGACCAAATATAATGCGGTTTTCCCTTTCCTGCAATCCCGCACAACACGGGATATATATTTTTCTCTTCTTTTGAGCAAGTTCACACACTAAAATATACACACAAAGTCTCGCACAATACAATATTTAGTGAACGTTTTCTACCCTCGCATCTCTCGTAATTAACTTAAATTTGGCATTATAATAGAGGTTTTTCCAATTCCTACAATACAACAAATACTAGATATAATGTAATTTTACCTATTCTTGTAATCTACACAATTATGAATAGAACGAAAATGTATCCTTTCTAGCAATCAATTATGGACGTAATCGACTTGTCTGTCTTATTTATTACGCAGTCCAACAAAAAACCGAAATATAAGCTGTGTTAAACATATACTGGATAGTTCTTATTCTCGCAATCCTTCACAAGGGCGCGTATGAATAATTTTATCTTCCGCAACATTTTGTCCATATTGTTGCAGCCTCGCTAACGTTTTGATACACTCAGATAACCTCATGTGATCATTGTATGTTACGAAAAGAAATAGAAATAACGAAGCTAGATATCAAAATATTACCATACATTAAAAGCGACATCTATGAATACCATAACACTGAACAGTTCCATCAAAACACATTTCATCAAAACACAAATGTATTTCACCTCAGGATATTGCAGGTTGACTTACGGTCAGAAAAGCGATTTGTTACTTTTAGTTACTAGTATGTCCGTCGGTAATCTATGTTGATTAGACAATCAGTTTCATTACACACTCTTATTAACCTATTGAGCCCCTATACACATTTTATTTCCGTCCTTCAGGCGGCGAACATCTCCCCTTCCTCCCGAACCTTAAAGAATATATTACAGAACATCGAACAATAAAGAAAATGTTACACGTATCAATAACAAGTAGATAAAACCTAATATGTGTTATCACAAAACAGCAATACAAAGAATGTTGAAGATTACAATTTCAGAATAAGTCATTAATCTATCATCAAACAACCTTATGCTTTTCCAAAAAGATCATAACTGTGGAGCGAGAAAGACATTTGTCCATGAACTTACACTCTCACACATTGTTAGAGCTTATTCTTACGTCCTTTATCACGTTCATAATATGGTTTTCGATAGAGTGCATCTGGGAGAAAATATAACCGATTTAAAGTGCCATCACTGAGTGACACCGAAAGCACTTATACGTAACAGCCAAATCCACTCGGATAATAGTGATCTCTCGAAATATTGCGATGCTATTTTCATCGTTTGTTTCGTCAACGCAGCGTCAATAAATGCCAGAATTCGGTCTGATATATTATATTATGTACAAATCGGAAATAATGTGAGAATAATCGGCCGAGTCCACCAAACTGCCGTAACTTAATAGGGAGGTAAGCTACCTCCCTAGTAGTTATGCCCTAACTGTAGCGTAACTTACTAACGATGTAATTCTGAGAGCATAACTGGCTAGTAACACCAGAATAGTAACTAACGAGGTAAATATCCACATTAATCAGCATCGTCTCCTTACAAAATTAATTGGCGCATATGTCAAGTGTTAACCTATAGTTTACTGTAAAATTCAGACGTGAATGGTCCTCCGTAATATTTAAAATGTGTCGTCACTCGCTAAGTCATATGTGAGTGTACATAAAGAATCACGTTGAGTCGGCCTGCGTTCCGGACAAAAAATAACGCAATTTGTTTCGTCAAAAATGTCGAAGTTGTTTATCGCTATTTTCAAAAATAAGGACTATTATGACATTACAAACATATTTTGGGCGAGGGGCACATACAAATATTGCACCAAAAATTACAATTTTAATGACCAACACAAGCACCCGATGGAAACAGTGATTTAATGGTATATACAATTATAACACATCTCTTAACACAAATACTTCCGTGGCGTGGATACCTTGTCCTTCGCTTGTGAACCGAAGAACCCCGGTTCGATCCCCACGCACGGCACGATACGCTTTCATATTTTTTTGTTCTTCTAGTTCTACCCTTCCACTCACAATAATGTTGAAACTTTGGCTTTATCAGTTTTTAATTAATAAAAACAATAATAAGTTTATTTATTTATTTATTTATTCATTATTTAAAATCCTTGGACAATTAGTACATTTTGGTCAAAATATGACCCAAAGTCGGTGCGATTAGTGTTTGATAATTGAATGGGCAAAAGGAGTTGACCTAAATTTTGACTAAAAATATTCACCAAATTGCAATGAATGGAGTTTTAAAAATATAAAATCTTTCAGCTTATGAGGGGGGTCACATTCAACTTCAAATAGACACCCTCTGTGCATGCAAGTGCAATTGGTTCTTCTGCATCAGCGAATCATCCAATGTTCACAACAAATTTACGCTAGTGCTAGAATCGACTGACTTGGGGGCATAAACCGTTATGCTCCAATTTACTCTTGGTTCCAGTCAGGTATAACATTTAGCGTAAATTACCCGCCAGTTACTAGCCTAGTAGCTTACCCCGAATTGGTGCTCTCTAAAATTAGGGTTACGCCTCAGCTACTAGCGAGGTAGCGATATTCTTCAGCTACTCGTCATTGGTGCACTCGGTCGATTGTCGTTTAGTTGCAGCATAAACTGTTATGCTTTGACTTACTCTTGGGTCCGGTCAGGTATAAGATTTAGCGTAAATTACCCGCAAGTTACTAGCCTAGTAGCTTACCCTGGTTTGGTGCTCTCAAAATTATGGGTTACGCCTCAGGTACTAGCGAGGTAGCGCTATTCTTCAGCTACTCGCCATTGGTGCACTCGGCCGAATATGTACTATCAGTACCATGAATGGTTACGCGATGGGTATTGATATCAGTCACACCTAACCTAAGACACGGACCATGCGGACGTGATCATCTGATAACGTCATCAACTATAATTCAAACAACACGTCAAACTCAGGTATTTTTACATCACTGTTGTGCCGCAGTATCAACTAACATAGACATAAACATCAACATTACCGATAACAATCGTCAGCTAAACATTTGATACCGACTTTTGTATATAAACCGTACTACACCTGAAATATTATGGCCCACATATGCATGATGCTATCGAACTTTCGCACCAATATTTCGACGGTGAACGTGTTGCATAAAACATGACCACCATCGCCAAAGGTTATCTCTTTCATTATTGACCTCAGTAAATGAATATTTCATTAAGCTTATAATTGTGCTGTAGTTTGACCAATTTTTTCACCATTCAAATCAAGGTATCTGAATACTAAAATACAATAAGCACTCCAGTCCCGAGCGCTATGAAGTTCTAATTCAAGTAATGGTTCCGTTTGAGTAAATGTATAGATAATTATAACAGAAATGAACTTGTGAGTGGGTGTAGACATAGAAGAAAGCACTTATTATGTAACTTTAAGTAACTTTTGGTGATTCCTTTATTGTTGTTTATATCATGTGCAGTCATCTATGTATTGTGCTATTGATTTTCTTGTGCTGAATTTCTCAGTGTACAATTTACAACTGATGAGTGTGGATGGGGAGTTCCATCCATACGAAACAAGCCTGTATTGTAATGTAATGTAAACCAAGTTTCACTAGTTTAATAATTTAGATAATTATATACAAATATATCAACCCAAGTGTGTAAATGTCCGTTGCACTTAATAAGTGTGAGGATAGAATAGATCCAATTAATTAATTGATAGAGTGTTTGAATTGGGTTAATGAGATAAACGATATTCGGACGAGTGCACCAATGACGAGTAGCTGAAGAATAGCGCTACATCGCTAGTAACCCAACATTTGGAGAGCACCAAATCGGGGTCAGCTTCTAGGCTAGTAACTGGCGGGTAGTTTGCGCTAAATGTTATACCTGATCGGACCCAAGAGTATGTTGGGGCATAACGTTTTATGCCACACGTCAGTCGATTCTAGCAGTAGCGTAAATTTGTTGCGAACGTTGGAGAGGATGGTTCGCTGATGCGGAAGGACCAATTGCGCTTGCATGCAGGGGGGGGGGGGTATATATTTGAAGTGGAATGTGACCCCTCATAAGCTGAAAGATTTTATGTTTTTGAAACTCCATTCATGCAATTTGGTGAATACTTTTAGTCAAAATTTGGATCAAATCCTTTTGCCCATTCAAACATTAATCGCACCGACTGTGGGTCATAATTTGACCAAAATGTAATAATTGTCCAAGGATTTTAAATAATAAATAAATAAATAAATAAAAAAACTTATTATTGTTTTTATTAATTAAACCTGATAAAGCCAAAGTTTCAACATTATTGTGAGTGGAAAGGTAAAAGAACAAAAACATGAAAGCGTATCGTGCCGTGCGTGGGGATCGAACCGGGGTTTACAAGCTAAGGACAAGGTATCCACACCACGGAAGTATTTGTGTTAAGAGATGTGTTATAATTGTATAATTGCTTATAAGTGCTTGTGTTTGTCATTAAAATTGTGCATTTTGGTGCAATATTTGTATGTGCCACTCGCCCAAAATATGTTTGTAATGTCATAATAGTCCTTATATTTGAAATAGCGATAAACAACTTCGAAATTTTTGGCAAGAATTAATTTTGTAAGGGGACGATGCTGATTAATGTGGATATTTACCTCGCTAGTCACTACGCTGGTGTTACTCGCCAGTTATGCTCTCAGAATTGCATCGTTACGCTACAGTTAGAGCATAACTAATAGGGAGGTAGCTTACCTCCCTATTAAGTTACGCTAGTTTGGTGCACTCTGCCGAATGCAATGTAATGCCATAGAAACCAGTAGCTTCAACAAATATATAACAAAATTGAGAATATAATGAACATTTATATAAATAGCTTTAATAGTTTCAATTGTACAGAATATGTATAGCCTAACCCCGCGGTGCTCTTTTATAACCCGCAAGTGCCTATGGGTTTGAGCCAAGAGGCTGGACACAAAAAGAAGCTTTTTGTAAGGCACGACGACTTGATTATAATGGATCTAATATCAGGGGTTATTTCTGGGTGGGTTAATAGTCTAATGTTTGAATAATGTTTGAAAATTTATATAATGTAGCTATTAGTATATGGATGTATAATTCTTACGACATGGCCTTCAACTTCAATATATTCCTTTTCATGAATATTCTACAGCTTTAAGATACCGTAGATACCTAACCTAACATTGGATAAGGGTTTTGCGCTAACGTTTACTTCTAATAGCTTTAAAATGTAATTATGTTGATATAAAGAGCAAGTTACCTCATACACTAGTCCATTTGAAAAGGTCTTATTGATGAGACGAAAAGATCAACATGACTTCAAGCTTTTACATTCATATCCATGCATATCAAAAACAGAGGGCACGGTGTATAATAAGGCGTCAAGGCTTCTACATAAAATGAACCTAAGGATATTATTAGTACCCACCTTACCAATCTTGACGATTTCCCTAAGGAGTTACAATGACAAATGACGGATCCTTATAATTAGATAGACGTTGAAGTTATGGCTGTATGAGTAGCAATTTGTTATACGTGGGTGGTTACAAGACGAGAGAATGCATGTGTAGCAAGCAATACAGTCTACTTGATAAGTGTAGTGGACCAAAATGCCACATGAAGCACTAATGAGTTCTTAAAACTACATAGGGTTATATGGATCTGAGACTGAATTAGTGCTCTTAATATTAGATTTAAAACAACTTGCAGGTCAAAAATGCTTGTATCTTTTGTCGTTATCTTTTGTCGTATGTTATGAGTGTTTCTTCAAATTTTATTTGTAACAATGCCCATACTCCAATGCGAAAACTAAATATTGTACTATTGTGACGTCATCAACGCCAACACATCATGCAATTGAACTGGTGTGCACATGAAACGAATACAGAACCAGTGGCGTAGCTAGATTTTTCATATGGGGGGGGGGGGGGGGGGGGGGGGGCGGTAAATGAAAGTGAACCGACAAGGACTTTACCAGAAAGTCAACTTTTGAGAAATGCCGCCGAGTCACAAACTTGAGAGCGGGAAGGGATGAGGGGTTGGGGATGGGATCTGTGACGTTTTTTCCTTCTTCAAAAGAGGCGCGCAAAAACGAGCAGTACCACTTAGTCAGTGCCAGTCTCAACCAACAGTGTCAATCTAAACCGACATTGCCAATCTCAAACGAAAGTGCCAAATCTCAACCGACAGGATTTGAATATGGGGGGGGGGGGGGGGGGGGGGGGGGGGGGGGGGGGGTCGCTACCACACCCCTTCTATCTACGCCACTGTACAGAAGTGTACCTTAAAGATCTATCGAATGTGTGGCGCGAGCCTTCTCGCTGCAGACAATGATATAGCGTGTACTTTTTCTAGTAATCAAACGGGAAACTACCGTTATAACCAGAATTATAGTACCTTTTAATCACATATAATGATAACAATCAAAATGAATTTCACGCTAAAACATTTGTCATCGTTAAGCTCTAATTAGTTAATATGGTTTAGTGCAGGTTAAGTTCTAAACAAACACAAACTGGAGTTTTGTTTAGATGTGGAATGGATGATGATTAAATTTTAAGTAAATAACCTTTCGGGACCCGCTGTCAGGTGTGCTCACCGTGCGAACATTATCCGTAAACAATTTGGATATTTGCCCACCTACCTAACACTCAAGTTAATTAGGATATCATATTTAATTAGCTGGGAATGATGAACTATTTTATGAAGATACCATCTTACGACGTCTCTGTATTGTAGAAAATTAAACATATTAAGAAATAATGGCATGGGAGAAACCAGGGGCGGATCCAGGAATTTGCGGTGCGCAGTATCGCCGACAGGGTGGAGTACGAGGGGAAGTGCCCCCCCCCCCCCCCCCCCCCCCCCCCTCTCAAGTGGATTTTTTCAATTTTCAAACTCATTTGGTGAGATCTGGTGTATATACTAGTGGCCAACATTTTATCGAAAAGCCACCTCTTCCTTTCCCATCAATGTTTTTGTTTTTATCAATGCAAGAAAGAAATTGAGCATATACTGATATTTTCTTGATTTAGGTAGGTTTAAAAGCGCTGACAGGGGGATGGGCCCCCCTCAGAATTGATTTTTATTTTCAATTTTCGAACCCATTTGGTGCGATTTGTGTGTGTACTTTTGACCGATATTTTATTGAAAAGCAATAACCTTTTTCTAATCAAAATTGGCTTTTGATATAGGCCTATGCCAGACAGAAGATGTGCATACTGATATATATATATTCTTGATTTAAAATTGTTATGTTGAAAAAACATTAGGTTTAAAAAAGCATATCGATAGTTATACTAGTTACTTCCAACATATCAGATTTCTCGTTAACGTACGCGTATATATCCCGACCAACGTCTAATAACTCTACGTTCTTATGTCCCTCGCATGCCTCCCCCACCCTTTTCTTTTCTTTTTTCGTTCCTTACTATTTCCCCTTTTTCTCTCCTTTTTTTTCTTTTCCTTTATTTCTTTCCTGTCAAGAGTAATTTCACGTCCTTCAAGAGCTTACGATAACTTCTTCTTAAGTTAAGAAAACCGTATATTTTATTCTATTTAATTTTATTCACGATATAAAAAATAGCCAGCAGACAGCATAAGCTGAAAAAGCCGGCTTTACAATGCACAACAGTATAATACAAAAAAATATATATCGAAAATACATGCATAAAAATATTGCAACGAAATATAGACATCAGCAAAATACATTAATGATCCAAAACGCCATTGAGTTTTATTATGATGTAACGAATGGTGGATTTTTGGTATTTATTGGTATTAAGGGTTGAGGAAATATGTTGCTGCGACGAAGGTTGTGGTTAATGGTTCCACACCACCAATTAAATTGCCATTGACTTACATGCATAAGAGATCAAATTAAAGTCTGATTTTTCAGCTATCGAGCGACTGGTTTGTTCTAATCCTTGTTTTCATTTGGGTGGGTTTGACCTTCATTTTTTTCCGCAACGGGACGTCGAATACTAGTACACTCTCCAAATTGCTGTCTGCTAGCTATATTCGGTGCATTTGTTCTAGAAGAGGTGAAAAGAGAAAAGTTGTGTCAAATCTTACTATAACAGAAAATACAAGGGTTCTTGGGTTAAATATTAAGTTTATAGTCTACAAATCACAAATAACACAAATATCTTTCATATTTAGAAATTATATACCTTTTCTGTACATTTAAATTAATGGTTAGAGGTGGGGTCCTTCTTGAATTAAAAACACAGGCTAGTGTTGGGCGCTAGCATACATTTATTTGGAGGTGTGGAATCTACATAATGGATCTCTTCTCTGGAAGAAGGTTGCGATGTCTTTCAGAGTTGAGGAGCTGCTGACCAAACTTCAAAACTAGTACTTCCACTGGTGATGTTTAGTTCGCGAAGCGAAGACTCGTACACACACAGAAATTTTGCGCAAGTTAGGTAAAATAACGTAATGTAAAGTAAAATTATGCAAAAAGTACACAATGCGAGGTATTTTTTATTACTAAACCATTTTGTAACTTTTAAAATTACATTTTTGAAATGTATCGGAGATAATTACCGGGGTTTGTAGATATTTTACCGAAATTAAGTAAAACAAAAGTCTAAAATACAATTTAATCGGTAAAAGGTGATTTCGCCCAACGTGTTAAGTAAGAATTATCGATATGATTGGTGAAAGTCGTAATCTTTCCCTAATCGCCGGGTAAAATCTCTTCGTGTAATTATACAAGATGGCGAGCGTTAGAGAAACACTCAGCCGGTCGCGAGTTCCTCCGGAATACATTGACAAATTTAAAGGTAAGGAAGTAGTATATCTTTCCACTTTTGGTAATGCCTTTATGTCCTTGTTTTCGTGATGTTATTGAAGTCATCTGAAAATCATATGTTTTGAGAGATTCACAGAAAAAAGTGAAACTTGTGTTGGGCACCGAGCGTCGTCGGAGTCGTACACCGTGCATGCGTTGCTAGACCCAATGGTGGCTATACTATCGTTCATGCTTACAATATACTATAGCCACAACGAAGATACACTTGCACTACGGTACCGATTGGGACTAATGCGTTGCGTTTGCATGCAACATAGCGGCTCATTTGTACATGTGGCCATGTGAAACGTGATTAGGGCGTATGTAATATGTACATAGGTCAAAATGCAACGATGCAAGGTGATTGATTGATTGATTGATTGATTGATTGATTGATTGATTGATTGATTGATTGATTGATTGATTGATTGATTGATTGATTGATTGATTGATTGATTGATTGATTGATTGATTGATTGATTGATTGATTGATTGATTGATTGATTGATTGATTGATTGATTGATTGATTGATTGATTGATTGATTGATTGATTGATTGATTGATTGATTGATTGATTGATTTTTTATTTTTTTTGTTTTTTTTAATGATTTTCAGATGACTTCAATAACATCATGAAAACAAGGACATAAAGGCATTACCAAAAGTGGAAAGATATATTACTTCCTTACCTAAAAAAAATCCCTTGAAATTACCTAAAACTTACATCCAAATTCAGTAAAAAATACCAAGCAATTGTGTAAACAATTGCCTAAAAAATACATCCAAATTCAGTCAAAAATACCCGGTGATTGTGTAAACAATTATCTTAAACATACATGCAAATTCAGTTAAAAATAGCCAGTCATTGTGTAAACAATCACCTTAAACCTACATCCAAATTCAGTAAAAAATACCTAGTCATTTTGTAAATATTTACTAACAAATTAAGCAAAATGTCCCATAATGTTGTGGGTTTTTTACATAAAATGTGGTAAAATATTACACAGCATTTACGTTAAAAAAATGCGTAACTAGTTAAGTAAAATTTATACCTAGCCACTGTGCAAAATAAATACCTAGTAAAATTGCATTTTTATACATAATAGTTTGGTTTTTTTTACCAAACAGAGTTTATGTAAAATGTTACCTAATTGTTTTGGTGTTCTATACGTGCTTCAAAATTATGTAAAATTTTACATAACTTAGGTAAAAATTTCTGTGAGTGTAGTCTTAATAGTTGTTGCCAAGAATGAGTTTGCAAGTGCGTTTTTGGATCCTTTCAATCTGGTAGCTTTGATTTTAAGTAAGCGCAGGATGCCAGACAGCACAAGCATATTTCAAAAGCGGTCGGATATAGGTAAATAAATAAATAATCGTCTGCTCGCACGAGATATCGTTTTTTTATTTTTTATTTTCCATCCCAGATTTCAAGACCAAGTAATTTAATGTGATAGACAACTTGCAGGACCTCACCACCATTAGAAAGTTGTGAAAGATGGACAGGGTTTTTCCAAAAATATACGTGCATAACATGACATTTGGTTGGCTTAGGCAGCTTATCGTTAACCTTACACCAATCATCTAACGCATATCATCTAAAGCATTACACCAATCATCTAAAGCATATAAGAGCGTTTGAAATCATTTCGTGCAAGCGGTGTGATAGGAACCGTAGTAGCATAGTTTCTTGCATTTCATAAGTATTAGTTCAAAATGCGCCCCGAACATTTAAATAAGGAAACTGATAATATTACAGTAATATTATCATTCATTTCAACAAGGAGAATATCGATAAGTAGGATTATGTGTGCGTGGATGAATGTGTTATTGTTGTGTTTTACTATGTTGTTTTTCTCCAAGATTTAGTAAGGAAAGTTCATGATGTCGTTTAGCTTCCGTTAAGCCATATTTTTTAACACGTTTCGATATTTCACATTCTGATTTCACATTTTCATTGTTTAGTAATGTACAAAAGTGTCACCTACTGATATTGCGGAAGAGAGTGTGTAACCATCCACACTGTCCCTATCCTATTTAAACAAGCAAGAGCAGTCACACTCAGCATAACATGTAACTTTAGATCAATGCAATATTGCAGGTGTAGTAATGTATATATATAAACATCGGTATCAAATGTTTCGCCAATGCAAAAGTAGCTAACGATTGTTATCGGCAATGTTGATGTTTATGTCTATGCTAGTTGATACTGCGGCACAACAGTGATGTAAAAAATACCTGAGTTTTAAAAGATTGGATGGGGTGTTTTCGGTTCTAGGATACGCTTGCTCGCGATAGTCCAGGGAAAATTTGATACCTATCTTGATTACTGCCAGATTGTAAGATAACAAACTTGATATACATGATACAAATCTCATTCTCAGCTGAACCGCTACCTATGGTTATAGATACACTTTATCAGTCGGGCTATCGGCAAGGATCATGCGAGAGAAAATGTTCCAAAGAATTGAATTAATATAATGGAAAGAAAGCATCGTAGCGAGAAGTAAAACTCGTCGTTTCATCAATATCAATTCTAGTGTCTTGAATATGTTTGATCCAGAACCAGACGTGTTGTTTGGATTGTTGATGACCTTATCGGATGATCACGCCCTCTTGATCCGCGTCGTATGTTTGACTGATATGAACACCCACCTCGTTACCATTCATGGCAATGATAATGCATATTCCCACAGTATGTCAGACATGTTCATAGTAGGAGCTTTCGATTTGGACGACGGACGCTTCTACGACGGTAAGATGACACCTCGAATCATGTGCGCATGCGTCGACTTAGCAATCCGTCAGTCTTCCAATTTCTGGGACCTGTCTTCAGCTTTCGATTTGCACGACGGACGCTTTTACAACGGTAAAACACAAAACGTTGTTGTCGTCACCACGACGGTTGTTAGTCCCTACGTGTTGTAGTATTTAGAGGACCAACGGATGACAAAATTAACGCATGCGCACATGACTCAAAGTGTCATTCAACCGTCCTAGATTCATCCGTCATGCAAATCGAAAGCTCCCTAATAATCAGCCGAAGACACGTCCCAGAAATTGGACGACCGACGGATTGCTAAGTCGACGCATGCGCACATGACTCGAGGTGTCATCTTAAGCGTCCGTCGTCCAAATTGAAAGCTCCCTAATATAATACCGTATTTCAGAACGAATGCTGACATTTATTGGAGCTGCGTTTGACGAAACAAACGGGGGAAATAGCATCGCGATATTTCGAGAGAACACCATTATCTGAGTGGATCTGTTGCTACGCATAAGTGCTTTCTTGTGTCACTCAGTAATGGCACTTTAAATTGGTTGTATTTTCTCCCAGATACACTCTATCGAGAAACCTAATAATGAACGTGATAAAAGACGTAAAAATAATAGTTAAGTCAGGAGAGGATCTAGATTATTAACCTGAAAATGTATTTTGTTGATATTGGGACTTCACGGCAACATTTAATCTCGCGAGTTATCATTATGCAGCTCTTTCAATGTTTAAAATTGAAATTCCATCGACAACCATTTTACTCATTCTGCTTTTTCTATGTATATAATACCTGGACTTTTGATCCCGACTTTCAAAATAGGTTAAGATGGACAAATCTCTTACTCGCTCCACAGTTATGATCTTTTTGGAAAAGCATAGGGTTGTTTGAAGATGAAAGATTCATGACTTATTCTGAAATTGTAATCTTCAATCATATTTGCCTTGCTGTTTTGTAATAAAACATTACTTGCTACTGATACGTGCATAATTTTCTTCATTGTTCGATATTCTGTAATATTTTTTTTTAAGGTTCGGGAGGAGGGGAGATGTTCGCCGCCTGAAGGGCTCAAATAAAAGTTGTATAGGGGTTCAACCGATTAATAAGAGTGTGTGATGAAACTGACTGTCTAATCAACATAGGTTTCGCCGATTGCACTAAAACGCAAAGAATAGTGACCTAGGGCGATCGTATTTATATCCCTTGCGCTCATTTTGACGAAACAAAATGAGGGTACTTCAAAGTCCGATAGTAGGGGCCTACTTAATTTTTTTAAATCGTCAATTTGAATAACATCTTAATTGTATGGTCCTGAATATTATAGTATATGTTAGAAACACCATTTCACACACTTATAAGCAAAAGACCAGGTGAAATTCTGATATTTGGAACTTTTTTGCCGAATATTTCAATGTTGGCCTATATTTAACTGTACAGCGAATACTACGGGATTTTGAGGTCGGCCATGTTTAATTGTGACGTCTTGCGTGGGACGTTTGTACTTATTTTTGGTATGTATGGAAAGAGGGAACATCTAACTATACCATGGTACCCTCTCGGTTTGGATTTTTTTTAGTGAGGTGGTAACCCCCACCCCAGCCCCCCCCCCCCCCTCGCCACCCCCACAGGAGGACGAGGGTGTATGGTTATATTTTGAAACCTTCAATGTCACGATATTTCTTTTCGTAACATACAATGATCATATGAGGTTATCTGAGTGTGTTTAAACGTTAGCGAGCCTGCAACAATATGGACAAAAAATATGTTGCAGAAGATAAAATTAATCATACGCGTCCTTGTGAAGGATTGCGAGAATAAGAAATATCCGGTATATGTTAATGACAGCTTATATGTCGTTTTTGTTGTTGGACTGCCTAATGAATAAGACAAATCTATTACATCCATAATTGTAAGGGATTGCAAGAATACATTTTCATTAAAAATAGGAATAAAATAACATCAGTATTGTGTTTGCAGGAATCGGGAACACCTCTACATATTGCGCATTTTCGGAAAAATGCCAAATTTAAGTTAATTACGCGAGATGCGAGAATAGAAAAAGTTCACTGTATCTTGTATTGTGTGAGACTTTGTGTGAATATTTTACTGTGTGAACTCAAGAACAGGAAAATATATATTTCGTGTTGTGTGGGATTGCTGGAAATGGAAAACCGCATTATGTTTTGTCTTTTGTGGAATTGTGAGAAAAGTACTCTTTTTCTCTTTTCACAGGGAAAATAGTAATAACATCCTTATTGGTATTATCTAAATCTATTCTTAATAGTGCACACGTCAAGCCTATAGTTTGATCAGTTCTTCATTGGCGAAGTCTCCTTACAGCAGCGAATGAATACGGAAGAACGCGTCAAACGCATTGCGCACCATGCGTTGACAATCGGAATTATCATATTTCATATCTTGTCACTTATCATTATTCCAAAATTAAAGGAAGTGACTGCTATCGTATTTTAAATCTACATTTCCTCAAGTTTTGATCATGTAAAATGCGTCCCTATTTAAAGTTCTCTACCTACACTCATCATGTGGTATTAACGTAGCTGTCATAATAAATATATTTTGCAGGCGAAAATGAATACATTACATCAAAGAACCGTATACAAATTGTTTGGCGATATAACATTATAATTATTGATACTAATGAACAGCACACAAACTATATAGTTAAACTTATACTGTATAACTTATGTTCTAAATGTTCTAGATTTATCTAATATTTCCTCAATTTAAAATAAACAGATCAAACATTGTCAAAAATGTTCAGACAATGTAGAGAGAAAACTAAACAAACATTGATATACTAACTCTTTGGCAATTATACCTCATCATTGATCCTCCATTTTGTATGTTAATACAGATCCTTTGAGTTTGAATAATTTTATATGTTTCAGTTTGCATTTGGTGGTTCACACTAGTATACGGGGAATCTACATCCTTCCCCGTAGATACCAAGATAATGTGGAGATGAAAAAGAGACGCTAAGTAATTAACTATTATATTGGAAATTCTTAAACAGCTAAGAAAGTTTAAGCAATCTCATTGGTTCTCGGAGAAATCGGCGACATCTCTATGAGACAATAGAACACGGGGAGGTGGGGGCTTACGTTTTAACAGCGCGCCCGACCTTCACAATGCGTGGTTTGCTCCATAACGCGCACTTCTGCAGTGCGTGTTTAGCGCTTTTCCTGCGTTTATGCCGGCGCTGCGACGCTTACGCATGGTTTACTCATCGCATGTGATTGGATGGAATGTTTGTGGGCTATTCGATCCTAGCAGGGGTAAAAGTTGTCAAATGTGGACAATAAAATGTACTTATTTCTTTGATAAATGTCTAAAGTATGATTGTTTAAGAATGAGAATAAAGGTATTGTTTTTAGACCGTACCCGTGTTATATTGTCTGACATAAATGCGTTCGATAGTATTATTTTTTGCGTAGAACAACTCCGCCTGCGGCGTCGTTGTTCTACTTAAAATAATACTATCGTCCGCATTTATGTCAGACAATATAACACGGGTACGGTCTAAAAACAATACCTTTATTCTCTAATTATATAACTCATTTTCTCATAACACATTACCCAAATCCTTGAAATGAATGATGGCTTTATAATTTGCGTTGGGTTTTTCACAACATGGTGCATGTAATGTAATGAGGAAAGTCAGCAGGTAGTTTTCCAGTATAGGTTTTAACTATCATTGGTTACATGTTAGTAATAAAATGCCGTAAATGTGTCCAATGTTATTCTTGTCATGTCCAAATTGAACCTTTCAACTGGCAGGTATGAAAATTACATAATGAATAATGTAAACCTAAAATTACATTGAATATGCAGGGAAGAAACAACATAACTTACACCCCAAAGGTCTTCAAAAACTAGGCTTTGTTTTTGATTTTTGTTTTTCGGATAAACTAATAAAACACATCAAAGGCCTTACATTGTCATATCCTCTACAACGTCAGAAAGGTGAGATATAAACAGAAATGGTTCAGAAAATTCAGATCTTCTTTTCAAATTGGATGACAATTCGCATGCCCTTTTGAATATTCGGGTTTCCTCTCCCCTATTTTTCCTGATTGGTAAAAATGGGTTTACTTTGTATGTGTTAATGACCAATCTGTGTAGTTGCTTTATTAGTTGTAGTAGACTAATTCTGGAAGAAACAATTAAAACACTCAATTGGCGTTTTCAGTCCATTTGTGAGTAAACAGATAAACCGCCCTAAAACCTACGGTTCGAAGAAGAAAAGTGCGCTCAAGTACTTTTAATATATGGTTACCCAGCCAAAGAGAGGTCGTAACTGGACGTGTGTTGCGCAATGGTAATCACCTTACTATTCCTAAAGTAAGTACCGAAATACATGCCAACAGTCCAGTCTCAAATCTTGTCAAGCTGTGGAATATTAACTTGACCAATGACCACTAATTAATAATGTTTTAAATTCTAGCCTCCATCTGTCCAACATTTTGGCGTTTTTAAGTGCAATATTGTTATTATCTTGTTTTTAAACTTGGGAGTAGGTTGTTACCATGTGTGTTTAGTCTTGTATGTATGGTGTCAGTCAGGTGGTAATGTAAATGATGTTTTATGTGCAATATCTTTTTTGGGGAGGGAGAAGGTAGTGTGTATGTGGTGTGTGAGGGTAGGGGTGGGTGTGGGGTGGGGTGTAATTGTGGTCTTTAACGTAGAATGTGTGTTGCATGCAGGGTGGGTGTTTGGTTTTATGATATTATTGTTTTTTAAGTTATTATTGTTTATCTTACATTTTAATGTATTTTTGTAATTTGTAATATGGTGCCAATTCAGCCGTATAGCTGTGATGACAATAACTATACCATGACTATATAAATTAATAATGTATATGATAAAGGTGGTATAATACTAGGTCTGGAAAATTCACGCTGCTTCTTTTTCCAAGACCTATTATTTTCAATATTCAAACATCGTAAAAATATTTTCATCTCAAGACCCTAAATTAACTAACAATTTCAGCTCTTAACAAAGCATTTAGGTTTTAAATACATTAAGGTCAAGTTACATTTCAGTGCCAAGAGCATTATGAAGTTCTAATTCAAGTAATGGTTCCGTTTGAGTAAATTTATAGATAAATATATACAAATAGATCAATCAATCTCAGGTGTGTAAATGTACGTTTCACTTCAGTGTGAGGATAGATCCAATTAATTAATTGATAAGAGAGTGTTTGAAATGGGTTAATGAGATAACGATAATGCAATTTATTATGCTATAGAAACCAGTAGCTTCAACAACAAAAAATAAGAACATAATGAACATTGATAGAACTAGCTTTAATAGTTTCAATTGTACAGAATATGTACAGCCTATTACCCCCGAGGTGCTCTTTTAAAACCCGTAAGTGGCTGTGGGTTTAAGCCAAGAGGCTGGACACAAAAAGAAGCTTTTTGTAAGGCACGACGGCTTGGTTATAATGGATCTAATATTACGGTTTTCATTTTTGAATAATGTTTGAAAAATTGAAAAAGGAGGTGCGAAATGTTTAGTTTAACATTGGTGTAAGACATGTAGCACGGAATTTACCTAGCACACAATCCTCCGTTGATTATACAGCTTTATTCCGTAATGGAATCATTACACTAAATCATGAATGTCTTACACAAAGGTTATACCAAAATTCTGGCTTCATGGGATACCCAGTAGACACCCATAATTATATTCCCTAGTTTAAACTCGTCGTAGCGTTTTATGCAGCATGTGTATCATGCATGTCGCTTGGATGGTTAGTAGTGCCTTGACCAATGTCTTAGAGCCCGAAGGTATCTTAGACTAGAGTCACAGGGATATTCTTGCTAGTATTATAGCAGTTATTTGTTGTTATTCAAGATATACTCTCGTATACAATTTTGAATACATAAATATAATTAATACCAAAACATGTTCAAACAAATATTAGCAATTCAAATAATTCTAAACTCGGTAGTAAATCATTAAACCGAAAACAAATATATAAATGTTACATGGAGAGGAGAAAAGGAAAATCTTAAGACAATCAAATAACATAATCTGAGTTCAGTTGAAGTAAATGGTTATTAATATCAAATTATTTCACAAAGGCGTTTCACCGCTCTATGTGCACTAAACAACGGAATGTCAACACTAAGCATTACTGGTATTATGGCCGTCGAAAGGGTATAGTGGACTCGCTCCCGTGCACTTTGGAAAGATAAATGCGGATCCTTAAAGTGGATCCAAAGAGACTCAAATAAGTGACTGACTTCATAGAACTATAACACTTTTAAATGGACGTCAGCTCATGAAATATGCCACTCGATATTGATCAAAGGGTGGTAAATTCCACTGCAATCTGAGGTAGATTTTCAACGACCACTTAATATAACACGAGAGGGTACGACGAGATAAATGGAGGCAAACTCTGTATCGTGATCATTTTTAAAGCTCCAGGCTAACATTGCGTTATAACGGTAGTTCTTCTTTGATATGGACATATTAACTGAAAAGGGTCATAGCTCAAAATGCCTTTGTGTCGGTATGGCGGTATTATTTGTATTATAGGCTATATTGGCAAAATGTGATCCATTATATATTCTCGATTTGATAAATTCTTGTAACTCGCCCCAAACCAAACTTGTGCCAGTCGAAATAAATCGCCAGCGATACTTAATACGATAACAATTGAACTGGTCACTTGGTGAGTATGTTTTCATTAAGGCACGCAGATAGCTCGGGAGAAACAAGGTATTTGGGCTGAACTGAAAGAAGAAGAAAAACAACATTAACAAAGTGTTAAAACGTTACGTGTTTTGCTGGATACGGCTCGTACGTATAGGTGACTTGTAGGAAAGATTTATACGAAAGTCGCCAAAGTAATAGTTTGCATCACATGCGAACGATCATCCATAAATATTGAAAATGAGGTGAATGCAAACATTTCTATATTATTATTATGGAAATGTATGCATTGGTCGCAGTTCAATTTCCATTGGTGCTTTATCAATCTCAAGTACGAGACATACGAGGGCATCCAATAAATACCTGCAACCATTGAAAATCTCTGAACCGTGACACGTGTCAGTAAAATAAACTTATGATACTTAAACTATAAGTTAGTCTTACTCTTTTCTCACAGAAAATCTCGAACACGTAGGTCATTTTTATCATTACATTTCAACACTGTGAATACCGTGATCTCAGGGCACTGGTTAGGGAATTAAATGTTACAATTGCGGGAAATTTAAAAGACAAGTTTATGGCATGCATTAAGTGCAACATTGGAAACTGCATCATTTGTTATTCAAGTGGCCACTGCTTCATCAATATTGGTGCTATTGTAACAAATGAGGTGTCAAAATGCGCCAGAGAAAATGTCGGTTCTTGCTCAAATTTCTAATTTATTTAGGGTCATAGGAAATAAACACAGGGTGTCTCGAAAAAGTGGTTACTTTATTTTTGTGCAGTGTTTATATGTGTTAACGGTGTTAATATTGGCGCTTGATTTATAATGTTGATTCTTGTCAATTTTCAGTACCCAGAGACCATGATGTTTATAGTACTGAAATTACATGATAAAAATGACCCACATGTTTCAATTTTTCCGTGAGAAAGGGATAAGACTTACAGTTAAAAGTATCATGTGTTTATTTTATTTACACATGTCACGGTTCAGAGATTTTCAATGGTTGCAGGTATTTATTGAATGCCCCTCATATATACGGTATGAGCCATACGTACTAGTTACCTATAATCTGTTTGCAGATATCTTTAGGTTACTGAATACCTGGTGGACACACACAGAAATGTTTCGCTATCGGGTCAGTCACTGGAAAGGTGCCCAGGGAAAATAAGTGCATCCCTTTACACCTAGATGACAATTCTTTACCCTTGACTAATCATAAAATGACAATCATGCATCAAACAAGTAATTCTTAATCAGTCGAAAATGGTCATACTTTGAATGATGTCGTGTTTTAAAAGTTGACCATTGCTAATATATATTCCTTTTATAAACATGTCAACGAAATCATGCATAATCATTATCTCAATTTCATTATCTAAATTATATTATTATATTCAATATGGTTCTGTAAACAGTTTCACAACGAGACTTTTAGTATTATCAGTTATTATAGACCATTCAAGTCGTCTATTTAAAACTTACGCATTTTGTTGTAACTAGTGTCAACATTGTATCTGTTTTTTATCACCCAATATTTATAATTGTGCATTAATATTCTTTATATAAGTCGACAAATGTTATCAGTTTCTGTGTCACTGGTACCTCAAGAGTATAATATGCGGTAATATGTTTCCAATAGTTCATCATTTATCGGGTTGCCAAGTCCATATTCATTATATGAGTCGTATTATTCAAGAACAAAATGTGACTTTGTTGCAGAATAACAATCCTATGTCCTATGTTTTGCATTTATATATATTCATCATTGTTTTACTTTTTAAAAGATATTTTCGTCTGTTATCCTCAATATCGGGGTACCCCGGCTTATCGTTATTTGTGTCTCAACCAACTACATGTCCTATAGCTATTTAGTGTATGAATAGTATGTCTTACGACATGGCCTTCATTTTCAATGTATTTCATTTTATGAATACTCTACAAGTACTTGCCATATAGCTATATTGTATGCATGCATTATTACGACATGTACTTCAACTTAAATGTATTATTTCCTTTTCATAAATATTATACACGTATATATATACATATCATATAATGTCTTCTCACTTCAACTTCAACTTCAATATTCCTTTCCTTTTCATGAATATTTTACAAGTCGTCGTCGTCATTCTATGAATCATGGCTGATTCTTTGTGACCCTATTGACGATGGAGCGCCATCGTTGTCTATTTTGTGACATGCAATGTGTAGAGATAAGAGATAAACATGTTGCTTCCATAATGCCATCAGCGGAGTTTTGGGTCTGCCACGTTTACGAGTTCCTTCGACAGCTCCTTGAGTTATCATCTTTTCTAGGTTGTCACCTTCTCGTCTAGCAATGAGTCCAAATAATTGCAGTGTGTTGCCCATGATCTTATTACACAGAGAAGTTTGGTCCCCAATCTGGCTTCTGACAAATTCATTGGTCTTATGCTCTTTCTACATGACAGTGTTTGAATGTATTCTTACGACATGGCCTTCAACTTCAATCTACTACTTATCAAAAATATTCTACAGCTTTAAAATATATCGCAGATACCTAACCTTACCTGGAAAAGGGTTTTGGGCCAACGTTTACATCTAATAGCTTTAAAATGTAATTATGTTGATAATAAGAGCAAGTTACCTCATACACTAGTCCATTTGAAAAGGTCTTATTGTTAAGACAAAAAGAACAACATGACTTCGAGCTTTTAGATTCATATCCATGCATAAATCAAAACAGAGGGCACATGGTGTTTAATAAGGCGTCAAGGCTTCTACACCTTTATCGTATACATTTTTAATTGGTTGGCAATTAGCTATCCATCTTCCTGTTGTTATCTAGGTGATCGCATCCGCCACTTAACACTCCCACTCCAGTACAACATGTCATTATCGGATACTCTAATGCTGCCCACTGGCTCAGCGGCTCAGTTTATAGTAGAAGTGAGAGGTCCTCAAAGTTCCTGTTATACTATATACTATGGTAAAGTGCTCAACAAAAGAAAGTCATACACTTTGTTTAGGTCCTTTAATTAATGATTTGTTTAGCGTAATGCGCAGGAAGAAAATTGTTGCTTGATCAAACCTTTGATTGATTAATTGATTAATTGATCAATTGATTATTTGATAATTAATTATTTACTCTATTATTAGCCTGTGTCTGTAAATATCTCATTAAGTTTATAATTGTGCTGTAGTTTGACCTATTTTTCATGGAGTAGGTCGATTAGTGGCTCTGAACTACTGCGGTAAGGCAATCCCCGTTATCAGTTGTTATCAGTGTATTAGTTATGTTTTGCTTTTCAGGTCAAGCGCGTTTGAAAATACGTTAATCGCGTTAAAGCGCAGCGCGGTGATCTTAGCGACTAAAGTTATTTGAAGACTTAAATACAATAAGGTTACACTTCAGTGCCGAGAGCGTTATGAAGTTCTAATTCAAGTAATGGTTCCGTTTGAGTAAATGTATAGATAATTATACAAATAGATCAATCAATCCCAAGTGTGTAAATGCACGTTTCACTTCAGTGTGAGGATAGAATAGATCCAATTACTTGAATTAAAACTTCATAACGCTCTCGGTAGTGAAGTGTAACCTTATCGTATTTCAGTCTTCAGATCCCTTGATTCGAATGGTGAAATAATATGTCAAACTTCAGCACAACTATAAACTTGATGAAATATTCAATTACTGAGGTCAATAATAAAATAAATAATATTCTTGACACTCCTTTAAATAACTGGAGCTATTCTGTCCTTACACTTAAATAGCATTGATATATACGTATTGGAGTGCGCCCTCAATTCTCCTAGAAATCAAGGGTTTTTTACCTGATACTTGGGCATATACTAACTGCCGTCTGAAACCGTTTACCTTAATTCGCCGTCTGTCATGTAAAATGTCACGATTTGGTAATTTCGATGTGGATCCAATCAAGATTATCAGCACCACTCGCCACATAAGTTGCTTCAACCGAATCTGTTTCTAGCGCCATTATTCAACAATTTTCCAATACATTTTTACACTGCCTATCTATTGAAACAATTCATTTGTTCCAAACTTTTTCTCGGCAATCTCTCAATGCTTGGGATTTTGATTGATCTGTTTGTATAATAATAATATTATAAATTTACTCAAACGAAACAACTACTTGTATTAGAACGCTCACGATACTGTCAATAGTCAATAGTCAATAGCCTTATTGTATTACATTCTTGAAATACCTTAATTCTGATGGTGAAAAATAATAAAAGAGAAAAACCATCACCATGTGTTATGCAACACGTTAACGTCGATTTGTTGGCGTGAACGTTCGATAGCATTCTATGTATACACGGCTTGATAACAGACCCAACAACAAAAATCAAACAAACAAGCATTTGAGGTGTCTTTAAGTGAGAAACATTACAAATGCATGTCAAAAGACGGACCCACCACAAGATTAAAAGCAAATGTGACGTATCTGTGGTGTCTTACATGGAGGTATAGGATGTGGAAAATGCATGTTAGAAAGACCCACTACAGGATTAAGAAACAATGTAACGTATCTGTGATGTATTACATGGAGGAACAGGATATGGAAAATGCATGTTAGAAGATTAATTTGACAAAGTTAATGAATGAAATTGATAAAATATAAATGTATTTCATTTGGTTTTATAACCTAACATTTGTATAATAATATTACATTTGAATAAAACGTTAACAGATCGAAACAACGGGAACCAAGAACAAAACACACCAATAATCAGAAATTTGATACAAGAAGATATCTCGAAGATGGAAAATGCAAAGAATAAAAGCAAGATATACCAACTGGGTGTGTGAAAACAAATAAAAACAAGGGAGAATAACGCGATAAAACAGTAAAATATTCTAGGGCAAGCAATGAGAATGGCTGTGCACTAAGACAAATAACAATAACACACGGATATGCACTGGGACAAGCAATACAAGTTGCCGTATTTTCATTGCTTGCCCTAGTATATTTTATTGTTTATCGCGTTATTTTCACTTGTTATTATTTGTTTCCCTAAACCCAGTTGGTATATCTTGCTTTTATTCCTAACATTTATATTTTAATTGGCGGAGTAAAAGTGTGAACGCATCACTGTCTCTATCGTTAACTTACCGCTGTTAATTATTGAACATCATTTGGCGGCTAAGTGTGTAACAATTTTATGTTCTGACAAGCTAGACATTGGGAATTAATATCGTTAAAACACTAAATGTTTTGTGTTAAGACCTGCAATTGTTCGTTAATTTAGGGGCTTGAGATGAAAATATGTTTACAATTTTTTAATATTGATAGTTTTCAGAGCAGGGTGAAAAAGGGATTTACAGAACTAGCATAGCAGCGATTTGGTCATGGGGGAAGTGATCTTCAGTGCGACATTTCCTGTACCACATATTGGTGTCATTTCCCGTAATCCCAAATACAATATTTATTTAAAGCGATCATGCGTGGAAAATATTTAAAAATATTAGTACAACGCCCAACATAATAATAATAATAATAATAATAATAATAATAATAATAATAATAATAATAATAATAATAATAATAATAATAATAATAATAATAATAATAATAATAATAATAATACAGGACTTATAGAGCGCAGTACGCAAAGCATGACGCATAGAAGACGACTATCAATACATGTAATTAATATGACAAAGGTGGTATAATAAGAGCTTAGAGACTGAATGAACGACTTTTAAGAAATTAATAGCTGACCATTCACTGAAATACATCACAAGAGTCGAAATGTACTACTCAATTTTAGGGGTGAGATGTATGAAATGAAATTCCTCGAAGTAATATCTTCAATGTCCACTTCACAAGTATGTAAGGAATTGCGTCTATTTTTATTTATTAGGGCTCAAATATGCAGCAATTCTACACTATAATAAGGCAATAAAACGTTGGAGGAAAACACCATTAAATTTAAAAGTCTGGTGAGATATTTGGTACAGAGATGCGCTCTTTAAATAATTAAAACTAAATACCATTGGTTAACAATTTAGTACCTGTTCGAGGTAATTGTCCAATCTAAATGCAGTGTAAAGTCTATCAAATAGAGTTTCAGGAACAAATACCGCTACAGCTTGATACAGCGAGCGACAAAATGCAACTATACCATAACTTTACAGGAAACTCGCGGATCTCTCACTTCTAACTGTAAACTGAACCACCGAGCGAGTAGGTAGTATCAGAATACCCGATAAAGCCCTGGCTTTAGGTGATCAGCTATATGTTATATCTTAAGAGATTATTGAATAATGACAATTGACAAGATTGTCAACTGATTCTATGGCAGTTTAATACAGGAATGAAAGTGACATAACATAATGTAGAAGTCAATGAATTGGAGCGCGACGGCTACGCTTGACGTACATGTACGTATGTATTACATAGAATAAAAGACCATCAATTGTGGTGTGGGGTATAGTGAATTTTCCTGTTCTTGAACAATGCGGGATGAATGTAGTTTTCCCTAATCTTGCAATCCCCACAAGTATTGATAGCATACAAATTGTTCCTTTTTGGTAATCCCTTGTGATCGATGTGTCATATTTCGCAGTCCAACACAATTAAGACATATAAGTTGTCATTAATATAATGGATGTTTTCATTATGTTCACAACCCTTCACAATAACGTAATGATTTTTCTTACGATCCTACATAATACTTTGCCCTTAATTTTACAACCTCGCAAGCGTCTTGATGCAATCAGTTTATCTCGTATGATCAGTGTATGAGGGTGTTTCTTCTAAGGGCACTGCAAAAAGTAAACGCTAATAAACGCTAAGATTTAATCGGTAAGTTTTTAATCCCCCTGTTTCTACTCGCGAACAGTTACCGCTAAGTTTATCGATCTTATCGATCTTATCGATCTTATATGTATAACCCAGCGTGACTTGGTTCACGGCGTAAACCACAATGATTAATCCTTTCTGTTTCTTTGGGTTCATTGCCGATTATTGCCGGTTCCAAACCTGGTTTTTGGGATTACCAAAAATACCGATTCTTAGCGGGTTCTGCCTGTTTCTACTGGGCAAACTTAGCATTTATAAGCGGTTTCTTCCCCAGTAGAAAGACGCTCTATGTTACGGAAAGAATCAACATTGTTAGTGACATATATGAATACCACGACTAAATTATGTCCGTCGTTGCTGATTAGACAGACATTTTAATTAGACACTTTCATTAAAGACATGGAATCCATACATCGAACTTTTATTTTCTTTAGGCGGCGACCCCCCCCCCCCCCCCCCCCCCCCCCCCTTCCCTAACGTTACAGAATATATTACAGAATACCGAACAATTATGTAAATGCTACAGGTATCAATAACAAGTTTATAAAACTTAAGATGTATTATTAGAGAACAGCCTTACACCCTGCAGTGTATAAACTCCTGTTTTTGTATTTAGTATAGGTCTACGGGCATCAAAAGCCTCAAAAGATAAAGTTGAAGATTAACATTTCAGAATAAGTAATAACTCTTTCATCTTCAAACAATGCTTTTCCAACAAGATCAAAACTGTGGAGCGATTACGAGATTTGTCCATGGACTTTCACAAGAAAATGCATTTTCAGGTTACTAATCTAGACTCTTCTGACTTTAACATTATTTTCACGTCATTTATCACGCGTATAAGATTTGAAGTGCCATTATTGAGTGATGCAGAAAGCACTTATGCTTAACAGTCAAATCCACTATATTATTTTTCCCGTTCGTATGGTTAGAACTAGAATGTCAGAATTTGGTGTGAAATATAATATAATGTACAAATCTGAAATAATATGTGAATAAAACACTATCATTACCATGCATGGTATGGAGGTGGGTGTTCACATCAGTCAAACATATCAAGAGGGCGTGATCATCTGATGACGTCATCAACTATCCAAACATCGCGTCTGTTTCTGGATCAAACAAATTCAAGAGACTTGTATTGGATAACACGAATTTAGTCCACTTCTCACTACGATGCTCTCGCATGAAACTTTGACGATAGCCCGACTGATAGTAGGCATAATGATAAAGTGTATCTAACCATGGGTTAGTGGTTTAGCCGTAAGTGAGATTCGTATCATGTTTCAGAGCTTGTTATTCTACAATCTGGCAGTATTCTAGATAGGTATTCGATTTTACCTGGACTAACTGCCTCGAGCAAGTATACTCTAGGACCGAAAACACCCCATCCAATTTTTAAAACACAAGTATTTGTGCATGACTGTTGTGCCGCAGTATCAACTATCATAGACATAAACATCAACATTCCCGTTAACAACTGTCAGCTATCTTTGCATTTGCGAAAACATTTGATACCGAATTCTTTAATATAAACCATACTACACCTGCAATATTACAACGAACTTTCATCTTGAACTTTCCTTACTAAATCGTGGAGAAAAACATGAATAGCAAAACATAACACATAAATCCACTCCTATGCACATACGCATACTTGTCGATATTTTCCTCGTTGAAATGAATTACTATTGTCAGTTTCTTTGTTTTAATTTTTGGGGTGCATTTTATACTACTGTATACTTAAAGAATGCAAGAAACTATGCTATTACCGATGTCCAGATGAAATTATCTTTTTGTACGGTTCCTATCACACTGCGTGTACGAGATGATTTCAAACACCTGTATACGGCTTTCATAACTTAGATAAAGTGATAATAGACATTGTATAATTTAATAAGACGCTGAAACCAAACATTGAGCCAGAAAAATAAACGGACGTAAGCTCTTGAACGACGTGAAGTTACTCTTGACCATTAGTTAATGATCAAATTCAAATATGGGACGTCTTTTGGTCTGCTGCCGAAACGGATTTCACTGAGGCATCACATTTCAAATTATTGTTCACGAGTAATTTGAAAGAGCAAGGAGGAGGATGCTTATGACGCTGTTTGTTTAGCGTCTTGGCGGACTCACTTATACAATTACTAATTTCTGCCGCCCATGGAAATATTTATCTTGTTTAGGACATTACATGCCTAGAGTGGGTGTAGCTGTTTTTCAATGCAATTATTACTAATGTTTAATTTTCTATAATAGAGAGACGTCGTCAGATGGTATCTCCATGAATAATTCATCATTCCCAGGTAATCAAATACACTGTCCTAGTTAACTTGAGTGTTTGGAAAGATTTCAAATTGTTTACGGATAATGCCTGCACGGTGAGCACACCTGACAGCGGGTCCCAAAAGGTTTTTTTTATTTTTTATTTAATTGTCACCCATTCCACATCCAAACCAAACTCCAGCTTGTGTTTGTTTAGGGGTCTTCTCTTCCATCATTTTCGCCATTTACAGATACGTACAAAGCGTACGTAACAGGGGATGGGGAAGAGGGTAAAAATATACCCTAAGCGTACGTAACTTAAATGGCGATCTTGTGAGGCGGGCATTTTTTTTATCAAGCCATGACATTTTCGCCATTTATTGCGTACGTAACTACGTAGGGGGAGGGGGTAAAAGGTTACATACGCTCTGTACGTATGTGGAAATGACGGTAATTTTGGACGACCCCTACAACCTAGCCTGCACTAAACCATGAACCTTTTAACTGGTTAGAACTTAACGATGACAATTTCAAAGCAAGTGTTTTGTGTAGTTCATTAGATTACTATCATTAAACCTGATTAAACGGTACTATAATTCTGGTTATAGCTTCCCGTTTGGTTACTAGAAAAAAGCACACGCTGTATCATTGTCTGAAGCGAGAATCTCGCGCTACACATTCAATGATCTTGAAGGTACCCTACATTCAATCGATCTTAAAGGTACCATAGATTCAATAGATCTTAAAGGTACCCTAGATTCAATAGATCTTAAAGGTACCCTTCTGTACAGTGGCGTGATATTGGCAATGTCGGTTTAGATTGACACTGTTGGTTGAGATTGGCACTGATGCTTTTGAATAGCTCGTTTCCGCGCGCCTGTTTTGAGAAAACAACGTCACAACCCCCTTCCCGCTCTCAAGTTTGTGACTCGGCGGCAATTATCAAAAGTTGACTTTCTGGTAAAGTCATTGTCGGTTCACTTTCATTTCTTATGAACTCATTAGTACTTCATATTGCATTTGGTCCACTAAACTTATCAATTAGATTGTATTGCACTACACATGCATCCAAGTATAACAAATTGCTACTCACTTTAAAGTTCATATAGCCATATCATAACTTGCTCAATGGCAGGAACATTTCATAAGGATCCGTAATTTGTCATTGTAACTCTTTGGGGAAATCGTCAAGATTGGTAAGGGGGGTACTAATAATATCCTTAGGTTCATTTTATTAAGAAGCCTTGACGCCTTATTGTGCACCACGTGCCCTCTGTTTTGATATGCATGGATATGAATGTAAAAGCTCGAAGTCATGTTGATCTTTTCGTCTTAGCAACAAGACCTTTTCAAACGGACTAGTGTATAAGGTAACTTGCTCTTTATATCAACATAATTACATTTTAAAGCTATTTGAAGTAAACGTTAGCGTAAGGATAGATATCTACGATATCTTAAAGCTGTAGAATATTCATGACAAGGACTACCTTAAAGTTGAAGGACATGTCGTAAGAATACATACTAATAGCTATATGACACGTACTTGCAGAATAGTCATGAAAAAGAATACATTCACATAGTAATAGCTACATGACATGAACTTGTAAAATATTCATGAAAAGGAATACATTGAAGTTGAAAGACATATCGTAAGAATACATTCACACAATATAGATATATGACATGTGTTGAATATCCATGAAAAGGAAGGAATACATTGAAGTTGAAGACTGGACGGGTTTCAGAAGAATTTTCTAGAAGTGTCACCATAGGCAACATGGAACATAAAGGCCGTCAGTCAGTCAGTCAGTCAGTCAGTCACGGTTGCGACTATAGGCTGATCGTGTACGACTATAGGCTTATCGTGTACGACCAGCAAACATCATCTGGTGTTTTCTTTCTGAATTTTCTCTCGATCAAATTGTGTGAAATAATGCTGTAGAGTCCTGTGTACATTAACCCTTACGTTCTAGAAATGAAATTAATTGGTTGCATTCTATGAAGAAGAAAAAAATCTATGAAAATGACGATAAGGAGAACAATATCTAAAATTCTTATTCTGCAACAAATTCAAATTGTGTTCTCGAATAATACGACTCTTATAATGATTATGGACTTGGCTACCAGATAAATGATGAACTATTGGAAACTGATTGCCGCATATTATAATCGTGACGTACCAGTGACAAACAAACTTATAATATTAGACGACTTCTAAAGAACATTAATGCCACGTTAATATTGGGTCATGAAAACATGAAATAAATGGGAAACTCGAGGGGAAACTGATTTATGAATATTGAGGCAAACGGAATAAGGTTAGAAGTCGAGTTTGAAATTGTCTACAGTGAAAGCCTTGCTGTGAAACAGTTAACAGAATTATATTAAATGTATTATGTACAACTATAACTGTCGTTAGATTTATTGAAATTTGGATACTGATTACTGCATGATTTTGTTGACATAATTATTACTAGAATATAAAGTGCTCAACAAACAAACTAGACTTAACAGACATTTGGATGAATCTTGTTGGTACCAAATTTGGCATAATGGAACAACGAAGCCATGATTAACACTTTCTTTTGATGAGCTGTTAAGTGAAAATGGTCGAATTGTATGAAAATTATGAATATTACTGGTTTGACGAACTGCATATGTAATTTCTGTCGATGCAGTTTTGGCCCGATCAAAGAACAACTATCGTTATAAGACCATATTATTTATCTTGAGTTTAAAAGAAATCATGATACAAAATTTGCGGCATATACAATATCGCGCCGTACATTATTTGAATTCTCGTCACACAAGTTATAAGTGGTCGTTGCAAACTTTCCTCGGCGAGGTTGCAGTGGAATTCATCACCCATGAGCAATATCGAGTGGCATATTTCATGAATTGGAGTCACTTAAGGAGGTCAATGTTGAAATTCTATGAAGTCGGTCACTTATTTGATTCTCTTCGGACCCACCTTAAGGACCTTCGAAATAGTGCTTCTCCGACTAGCTTCATTGATCGTCTTTTCTAGCAGTTTACACATCATTAACCCTCGTCCTCCTAAGGGGGGACCACCCTAAGAATTTTCGCTGATTGCGCTAAAACGCTAAGGAGAGTGACCTAGGGCGTCTGGGTGGTCGCTTTTACATCCCTTGCACTCATGTTGACGGGGAAAATGAGGGTACCACCTTATCCGGGGTAGGGTAAGCCGTCAAAGTCCGAAGGTAGGGGGTGGGGGTTGCCACCTTACAATTTTTGAAAATCACCATTTTTTAAAAATGTCTTAATAGCATGGTCCTGAATCTTAAAGTATAATTATGTTAGAAACATCATTTTACTCACTTATAAGCAAAAACCGGTGAAATTCCTATATTTGGAACTTTTTGTGTGAAAATTTCAATTTTGTTCTCTATTTAACTGTACAAACGAATACAACAGGGTTTTGAGTTCTGGCATGTTTGGAAGGAAAAAAACCAGGGTACCAACATAAGCATACTCAGCACCTCGGTTTCGATTTTTAGGGGGTGCATAGGTAACCACCCCACCCCTTAGGTAACAGTGTTACAAACATGTCTCAGGAGGACGAGGGTTAAGTACATCATTGTGGAAGTTATTGGAATCCTGAAAACTGGGTTTGAGCACTTGGTTTCCCACAATATTTTTTATTCGCAAACAAAGTGCAACGAGTAAGCCATTACCCTTTTATGCGTTGTATTGATTATCAGTTTCCGTTGCACATCACTTGCAAAATGATAAAGTGGTTGCTAAGAAGCACCCCCGTGAGAACGAATGATATCAAAGCAGCATTCATACGGTTAGTTGATTTAGAATATATTCTATATTAACCTTCATTGTTATCAATCTTACTTTTAAATGATACTCACATGATTCCGTGTATAGAATAAATTGAATGTATACTATTTGTTTGAGCATGTTTAGGTTTTAATTAGCTTGATGTATTCCATATTTTATACGTGAGTATAACTTGAAACACAAAATTACCTGTATTTGTATTGATATTCCCGTGTCTCTAATATACCCTGAGGCGCTCACAATCATAGAACAAATTTGTTCGAACAGTGATTGCACCTTTTAATTACCATATAGTACGCGTTATTAGAGTCATGTGAAAATACCGATTTGCATCTGATAGCCCGAAAGTTCCCCCTTAACATACCGCTCCCCTCCTTTAACCAATCAATGTTGCTAGGCCACGGGACTGATGGTTGGCAAGTTGGGCGACTTAACATTAATCAGGGGATGACTTTACATTAAGCCTATTAAGTGATCGAACACTTTTTTCTAACATTGCAGACATGGCAGATAGGCAGCTCTTTTATTTTCAAATTTTAAATTGAATACAAAAAATTTCAAAGCGGCTATAAGAGAGTTGGTTCCTGATTTCTGCTTCACCTGTAGCTATGTATAATATTGACGATATGGATCATTAAACAGTCCTATCAATATCATTTGAATCTACCGACAAATAAAGTGCGATTTTAACTTTTGTTGGTCACCTAAAATATGTTTTATCGTATACTGAACCCTTACCACCATGAATCATATGTACTGATTAGAGGAAAACCAATTTTACAATGAATAATTGATTTGAGCTTTATAACACAAAGTGATAAATGTTAATGTGAGGTTTTTTTGTTATTGTAAATACCTTGCAATCAGTGATTTAATCAAAAGGTATACTTTTCGGGTTTTGGTAGAACCAGACCCAGGAATATTGCTTAGGCGAAGCAAAGTATTCTAATTTTTAACATAACAAAATGAAAACTACTATTTTCATATATATACCAAATTCGTTTAACACGAATGGCTAGAACAAAACGATTCGGATTAGGTCAACCATGATGTTCAGTTTCGATTACGCAAAACAACATTGATAATAAGGACAAAAACATGAATATAAATGTATATTGTACATAAAATCCCCAATTTCAATAACAAACGGTCTCAAATTAGCTTGCTTGACATCATAGTTTGTTTAAAGAATAGCTGAACGCATCTAAAGTAATCTGATATTTATAAATCAAATTTTACGGTAAGAAATGTTTTAAAGCAGGTCTCAGTAACTGACATTTTGTGTGAACTAGAAATCATGCCAACATATATCGTTGAATATCGTACAAATGACAAAATGAGATTTGATTTAAATCAGACATTCCTTCACACAGTTACGATTAATTTTGTTGGCGAAGAAGGGGTAAATTTCTTATGTTTTTCCTATATATTTTGAATTCCTTTGTATTATATTGTTTTGTCTTATATATTGTATTGTTTTTAAAATACGCCAATTGATCATGTTTATAGGTATTTTGTTCCGATTCCTGCAAATAGAATCCGCATTTTTGGCATCCAAGTAGCCTATCCAAAATTTAAAAAAATGGTAAATCGTCACTGTGGTGTTTTTCCATTTTCAATAAGTTGTAACTAAAATGTAGAAAATCCTTATTAATTAAATGAACCAACAACAGATGGTAGCGTTTGGGGGATTCATTTTCATTATATTGTCCTTTTGTCCTGCTTCTCGGCTCGACACTAAACGCCTCTGACGGATATAAGAGCATACCCTTGGTGATAGGCTATGCATAGTTTGCACAATTAAAGCCAGCTATTGCTACCAATGGTCATTATATACTACACCATTTGCTATTTGTTGCAGCCATTGGTTTCTATTGAATTGAACCATCGTTTATCACATCAACCCAATTCAAAACACTCCCTTATCAATTACTATTAATTGGATCCATTCTATTCGCAAACCACACCGCAATGCAAATAATACACACCTGGGCTTTTAATTGATCTAGTTGTATACAATTATACAATTCTATTCCCAGTGACAAGTTTCTCAAATTAAACATTTTCTACACCGAACTTTATAATGGTCTCAATGAACTCTGTAATATTAACGCCTTTCAATCTTGAAACACTTATTTGTGTCGTGAAAAAGAGGTAAACTTCGCAATCAAACCAAAATATTCATTTAATGAGGTGAATGATAAATGAAACAACCTTTGGCGATGGTCATCATGTTTTATGCAACACGTTCACGTCACGTCGATATATTGGTGTGAAATGTCGATAGCATCCTGTATAAATACGCGATGATGTCACCGTGTTATAGACATTTAATACCAGGCAGACACATGGTTATTCACTTGAACATGCATGACATGTGTATAGTGGTTTTCAGGGTATATCGTCTATAGATCATTTTAACATCTATAGGCTGATGTATATTATATACGATTATTGTTGTCATTTTGGCAGACATATGTGACGAAAACGATTTTCTAAGATTATTAAAGCATCAAACCTGTCTAATAAATTGTGACAAGAATCGTTTATATGCCAGTATTATATACGACACACTAAAATATTAAGTTTGATCGGAATAACCAATAGCTTTCTCCTTGTGACAGGACTTACTGACGTCATTTCGGTTGTTTTGTTCCATTTACTATTCGGAAAAACGTGCATTACCGCATGTAGCATTAACCTTGTAGGATTCTATGTTATCATGTAAATATTTGTATGTATTCTGCCTTTTTTTAATATATATAATTTTTTAAAATAAATACACACTACTAAATGACACCTGTGATGACAATCCAACAGTGAAATATGGAAACTTTATCACAGCAAATCAAGAAACTGCCGAGAAACTACTACCAAAAATATGTAAGAAGAGGCAAAAGGCATTGTGTTATAGTAGAAAAGTAGAAACTGCCAGAAAGAAGCTAAGGCAGACATATGAAAAACATGTCACAAACGACAGTAAAGAGTCTGCACAAGAGTTTGAAGCAGGTAAACGAGAACTCGACCAAACCTATGATGAAGTCAATTCTGAATACCTGGACAAGAAATTAAAAGAAGTGGAAAAGGCAACCCTAAACATGCAACACAGATTATATTGGGAGCTCATTAAAGAAATAAGTGGAAGGAAAACCTCTAGGAATGGTATCCTCAAAGGAAAGACAAAGGAAGAACGTGTCAATAATTGGTACTGCCACTTCCAACAACTCCTAGGAAATCCACCGGTAGTGACTGGTAAAGATGAAGACATCCCAAAGATTTTCGAAGAACTACCAATTAAGTGTACTGCCTTCAATAACACTGAGTACCAGAAAGCCAAGAAATCTATCAAGGAGGGGAACAGTTTTGGAGAGGACAACATTCCACCTGAACTCCTGACAAGATGCAATCTTGATGATTTAATACTGGATATCTGTAATAAGGCCCTCCTAGAAAAACAAAAAAATCTGACCAGTGGGCAATATTGAACCTGATACCAGTCCCAACATCTGGTTACCTAAGTCAAGCAGGAAACTACAGAGGCATATGTCTCAACTCTATTGTGGCCAAGACATATAACAGAATGATTCTCAAGAGAATAAGACCTCACCTAGATCAATTACTTCGAACTAACCAGAATGGCTTCCGCGTAGGAAGAGGCACTACCTCACACATTATTGGGCTCAGGAGAATCATCGAAGGTATACATTCCAATAATCTCTCTGCAGTCATAACATTAATTGATTTCAAAAAGGCATTCGACACCATACATCGTGGGAAAATGATCAAGATACTCAAAGCATACGGTGTCCCACAGGTTATAACAGATGCAATTGATGAAACTTACAGAAACACAAGAGCCAAAGTCATATCACCTGATGGCGACACGGAACTGTTTGACATCCTAGCAGGAGTACTCCAAGGAGATACCCTTGCCCCCTACCTATTCATAATCATCATTGATTACTGCTTAAGAATAGCTATCAGTGGGAGAGAAGAGGAACTAGGATTCACCATCAAGCCTAGACAAAGTCGAAGAATAGGGCCAAAGAACGTCACTGATCTTGACTTTGCAGATGACATAGCGTTACTTTCTGACACTAAGAAGCAGGCACAGAAGTTGCTGAAATATATTGAGGAAGCAGCACTCAAAACTGGGCTCCACATGAATGCCAAGAAAACCAAATGCATGGTATTCCACCAAGCACAAGCGGTACAGCTAAAAACCTCTGATGGAAGTAACCTAGACAACGTAGAGGACTTCAATTACGTGGGAGCTTGGGTTGGTAGTAGCCAGCATGACATAAAAGTACGTAAAGTACTTGCTTGGAAGGCCTGCAATGCTCTGCAAAGTGTGGAAATCCAGCCTCTGTCGAAAAATCAAAATCAGACTTTTCCAAGCTACTGTTCAAAGTGTTCTACTGTATGGAGCTGAGACATGGACCATCACCAACAGACTGAATAAATCTCTAGATGGATGCTACACTAGAATGCTGAGAACTGCACTCAACATTAGTTGGAAAGATAAGGTACCAAACAAAGACCTGTATGGAAACTTACAAAAGGTATCAGAAAACATCACAGATCGAAGGATGAGATTTGCAGGACATTGCATGAGAAGAGAAAATGAGATTGTATCTGACCTTCTGCTATGGAGACCCAAATACGGACACACATCTGTCGGCCGCCCAGCCTTAACATACTTGGACAACTTGGCCAAAGACACAGGACTGAAGAATGATGAGGAGATGAAAGCATGCATGAGGGACAGAGTAGTTTGGCGAGCCATCACGAAGACCGTTCGAGAACGACATAAGTAAGTAGTATTAGTAAGTTTTAATATATTTGAAAATATTGTGTAATGTGTTAAGGAGGCTAGGTATTAGTCGAGAAGAGTGATGCCACTGTTCCAAAAGTGGATGTCCAGACAGATAAATAAATAAATTAAACAAATTAAAAAATGTCATCCTACATCCTTTGTGTCAGTTGTTTCTAATTGACACATACACAAACAAATAAATAGGCAAAGGATAAATAATAGATAAAGAATAAATACATACATATTAAATAAAATGTTGCGTACATTCATGAGGTTTTTTTTAAATAATTTAGTGATTTAAATTGATTCAGTCCCTGTGGTCTAGTGGATTATCCTATCGCCGCGAATGCGAGAGGGACCGGGTTCGAGACAGAGGTTTTTTTTGTGCTCAATTAGGGAGGATAGGGTTATGGCACAGAGGGTCTTTGAATGACAATATCTTATGAATTTCGAATTTAGAAAGATATGGGCGGTCTAAAAAACTGAAGAAGTCTGAAAAAGGGGTCTTCATCAGATTGGGCAGTCACACAATGCAATATCTAATGAAAGAGATCCAAAACGTTTGTACTTAGTATTGATACTCCCTGATGTTATTTTTATACTCGACTGACAACACCCGACAGACACCAATTATACACTTATAGAAGGCGAATAGCCAATGTATACGATATACGACGGTCCAATGCGAGCTCAAAGATGTAATGACGGACTTCAAAGAAATAGAAAAATTGACCGTTTAGGCGACAAACAAATAGAAACACTGTTCTACGGGAACGACCGACCCATTTTATAAAGAAATGAGTGAACAAAAAGTTCACCTTCAAATGAATACCGACCAATTTTGTATTTATCTTTTGCTTGTCAAAAAAGGGCAAAATGTTTACAGCTTTTCAGGATTGTTACGACCATTTTGAAGTAAAAAAGAAAAAAGCCCGACCGACCGTTCCATCCTGAGAATTAAGTTTGCCCGTAGGACAGGGGTTGGTTCGTTTCCTCACAAAAAGAACACATAGCCATGAAATGTTGTAATTTCTGTAAACATAGATTTTATAAATATGCTAATAGAAATGTTCCGTGTTTTAGATCAGCATGATTAGTGGCCATTTTAAAAGGACTACTAATCTCTATTCAAGTCGTCGTCGTTCTATGGATCATGGCTGATTCTTTGTGATCCTATTGATGATGGAGCGCCACCGTTGTCTATTTTGTGACATGCGATGCGCAGCGATAAGAGATAGACCAGTTGCTTCTTTAATGCCGTCAGTCCAACGAAGCTTTGGTCTGCCACGTTTACGTCTTCCTTCGATAGCTCCTTGTATTATCACCTTTTCCAGATTGTCACCCTCTCGTCTAGCAATATGTCCAAAGTATTGTAGCTTGTTGCGCATGATCTTTGTATACAGAGAAGTTTGGTTCCCAATCTGGCTTCTGACAATTTCATTTGTCTTATGCTCTTTCCATGATATTCCTAGCATCTTGCGCCAACACCACATTTCAAAAGCTGATATTTTCTTTGAATCTGCTATTCCGACTGACCATGTTTCAGCTCAATATGTTGCGACCGGAAAGATTAGTGCCTTCATAATACGTATTTTTGTGGCCTTTGTGATTCCTCTATCTTTCCAAATGGTTGATAGGGCATTTGCAGATGTTTTAGCCATAGCCAGACGTCTTTTAATTTCTCCGGAGCTTCCACCATCTTTAAGAATTAGTGATCCAAGAAAATTGAAGTTATCTACACAATCTACTGTGTCATTATCGACCATCACTTGTTGGTTGCTGTTTCCTCCGCAAAACTTTAGTCTTCTTAACATTAAGGAAGAGTCCAAACTTTTCACTGGCTGCTTTCACTTTGTGTATTAGAATTTGAAGTTCAGCTCCAGTTCTAGCTATCAGGGTGGTATCGTCAGCATATCGGAGATTGGTTATGGTGCGACCTCCTACTGAAACTTGGCCTTCCACTCCATCAAAAGCTTGCCTCATGATGTACTCTGCATAAATGTTGAATAGGTAAGGTGACAGGATACATCCTTGACGAACGCCTTGTCCAATAGAGAACCACTCACAATTGCCATTATCTGTTCTTACTGTAGCCTCTTGACCTTTGTATTCAAGTAACTATTGGTTAATGACGCAGGTTAGTTTTTAAAATTAATATTAGCATTTAAGGTGAAAAGTGTACTTTAGGTCCCAGTTTTAAATACCAGTATCGGTTAATACTGGAGCATAAAAGTTGCCAGCATCGCTTGATACTTGTACGATGTTACTGTTCCCGTATCGCTGTTCCAGTATCAGTATCACATGCTACCAATAGTCCCAGTATTGAACGATACTGGTACATAATTGTGTTCCAGTATCGCCTGATACTGGTACATTTTATATGTACGATACTGGAACAATGACCAATAGTAATTTGTCCCAATATTGAACTATACTGGTATATAACTGTGTTCCAGTATCGTGTTGCAAACACGTTGTCTCTCTATAATTAAGTATCCATTTGACCATTAATTCTTTAAATGAAATAACACACAGTCTCGTCGTAGCCCATTTCTGTCAAAAATCATTAGTTAACAACGGCTTCCGCAACATTAATACCTTGATAGATAAAAAGTTACAATGATATGTGAAAAAGCTTGCGGACCTCTTCTGCCTCACTTCTAACTGTAAACTGAGCCTTCGAGCCTGTGGCTAACACTAGAGTACCCGATAACAGTACTTTGTTCTTAAGCGAAAGTGTTAAGTGACGAGTGACAACACCTCGATGACATGAAGAAGACGAATAACCAATCACCAACAAATTAAAAATAGATACGATAAGGGTAATACAATCAGATATCAAAGAGGCAATGACGGACTTCAAAAAATAAAATACGCCACTGCAAATAACCCTCAGGGCCAGGTGGACTGTATTTTCTGCTGAAATCAATCAAAAGAAATGTGGTCAATGATGACTTCACTTGCGTCTGAGAATTCAACTGTGTTCATTGTTTTACAATCATAATCACTTTAAAAACCCACTTAGCCATTTCGAAACGTTTCGTGTTTTTGTTGAGTTTGGTGTATCCCACTCAAAAATGGAAGGATAACGCAGAATGAGGATATTCTTTCTCTTTGCAAAATGGTAATATTGGTAACATGTGGAAGCTTCTACTTTTTCCTAAATATCTGACAAAAATAGTTCAGTTTTTAAAATTCAAAATTCCTATGAAAACTAAATAGTATGGAGACGTTAAGATTAATAGCACTACGACCAACAACAATTGTGATTATAGCTAAATAAACGCATGTTTCCCGGTTCAAGTCATTTTGGGCACCCAGACACTTTTTTTTCTTCTTCTTCTTCTTTACACAAAATGAATGTTATAAGATACAATAAGAGGCAAGCTTACATACGATGTTTTTGCGCTCATATCAAACAATAATGTTGGTGAAAGGATTGGGTTTTATTTTGGTAAAGACCACTGTCAGATGAAGATTTTGTTGAAAAACCTACGGGGCTTTCCCTGTGCTATTAGTTTACGACCAGCTTTCTCAAAGCTACTAATTTTGACGGATGTTGTTGTTACAACACAGAAAAAAACGTAAGTCTTTCATCTTTATCCGAAATTGGTCTTGCTAAAAAAAACCCAATCCTTTCATGATTATTTACAAAACTAATGAATCTATTTTTGAACAATGATGTAGGAAATTGCGTCAGAGAATCGTACGCACGTATGACAGATGTTCTTTCACTGAAGCGACAATGTATACGTATGGCCTATCTTTTATTTTAACACTTTCCACGCGGCTATTAGTTTGATTATTTCAATAGATGTTTCAGAAACCTTTCCCAACTTTCAAAGCCTACCTCAATAATTACTGAACCAATGCTAGGAATGTTTGTACTTATTTCAATGCATTTCTCACGATGATTCTAAATATGGTAAAGAAATTTCATAATGTTGAAATTTTTGAAACACTTTGTGAAATTTTTGAATGTCGTCTGCAGCCGTCTGCCGCGTGAAAAGTGTTAGCGTTCATAGCTTGCGTTTCACCGCACTGGGGACCACTGACTCTTCAACAGGGCAAATCATCGTTTATATTTATTATTAATGCGATCATTCGTATTTATTATCTAGGGTAACGTATTATGTTAGCTATGCAGGCGCGTGCCCAGGGGGTGGGGGGGGGGGGCTTTGGGGGCTCAAGCCCCCCGGGTCCCCAGAGGGTAAAAAAAAAAAAAGAGGGGAGAGAGGGGAGGGGAGGGGAGGGGAGGGGAGGGGAGGGGAGGGGAGGGGAGGGGAGGGGAGAGAGGGGAGGGGACGGGAGAGAGGGGAGGGGAGGGGAGAGAGGGGAGGGGAGGGGAGAGAGGGGAGGGGAGAGAGGGGAGGGGAGGGGAGGGAGGGGAGGGGAGAGAGGGGAGGGGAGGGGAGAGAGGGGAGAGAGGGGAGGGGAGGGGAGAGAGGGGAGAGAGGGGAGGGGAGGGGAGAGAGGGGAGGGGAGAGAGGGGAGGGGAGAGAGGGGAGGGGAGAGGGGAGAGGGGAGAGGGGAGAGGGGAGAGGGGAGAGGGGAGGGGAGGGGAGAGGGGAGAGGGGAGGGGAGGGGAGAGAGGGGAGAGAGGGTAGGGGAGGGGAGAGAGGGGAGGGGAGGGGAGAGAGGGGAGGGGAGAGAGGGGAGGGGAGAGAGGGGAGGGGAGAGAGGGGAGGGGAGAGAGGGGAGGGGAGAGGGGAGAGGGGAGAGGGGAGAGGGGAGAGGGGAGAGGGGAGAGGGGAGGGGAGGGGAGAGAGGGGAGGGGAGGGGAGAGAGGGGAGGGGAGGGGAGAGAGGGGAGGGGAGGGGAGAGAGGGGAGGGGAGAGAGGGGAGGGGAGAGAGGGGAGGAGAGAGAGGGGAGGGGAGAGGGGAGAGGGGAGAGGGGAGAGGGGAGAGGGGAGAGGGGAGAGGGGAGAGGGGAGAGGGGAGAGGGGAGAGGGGAGGGGAGAGAGGGGAGGGGAGGGGAGAGAGGGGAGGGGAGGGGAGAGAGGGGAGGGGAGAGAGGGGAGGGGAGAGGGGAGAGGGGAGAGGGGAGAGGGGAGAGGGGAGAGGGGAGAGGGGAGAGGGGAGAGGGGAGAGGGGAGAGGGGAGAGGGGAGAGGGGAGAGGGGAGAGGGGAGAGGGGAGAGGGGAGGGGAGAGAGGGGAGGGGAGGGGAGAGAGGGGAGGGGAGGGGAGAGAGGGGAGGGGAGGGGAGAGAGGGGAGGGGAGGGGAGAGAGGGGAGGGGAGGGGAGGGGAGAGAGGGGAGGAGGAGAAGGGGAGGGAGGAGAGGAGGAGAGGAGGAGGGGAGGGGAGGAGAGGCCGGGAGTTTTTATTAGTGACTCTCACTTTATCTCTACGTCTCTGAACCATGTGAATGTTTTATAATGAAAGTAAATATTGATAGCAAGGAGAGTTTTAGGTCATCCAAGCAAGTTAAAACCCAACAGCTCGGCCCTCTGAAACACCAGTGGCGTACACAGCCCCCCCCCCCCTCCTTGGCAAAAGAGTAAAAAATAAAAAAGGAAGATTAAAGAGGAAGGGTAACGAGTACAGACAGTGCAAGCGGGGGATGCCCCCCCCCCCCCCCCCCCCATTGTCATCATTGTCACGGTGGGGACAATCCCCCCTTCAAAAGAAGCCATTTTTTTGCGCGAATTAGTTTCAATGTTTAACATATTTAAGCTTAAAAACATGGTTTCAGGAACGTTTTCTGGACCATTTTAGTGAGAAAAAAAATTGAAATTTTGCGCGCTTCGCGCGAGTTAGATTTAATCTTTCTTTATTCAAGTTATAAAAAGATGGCTTAAGGAACGTTTTTCGGGACAATTTTAGTTTGAAAAATCGACAGTTTCAGGAACGTTTTTCTTGAGCTTTTTAGTGTTAAAATAGCCATTTTTTGCGCGCTTCGCGCGAATGTTTATACAAGCTAACAACATGTTTAACATTTTCTGGACCATTTTAGTTAAAAAAAATATAACTTTTTTTAGTGTTAAAATAGCCATTTTTTGCGCGCTTCGCGCGAATTGGTTTCATTATTTTTTTATTCAAGCATAAACTAAATGGCTTCATGAACGTTTTCAGGAACATTTTAGTGTTAAATAACCATTTTTTTCACAAATTATTTTCAATGTTTTATTATTCAACTTGAACAAGATTGCTTCAGGAACGTTTTCAGGACCATTTCAGTGTAAAAATAACGATTTTTTGCGCGCTACGCGCGAATTAGTTGGAATGTTTTATTATTCAAGCTTAACAAGATGGTTTCAGGAACGGTTTTTTTAACCATTCTTTTTACAATAGCCTTCTTTTACAATATTTTGTTATTCAATTTGAACAAGATGGCTTCAGAAACGTTTTCTGGACCTTTTTATAGTTAAAATATTAAAAACATTGCGCGCTACGCGCGTATTAGTTTCACTTATTATTTATTATTCAAACTTAACAAGATAGCTTCAGGAACGTTTTTCTACTTTTACAATAGCCAATTTGTTCGCGCTGCGCGGGAATTATTTCTTACATAAACGTTTTCTGAAGCTTTTAAGTGTTAAAATAGACATTTTCGCGCGCATTAGTTTCACTGTTTATTTATTATTTAAGCTTAACAAGATAACTTCAAGATCTTTTTTCTAAACCTTTATTTTTACAATAGCAAATTTTTGCGCGCTCCTCGCCAATTAGTTTTATACTACTTTGTTATTCGACGTTTTTGGCGCGTTACGCGCAAATTAGTTTCACTTTTTAATTATCAGTCAAGCTCAGTGGCGTAGCCAGATGGGGGGTCGAGGGGGCGACCGCCCCCCCCCGCCCAATATTGACGTCGTGTCGGTTGAGATTGGCACTGTCGGTTCATTTGACCAGAGGAATCATGAAATTATGATGGTCAAAAGTAAACAGATGAAAAATTTTCGCGCACTACGCGCGCATATTGGTCCCCAAAAGGCAATATCCGTTGGTACAAGCTTGTTTAGAGCCAAAATGTATCTCAATCGTGCCAAAAATAGGTGTAAAGTCGAAAAAATGTGCGCGCTACGCGCGCATATTTCACTCATAACAATATTTTCGTTCATTCTCATTTCTCGCCCCCACAATATGAATAATCTAGCTACGCCACTGGTCATGCTTATAACATGGCTTCAGGAACGATTTGTTGAACCTTTCTTTTTACAATAGCCAATAATTTCGCGCTACGCGCAAATCCTTTTTTTAATGTATTCGCAATTTCAAACCCTTTCAAATCCAATTTTGAATGATATTGATAATAAGCCAATATTGATTGGAAATGAAGTTAAGGCTTTTCAATAGAATATTGGTCAAAATTACACACCAAATCGCACCAAATGGGTTCGAAAATGCACCAACAAAAAAATCCAATTCTAAGGGGGGCACATCCCCCCTCAGGCTCCCCTGTTATAGCGGTGCGAGCCAGTGACGTTTATTTTTAAGCCCCCCGGGTAAAAAAATCCTGCGCACGCCTATGCTATGCTAACACTTTACACGCGGCAGTCGACTGCAGACAACAGTTCCTACATTTTCCAAAATGTGTCAAAACTGTCAACATTGAATTTCACCCCACCCCCATGGAATCACCATGAGAAACGAAGTACAAATATGTCTGGCATTGGTTCAGTAATTCTTTAGATAGACTTTGAAAGTTGGGAAAGGTTTCTGAAAAAAATCTGTTTTGTAAAAGTAAAAACTAATAGCCGCGTGAAAAGTGTTAAGAACGCATCACTCAACGAGCGTAGACACACCACATCAATTTTACATAGCACACAGTCTTAGTATAACTAGAATATGTAGATCTTAAATGCGATTTCAGTCACTTCCTTAATTCAGAACTTTAAGTGATTGACTATATTTTCTATTTCAGGCTTTCAAGAATTTGTTGAATAAAGATAATTGACAAGATAGGAAACATGATAATTCCAACTGTCAATTTATTCCTTGCCATGTTAATCGTTGAAGTACTTCCAGGAATGAAACCAACGCCACATACGTACGTACGTGATGATGAATCGGAGCGTGATTGGGGGCTTGGCATGTATGAGTGGCCATTATATAAAACACGAGTAAGAGGAATACGTCTTAAAGTTACACGTTTTAGTGTATGCTATTACGAAATCATCTTCATCGGTCGTCCTTGGACGGAACAATGGAAGCAACTTAGGTTCTTCCATAATTCTTTCTTCGGCTATTTGTTTACTCCCTTGGTGCGCCACGCCTAGTGGAGGTATGTATAGGAATACATATTGTGTGTGTGTGTACAGATACAGACCCGGGATGATCCCCTACTCTTTACATATTATGAGTCTGACCTTTTTAACGTGCTCGGGGATAGTTCTTCCGATGCAAGGGACTACCATTTATACGTGGCTTTCGAACCACGAGGCAATTGAGACTAAATACCTTGCCCAAGGATACAAACATGTTGGCTGTAGCGGGGCTAGAACTCACAACCTTTGTATTGTGAGACCTGCATGCTATCCACTAGACCACACATGCTCCATATTTGTACGTGTAACTTTACGAGTACTACGTGTTACCTTAGACGTATTACCTTACACGTGTTATATATAATGGCTACTCATAGACATGTGTGCCATTTAGCCTGTGCGCCTGTTCAGGTGGGGTGTTTTTTGCAGCCTCTTCTATTTTATATATATATGTGGTTCATCCTTCATGTAAGTTTTCACGATACTAGACTATCGTGAAAACTTTATTCAGGGATTATAAGCTTTATTCCATGTAATCCCTCAATGAAGTCTTTACCCAAGACTAACTCTGGCTATCTTACATCAAAGTAACGCCGTTTTGATCGCGATAAAACGCTTAAATAAAACGTCAAATTATGGAGGGTATTATACTACCACCGATTACGTGTATGTTGTCCTCGTTTTCATTCGAATAATTGGATATTGGATATGTTTAGCCAAACCCGTGAGATTTCTGATTTCTACAACATATTCATTATACATCACCAGAATTCACATGTTCATCTCACTGTAATTTTCATTTTAGGATTCGAACCCTGGATATTCATGGAAAAATGTGTGGCACGCGGAATCATGTTATCTAGTAAGTATTGATCGAGAAAGGAAACGTAACTGTTAAGCTTTGAAACATTCAATTTGATATATTTAAAGAGTTCAACACAAGTAATATATCCAAATTATGTTTGGAATACTTTACAATAAGACCTATGTTGGACTTGCATGTGCCAATCTTGAACATTTTTGATATGCTACATGTATTTTGTTATATAAATAATACAAACATACATAGTCATATGAAAATACAAATACATGTTAGAACGGATTTTTGATTGATGGATTAATAATATGTGGATGCATGATATGTGATGATGCAGACACTTGACGATGCAAAATGGGTAAATGATGAATGAAAATTAATTTGAAAGATAAACAAAATCTAGAAAGGAAACATATACTAGGAAAACTCAAACGGTCGGTCTGCATGAAGTATTTTGATGATTTTACTAGTCCCGCAGTCCCACATATTAATGAAAAAATCCCATTATTTCCTATCCCTGCAATCCTACAAAAAAAGTGAACTTTACCGCTTCCCTTAATCTCACATATAGAAAGGTGTAATGAGGCGTTCCATATTCTTGCTCTCCCACGCAAAACGAAATATAATGCCGGTCTTCCTATTCTTATAATCCCAAAAATATAGGTATACTGTTTTTTTTCTATTTTTTGTCAATGACCCGAAAGAGGCATGCTGTTTTCCTATGCCTGCAATCTTACACAATACGTGCTCATCATAACAGCAACTAGATCCCAGATTATAGTCCGACAACATTCAGATTTTTTCTCTATTCAGAACCTGTGGCCCAAGCATAACCATCAGTAATCAGGAAAGGTTCGTATTGCCCAAATGATTGAAGTTGGAATCTGATCCTGATTTTAGGACTTATATATATTACCACAGTGCAAAAAGAGATCTTTTCAGTTCAATTTGTAGGTTTTTACACCCAAGCAAGACATTATTTCTACCTTATCACGTTTATATTTGATCATTGAACACTCTCCAATATGCATACATTAGCTGTGTACAAACGATATATACATATTAGATGGAACATGACATATATAATTCATATGCTTCATATTGATATTGAAGTTGCTGAAGTCATGTTCTGCTAAACAGACATTTCGAATTTAAATTGCATAATTGCTTAGTTTCGTTATGCACATATTTTGTTGTATTTGCAAAAGAAATGAGTCGTGTTCCAATTTAAGCTGAAGAGATAAAAAGGATAGCTAAGTTTCCCCTAATTCGGAACAGAAAATACTGAACGATAACATAAATGCTACAAATATCAATAATATAACACGTATATCATATAGAACATCTTCATTAGTATATATAAATAGATATGTAGAATACGATTTCGTACATTTCTATGTCTCAGGTAGGGGTTCAATGCTAATTTTGACAGTAATGGACAATCTTCGGGCCAGTTTTCTGCAGCTAAAGATAAACTATCAAAATAAAAAACTTAAGCTCAAAATATGGAGATGAAGATAAAGATTTCAGTGTTATCCAGCAAAAGCCCTTTCCTAACGAAAGAAGCACTGTGGTATGAGGCAAAGGGTTGTCGTTGGACTTACACTTTTATAAATTATAATAGTTGTATAATTCGATACCCGTGGGGGTTTAACATGTTTTGAACCTGGATAATAAGTCCCTGGAGAGTCCTCATATCAACAACATGCAGTTTGTAGGTTATTAACCCAGGTTCTCCTGACGTACCATTTATTTTCACGACGTTTATTGTGCTTCCCCTGGTTGAAAGTGCATTAGAGATAATAATCACACCATCCCACAATCTTAAACGTTTACAACGTAGTAAATTTGGATAAAAGTATTTTAAGGAAATAAACAGAATATTCTTTATTGTCAGATTTAAAACATATGTGCCTAATTTTGGATTCTTTTAATTTTTATCTTTGATAATTGTTTCATTTCATATTTGTCCGTTTGGGCGTGGAAAATCAAATAGTCCATGGACGGGTTATACTCCAATTTTCAGCCTTCAGAATGTATTATTCACTTGGTCGATATCGTATGAGACACACAATGACGCCACATAACGCTACGATGTTCCATAAGCGATTTGTATCTAGATTATAGTAGATTCATAAACATTGGCCGATCGGTTATGGATTTGGACCACAATGGACCAATCACGACGATATTGGCATCGTTATGATGCTATTGGTTTCGCGGCGATATAATGGGCTGCAAAGCATTGACGCAACATATCCCCAAATATCATGCATGAATTTCAACTACCCAATCAAATACCGCGCTTTTCAAACGTGCCATCTTAGCAAGTGACACATATCAATCACCATTTCTAATCCTTTTTGTATAGATAAGGATTAAATTAGAAAGAAAATCAATTTGGACAGCGGGCCGAGAAAACTGTCACTAGTCTTGATATGGTGTTCCTACGATGTGATTTAAGACACAGGAAAGCATAGAACCATATGTGGCAATGATCAGATTAAGATTTCAAAATCAGTTTGAAATACACCGGCCAAAGTATGTGAATCTATACTGTAGTTTGTGCGCTACTTTGCTTTTCGCAGCTGCTCCTTTGTCAATAGCAGTAATGTCATACTGAGTCGATCCTCCGATATTCCTCTTTGCCAAATGTTACATAATTGTATATATCAGTAAAGCAGTACTGCAAAATTAGTACGTATTGACTCAACTAGTACATTGAGTCACACGTACTAGATTCGCAGCGCAACCTGGGTCGTGTCGTGAAGGAGCCATCTTACATAATGTGTACCCGCTTGACATAAATGGCTGATGAAATGTTACAATGAGGTCCGGTGTCTAAGGAATGAAACTCGTCAAGCGTGAAATCAACAAAACGAGTAGTGTCACTGTTTCTTCAGTTCGAGAAAATACCTGAATGCGAAATATATATCCACTTATATATTATTGTATGTGCTTCCTCCTATAGGTGTAGTAATGTGGGAAGACATCCGTTGCCGACATTAACAACTGTTTATACAGATTATCCACTGAATACAGTTTACAAGCTAGCTATGAATACCATTTCAAAAAATTGTTGTTTGTGATTCTATCTTCAACAAGTACATTTACCTTTTTTAGGATAACAATTACAGAATATTTGGTAAAAATGTTAAATTTGACCAAAATGTTCCTTTGAAATTCACGTAAAATGTTTGACCGTGTTTGCACAAAGCTTTATTGAATTGATATGTAGGTCATTTGCAATGTCCTGTTTAAATTAAAATTAAAATTTAATAGATAGATATCATCCAAAAAAGATTTCTTGAGCAACACCAGCATGCTTCACTTTCATCACATGACCACTGATTTCTGTCACCAGTGTCAACTGGTTCGCCATTGACATTACAGTACAATGAAAGGCTTATAATGTTGTCAAACGAGGATCAAACGACAATCCTTCTGCAAGTAGTACAATTGATGTGACTTCAATTCAGTCCTCTCTTGTTTTTCTGAAAAACCCTTTATTTGTCTAATAACACATTATGTATGTATGTTTTTAGTTGGGATTCAACTTCTTTTTCATATATTTGGCCAAGTTATGCCTATCTCCACCATGTATTGGAAGGTGGAAGTCCAGACGACCCTCAGTTGTTAATTACTTCAGCACATGTTTGACACTGTTTGTTTTGGTTAAAAGCTCCGTTGGTACTATATGGCGCTAAGCATGCTGGGGGTGCATCAACAAATCTTCTTTGGATATCATCTGTTTGAGATATTTATGTCGTTTATATATGTATGGCGTATAAGGGAATTGTTCAGCTGGGGTGACCTCGTGCCATCGGCGGAAGTTTTGAATTGTAATCATGGTGGTGTGAGCTTGTTATTATTATTTCCAATGAGTTATAAGTAAAATTGGGTTGTCACCAATCATTTATTAATACTGATGACTGAAATAGCAACATACCTTAATACAATTAACAGAACAAATAGAAAATACCCACTATCATTGTAGATATTAAATTAGGATACATATTTGTTTTTTATTTCTTATATTTGTTTTCAAATATTGTATACATTATTCAGGGACACCCTGTAACTCTGCACATTCTGGCCAGGTCATAAGATGCCGCACTAATGAAGGTCATTTCATATACTTGAACAAACGTAAGGTCACGCTCTTATACAATTATATAAAGTATACCCTAGGAATATGCCAATCACTGACCGGTTCAATTTTTAATTTTATGTAATCCTATTCTACAGATGACATATAAAACCAACCTTGACCTCGGCTGGAAAAGTATAGCGTATGTCCTACATTACACCAATTGGTTACACCATAATTGTTAATACGTGAGCGTAGAGTGATGATCAGTTACGATGCCATCTTGTATCTAGAGTATGAGTTACAACTTTTTGAGCGGATTCGCGTTAAATTTGATTAGAGTTCTCCTGTCCTCTGTACACTCTCAGAACAAAGGTTAAAATCTTTAACCATGTTGGTTAAAATTGTAACCAACGGGAGGTTACCAGGTGAACCACACAATTGGTTGGTTAAAACCGTAACAGTAATCATTTGTTGGTTAATATGTTTTAACCAACAGTGGTTGATTAAAAAATGTTGGTTAAACTTTTATTTTTTTTGCTAAACTTTAACATGTGGTTGGTTAAAACTTTTAATCATTTGTTGGTTAATTCTGCTAAACTTAACCATTTGTTGGTTAAACCTGCTTCATAGTTAACATGGGGTTGGTTAAAACATAACCATTGTTGGTTAAATCTGCTTCATATTTAACATGGGGTTGGTTAAAACCTAACCATTGTTGGTTAAATCTGCTTCATATTTAACATGGGGTTGGTTAAAACCTAGCCATTGTTGGTTAAATCTGCTTCATATTTAACATGGGGTTGGTTAAAACTTAACCATTTGTTTGGTTAATTCTTGTGATGCACTGGGCAGTAGCTCTGTTATTATATGGCTATGAAGTATTGCTGCGACATCATGGCAGACGACGGAGTGTTTCAAGGTACAGAATTGATTTCTTAATACTGTAATTTAATAATTATGTAACTGTCTGAGCTTTTGATGATTAAGGCTACTATTATTGTATTGACCAGAGGCATCATAGGTTCATCACTATTTTTCAACATTTTCAAAATTCATTATATTTTGGTTCACATAGCCTATCTATAACAATCAATTAACATGTAGCAGTTGATGAAATGGCTGAGGCACCTTCTATATATCCATGTTATATATCAAGCAGGATTAACCAACAAATGGTTAAGTTTAGCAGAATTAACCAACAAATGATTAAAAGTTTTAACCAACCCACATGTTAAAGTATAGCACAAAAAAAAGAAGTTTAACCAACATTTTTTAACCAACCACTGTTGGTTAAAACATATTAACCAACAAATTATTAAAAATTGTAACCAACCACAGTTTAACCAACAGAAAATTCTAGCAATTAGAAAACATGATTTGAAATTTGTTTGCCCTACAGTGAAAATACGATGTAGGAAGTCTATGGTAGGCTTCGTAGCTATTAAGCTTACATACAATCATGCATGTTGTAGTAAGTGAAGGTAAAATAGTGTCCTTAATCTGCCTTTCTCGATAGACAAATACCATAATAGTGTACAGTTTAGCTCAGACAGTTACATATTAAAATTAAATTGCAGTATTAAGAAACCAATCTTGTACCTTGAAACCCTTCTATATGCGTCTCCAGACCCCACAACCGGAGCATTGCAATCACTTGGTCGTCTGCCATTTTGTCAAAAAGAGAAAGAACGGGCCAGCCTCGTTTTGATGTCGCAGCAACACCACATTTTTAACCAACGTTGTGCAATAGAGATTTTTCACCAACACATGTTGATTAAAATGTAACCAACAATTTGATACTATGCATAAACTCTTTTCCCACCATTGACATTCTTTGGTGGGAATCTTGTTTTGACCGATTGTTGGTTAAAACTATGAGGACTTAACCAACGTTGAATAAACCAAAAATGATTTATATTTTTACTCTTTAACCAACGCAGTATTAAAAGTAATTTTTAACCAACGCTTCATTTTTAACCAATGTAGTATACTTTTTAATCAACATTTTTTTAACCCATGGCTTTTTAATACCTGTTCTGAGAGTGTAAAATCTTTCGCTTTCCTCCTTTTGCCTTGAGTATATTAAAGTACTGAAGTAGTATGACTTCATCTATTGGTGGTAGTATTTCGCGGAGTGTTTGTGCCTTGGGAGTACCTGTTTTGGTCACAAGTACCTCGCATAACAACGTAACAACTATATTGTTTAACCATGAATTATATATTTCTGATGTGGTCCATATTGAATTTGATTAAAAGGTTTCATTTCTATCTTAATGTTCTGTCCTCATAATACACGGATTTCTGCTGAATTAATATTGCAACTGTATAGAATCACATGAGCTTTGAGCGTAGTCTTCGAGATATGTTACTTGGATGGAGTGTAATTCTAATCACGATAGTGCAACGGTATTTCAGACTATCAATAGTTTAATCTGTCAGAATTCTTCCCGTCTTTAACACTTTCCACGCAATATAGGCGTTTGCAGACGACATTACACAATTTCACAAAATGTTACAAAAATGTCAAAATATTTAATTACATTACCCTATTTGGAATCACCATGAAAAGTGCATTGAAATAAGTACAAACATGCCTAGTCTTGGTTCAGTAATCCTTGAGATAGACTTTGGAAGTTGGGAAAGGATTCTGACAAATCTGTTTTGTATAATGGTAAACTAAGAGCCGCATGGAAAGTGTTAACTTTTAAGTTAACACTTTCCACGCGGCTCTTAGTTTAAAACGACAAAGCGCCGATCCTGGATGGATCAGCGTACTCTATAGTAATAAATGACTATGACTGTTTTGACATTTAGATATTGACAAGATGATGCGAACTTCATTCAGACAACAAATTTCAACAAGTTGATGCGGATATCGTTGTTGAATGGTTTTCAAATATGAAACAAAGCAAAGATAAATATTATAAAATGTTAACGCATATCGTCCTCCCCACGGATGTTATTCCACCCAAACAGGAAACCGAAAGGAAAATAATTTGTTGTTAGTTTTGTAAATTTCGCTTATTGGGTAACAGGCTTAAAATAATGTCCTTTTAAAACCATCAATCTTTTGTCTGCGTTTGGTAAACTTAACACGTAACCGGTAAACTGCTGGTTATTGACATGTAACTGCCAATACTGTCCAATGAACTTCAATGATCAGCAGCTTTTTATCTCGTTAAAATCCACCCACCTCTTCCATGTAAATTAATCTTGATAACGTACATGTATAGAAACACAGTCTTACAATTAATCAACCCGAATTGAGTAAATACTTGATTTGATTGGACTGCATATCAGCGGAGTATACTAGATACTATAATCAAAACAAAGAATTCTCGATCAAAACATTTATTCCAGTCACGCCAGCGTTCATCCAAATTCTGAACGCAGCGTGATGAGCCCTTGACAACCACGCCACAACGCGATCGGGGGTACTTACATAATTGTCCAATCACGCGGCGTGGGGTCTTGTTGATTAGGGCCGCGATTGGTCAATTACCAATTGTTTACAAGAATGTCACACCTTCCGGTTTTACTGCGCCCTTGCCGTCGCGATTGACGCGGTCACGCACAATACGCCCCAGTCGCATGGGACACTGAGGAATCGTACACGATTTGATCGAAAATTCTTTGTTTTGATTATAGTCTAATGATGCGAAGATTCTAATCAATTATCAAATTTATCAATATTTCAGGAATTCAATGACATCGGGACTCGTACCCCGGACGTAAAACCATACCACCATGCAAACGCGTTGAAGAGAGGCCACGGCGCGATACCCCGCTAGGCCACGGCGCTGAGTGACATTTGTTTGCCTCTTTGAAATCTAAACAAAGCTATTAGGCCTATAAAATACCGGTCAAATTCTAATATTTATGATAAAATGGAGTTTCAACCCCCTTGAAAAGATGACATAGAATGTTAACACTTTCCACGTGGCTATTGGGTTGACAATATACAAAACAGATTTTTTAGATACCTTTTCTTAAATTTCAAGGTCTATCTAAAGGATTACTGAACCAATACTAGGCATGTTTGTACTTATTTCAATGTATTTCTCATGGTGTGTCCAAATATGGTAATGAAACTACAATGATTTTGATATATTTGATACAATTTTTGCAATTTGTAGAAATATCTATTAATTAAATGAACCAACAACAGATGGTAGCGTTTGGGGATTCCTCTTCGTTATCTTGTCCTTTTGTCCTGCTTCTCGGCTCGGCTCGACACTAAAAGCCCTGTGACGGATATAAGAACATACCCTTGGGGATAGGCTATGCATATTTTGCACAATTAAAGCCAACTATTGCTACAAATGGTCATTATATACTACACACTTTGCTATTTGTTGCAGCAGCCATTGGTTTCTATATTGAATTGAATTGAACCCTCGTTTATCACATCAACCCAATTCACAACACTCCCTTATCAATTAATTTAATTGGATCCATTCTATTCGCAAACCACACCGCAATGCAAATATACACACCTGGACTTTTAATTGATCTAGTTGTATACAATTATACAATTCTATTCCCAGTGACCATATTCTCAAATTAGACATTTTCTACACCGAACTTTTTAATGGTCTCAGCTCAATGAACTCTGTAAAATTAATAACGCCTTTCAATCTTGAAACACTTATTTGTGTTGTGAAAAAGAGGTAAACTTCGCAAGAAACCCAAATTATTCATTTAATGAGGTGAATGATAAATGAAAGAACGTTTGACGATGGCCATCATGTTTTATGCAACACGTTCACGTCACGTCGATATATTGGTGTAAAATGTCGATATCATCCTGTATAAATACGCGGTGATGTCGCCGTGTTATAGACATTTTTACTATATACCAGACAGACGCATGGTTCTTCAAATATATGACATGTGTGTGGTGGTTTTCAGGGCATATCATCTGTAGCTAATTTATACATCTACGAGGCTGATGTATATTTATATACGATTATTGTTGTCATTTTGGCAGACATATGTTACGAAAAAGATTTTCTAAGATTATTAAACCATCAAACCTGTCTAATAAATTGTGACAAGAATCGTTTATATGCTAGTTTATAGCACGAGACACTAAAATATCAAGTTTGATCGGAATATCCAGCTTTCTTATTGTGATAGGACTTTTGACTAACGTCATTTCGGGTGTTTTGTTCCATTACTACTCGGTAAAACGTCGTGTAGCATTAACCTTGTATGATTCTGTGTTATCATGTAAATATTTGTATGTACTCTGCCTCTTTATTAATATATTTGAAAATATTGTGTAATGTGTTTAAGGAGGCTAAGCATCAGTCGAGAAGAGTGAGGCCACTGTTCCGAAATTGGATGTCAAGATAAATAGATAACAACATATTTAACATTTTTGAAACATTTTGTGAAATTGGATCTGTCGTCAACTTACAGATCACTGAATATTAAATGCCGAAAACACTTAATTAGGGAGGATAGAGCTATGAGGGTCTTTGAATGAAAATATTATGAATTTAGAATTTAGAAAGTTATGGGCGGTTTACAAAACTGACGCAGTCTGATTCCAACACAATACAATATTGAATGAAAGAGATCCAAAACATTAGTATTTAGCATCGCTACTCCCTGGTGTTCTTTTTACTCGACTTACAACACCCGACAGACACCAATGAGACACGTAGAAGGTGAATAGCAAATGCATACGATATACGACGATCCAATGCCAGCTCAAAGATGTAATTGACGGACCGACCAATTTTGTAAATAAATTACACTCTTAGAAAATATTAAGCAATGTTTGATAAAATACTACACTTCACGATGGGAAAAAGGGAACATGGTTGTTTGTTGGGTAAAAATGTACACAACAGTGGTTGTGTAGAGTCTTACACAACACATAGTGAACATTTTACCCATCAAATAGCTAAAATTTTACCCAACAAAGGTTAAAACTTTGACACAATATCGTTGGGCAAATGTTTACCCCAAAACGACCATGTTCCCTATTTTGACCCAATTATGTGTAACAATTTACACAACCGGGGTTTTGTAGAGGTTTTACCCAACACTTGTGTCATTTTGGTACACATAAATTGGGTAAATTTCCTTTACCCAATAATGCTGTGTAGGCAATTTACCCTTTTGTTGTGTAACACTTTACACTGCATTGGGGACGCACCATTAGATTTTCAGGGGGGGGGGGGTAGGAAGTTTTCGGGAAAAAAAATTCCCCCTCTATGCAGGCCAACAACAACAAAATTCCCCCCCTGATGAGTAAAAAATAATTATTAAAAAAACTACCCCACCCAACTCAATATGAATGAATACATTAAAAAAAAAAAAATCGCCGCCCTTACGACGACGACAAAAAAAAAAATCACCCCTGAACCCAACTTCCTACCCCCGCCCCCCTGAAAATCTAATGGTGCGTCCCTTATGCACATCCTTTGCACATTTTAAGCTATGGCGGGTGACAACGGTCAAAGCTTCTCGCGGCAGGTAGGCCTTGAAGACTTAATCCCGGATTTGGAAATTGTGATATGTTTATACACGTTATAGTTATTTTAACTCTAACCCCGGTTTAGGGTTTTTGAACGGGATCACAATTTTCGAGGAAGAAACACCAACTAAATATCCGGGAACCTGCCGGGATCCGATCCGGGGACTCTCCGTTCTCAAACCCAATGTCCACCCACTAAGCCTCGGCCCTCAGCTACTCGTTCGAGCAGTATACTGCGCTCACATGGGCATTTTGCCTACAAAAAGCCGGGATAAGGTCCTCAAGTCCTGTTCTTGCACTAGAAGTTTCTGACCGATATGCCGTCGTCCGCCATGGGTGGATACTGCAAAGTAACATAACCGATATGGTGCCGGACCGCATAGGATTTTCGCTCAATATTGTGCAGTTATTTTACTACTGAGAGTGTACATCGCGCTGTAGCCTCCTTCACATCCGCTTTCTGTCATGTCAAATGGAGTCTGGACACGAGACTACGATGAATCTTACACTTTCATGGTGTAAAATCATGTTTTACCCAATTACGGGCACTTTCTACACTTCCAGAGTGTAAAACTCGGAATTCAATAGTAATCTAAAGTTATTTTACGAAATCGATATTTAAAACAATATTGGGTTAAAAACTACACATTTCGTTTGTACCCAGCAAACCATTTATAAGCGTTTAGTGAACACAAAGTTCACCTTCACCTTCAAATGAATACCGACCAATTTAAATAAAAAATGTGCTTGTCAAAAAAGTGCAAAATATTTGCAGCTTTTCGGGATTTTTACGTCGGACATTTTGAAGGGAAAAAGAAAAAAACCCGACCGAACCCGAGATGTCAGTTTGACCGTAGAACAGGGGTTGGTTTTTTCGTCGCCTTATAATATACCTCGCAGAGTGGAAATTAAGCACTTCACAGTACTGTACTTTAGGGCATACTGTACTTCTACTGAAATACCTCCAAGGAATGTCTTCGATGACCACTTCACTAATTCATTCTTTAGGGATAAAACATATGCGTCGATTTAACACTAATAAAGCAATCATAAAGCCTGGCATGTTAACATAATTTAAGACCTAATTAGGTCACACTGTAAATCACGATACGCTTAAGTGACCTACACGTAACGTAAGATCTTTACGATGGGTACAACTCTCTTTTAAAAAGACTCACAAAAAAGGACACATAGCTAAGTAATGTGGTAATTTCTGTAAAAATAGATTTAATAAATATGCTAATAGAAATGTTCCGTGTTTTAGATTAGCATGATTAGTGGCCATTTTGAAAGGACTACTAATCTCAATTCAAGTAACTATTGGCTAATGACGCACGTTAGTTTTCTAAAATAATATTAACATTTAAAGGAAAAGTGTACTTTAGGTCCCAGATACTGGTATACCAGCCAGTATCGGTCAATACTGGAGCATAAAGGTTGCCAGTATCGCTCGATACTGGTACGATTTTACTGTTCCAGTATCGGTCGATACTGGAACACCAAATTGTTGTTTATGTTCTAGTATCGTTCGATACTGGTACACATGCTATAGTAATTTGTCCCAGTATTGAACGATACTTGTAAAAACTTGTGTTATAGTATCGCCCGATACTGGTACATTTTATATGTGCCAGTATCGGCCGATGCTGGAACACTGACTTTGTACCAGTATCGAACGATACTAGGTGTTCTAGTATCGGACGATACTAGTACAGTCCAGAATCTGGGACCTAAAGTACTATCTTTCCCATTAAGTATAGGTTATACTAATATGGAGGTAATTCACCAGGTTGCATTGAATGTGGATGGTTGTGGGTCCGAACCGTGTTGCAAACACGTTGTCTCTCTATAATTAAGTATCCAATTGACCATTAATTATTTAAATGATATAACACACAGTCTCGCCGTAGCCTATTTCTGTTAAAAATCATTAGATAACAGCGGCTTCTGCAACATTAATACCTTGATAGATAAAGAGTTACAATGATATGTGAAAAGCTTGCGGACCTCTCACTTCTGCCCCTAAGACCTCTCACTACTAACTGTAAACTGAGCCTTTGAGCCTGTGGCTAGCACTAGAGTACCCGATAACAGTACTTTGTTCTTAAGCGAAAGTGTTAAGTGACGAGTGACAACACCTCGATGACATGAAGAAGACGAATAACCAATCACCAACAAATTAAAAATAGATACGATAAGGGTAATACAATCAGATATCAAAGAGGCAATGACGAACTTCAAAAAATAAAATACGCCACTGAAAATTACCCTCAGGGCCAGGTGGACTGTATTTCCTGCTGAAATCAATCAAAAGAAATGCGGTCAACATGGTCAATGATGACTTCACTTGCGTCTGAGATTCAACTGCTTACATTGTTTTACAATCATAATCACTTTAAAAAAAACCCACTTACCCGCTTCGAAACGTTTCGTGTTTTTGTTGAGTTTGGTTTATCCCACTCAAAAATGGAAGGATAAAGCCAAATGAGGATATTCTTTCTCTTTGTAAAGAAGTAATATTGGTAACACGTGGAAGCTTCTACTTTTCCGAAATATCTGTCAAAAGTAGTTCAGTTTTTAAAATTCAAAATTCCTATGAAAACTAAATACATTGAGACGTTAAGATTATTAACACTACGACCAATAACAATTGTAATTATAGCTAAATAAACGCATGTTTCCCGGTTCAAGTCTTTCTGGGCACCCAGAACACTTTTTTCTTCTTCTTCTTTACACAAAATGAATGTTATAAAATACCATAATAGGCAAGCTTACACACGATCATTTTGCGCTCATATCAAACAATAATGTGGGTGAAAGGATGGGGTTTTATTTTGGTAAGACCACTGTCAGATGAAGATTTTGTTGAAAAACCTACGGGTTCTTTCCCTGTGCTGTTAGTTTACGACCAGCTTTCTCAAAGCTACTGATTTTGACGGATGTTGTTGTTTTTACACAGAAAAATACGTAAGTCTTTCATCTTTATCCAAAATTGGTCTTGCTAAAAAAAACCCAATCCTTTCATGATTATTTACAGAACTAATGAATCTATTTTCGAACAATGATGTAGGTAATTGCGCAAGAGAATTGTACGCACGTATGACAGATGTTCTTTCACTGAAGCGACGATGTATACGTATGGCCTACCTTTTATTTTAACACTTTCCACGCGGCTATTAGTTTTACTATTTCAATAGATTTGTCAGAAACCTTTCCCAACTTTCAAAGCCTACCTCAAGAATTACTGAACCAATGCTAGGAATGTTTGTACTTATTCCAATGCATTTCTCACGATGATTCTAAATATGGTAAAGAAATTCCATAATGTTGACATTTTTTAAACACTTTGTGAAATTTTGGGATGTCGTCTGCAGCCGTCTGCCGCGTGAAAAGTGTTAGCGTTCATAGCTTGCGTTTCACCGCACTGGGGACCACTGACTCTTCAACAGAGGAATCATCGTTTGTATTTATTATTAATGGGATCATTCATATTTATTATCTAGGATAACGTATTACGCTAGCTACGTTAACACTCTCCACAGGGCAGTCGTCTGCAGACAACAGTTCCAACATTTCACAAAATGTTTCAAACTGTCAACATTAATGAATTTCATCCCCAAATTTGGAATCACCGTGAGAAATGCATTTACAGAAGTACAAATATGTGTAGCATTGGTTCAGTAATTCTTGAGATAGACTTTGAAAGTTGGGAAAGGTTTCTGAAAATCTTTTTTGTAAAGTAAAAACTAATAGCCGCGTGGAAAGTGTTAAGAACACATCACTCAGCGAGCGTAGACACACCACATCAATTTTACATAGCACACAGTCTTAGTATAACTAGAATATGTAGATCTTAAATGCGATATCAGTCACTTCCTTAATTCAGAACTTTAAGTGATTGACTATATTTTCTATTTCAGGCATTCATGAATTTGTTGAATAAAGATAATTGACAAGATAGGAAACATGATAATCCCGACTGTCAATTTATTCTATGCCATGTTAATCGTTGAAGTACTTCCATGAAATCAACGCCACATACGTACGTGATGATGAATCGGAGCGTGATTGGGGGGGGGGGCACATACGTACGTGATGATGAATCGGAGCGTGATTGGGGGGGGGGGGGGGGGGGGGGGCTTGACATGTATGGATGGCCATTATATACAAAAACACGTGTAAGAGAAATACGTCTTAAAGTTACACGTTTTAGTGTATGCTATTACGAAATCATAATCATCGGTCGTCCTTGGACGGAACAATGGAAGCAACTTAGTTGCTTCCTTCCATCATTCTTTCTTCGGCTATTTGTTTACTCCATTGGTCCGCCACGCCTAGTGGAGGTATGTATAGGAATACATATTATGTGTGTGTGTACAGATACAGACACGGGATGATCCTCTACTCTTAACGAAGGAGTCTGACCTTTTTAACGTGCTTGGGGATAGCTCTTCCAATGCACGGGACCACCATTTCTGCGTGGCTTCCGAACCGCAAGGCAATTGAGACTAAGTACCTTGCCCAAGGATACAAACATGCTGGCTTTAGTGGGGCTAGAACTCAAAACCTTTGTATTGTGAGACCTGCATGCTATCCACTAGACCACACATGCTCCATAGTTGTACGTGTAACATTACGAGTACTACGTGTTACCTTAGACGTATTACCTTACACGTTTTGTATCTGATGGCCACTCATAGAAATGTGTGCCATTTAATTGTTCAGATGGGGTGTTTTTTGCAGCCTCTTCTATTTTATATATTTGTGGTTTATCCTTCATGCAAGTTTTCACGATACTAGACTATCGTGAACACTTCATTCAGGAATTATAAGCTTTATTCCATGTAATCCCTCAACGAAGTCTTTACCCAAGACTAACTCTGGCTCTTACATCACGGTAACGCTTTTTTGGTCGCGATAAAACGCTTAAATAAATAGTCAAATTATTGAGGGGTATTATATTGCGTGTATGTTGTTCACGTTTTCATTTGAATAATGATTGATATTGGATATGTTTAGTCAAACTTGCGAGATTTCTGATTTCTACAACACATTCATTATACATCACCAGAATTCACATGTTAATCTCACTGTTATTTTCATTTTAGGATTCGAACCCTGGATATTCATGGCAAAATGTGTGGCACGCGGGTTCGTGTATGGAAAATCGTGTTTTTTAGTAAGTATTGATCGAGAAAGGAAACGTAAATGTTAAGCTTTGAAACATTCTAATTTGATATATTTAAAGAGTTCAACACGAGGACATTATCCAAATTATGTTTGGAATACTTTACAATAAGAACAATGTTTGACTTGCATGTGCAAATCTTTAAATAATGCAAACATACATAGTCATATGAAAATAAGAATATAATATGTTAGAACGTATTTTAGAAAATGTGCAAATGATGAATGAACATTAATTTGTCATAAAACTCAAACGGTCGGTCTGCATGAAGTATTTTGATGATTTTAATAGTCTCGCAGTCCCACATACTAACGGAATATAAAACGACATTTCCTATCCCAGCAATCCTACAAAAATGAAAAATGTAGTTAACTTTACCTATTCCTTTTTAAAGGAATAGCAAGGATAGGGAACGCCTCATTACATGTAAGTTTAAAAACTTACATATGAGGCGTTCCCTATCCTTGCTATCCCACACAATACGGAATATAATGCATGTCTTCATATTCTTATAAACCAAATAATACGAGGGGGTATCAAAAAGTTCTTGACTTCACCAAGAGATAAAGGAGCCAGACACTTTTTTTTGATATGTGACCCTTCAGACATCTATTAAAAAGTCACTGTGCAAAGTCACACATTTCTACCACTTTTTATTACCTGTCCACAGACCGCCATTGTAGAGACCTTCAGATTGACCGCCATTGATCAAAGATAAACGTGATAAGGTAAGATGATGTCTTGCGTGGGTGTAAAAAAAGGATAATAGCCTTATGCGCAACAAGTTTTCACACACAATTCACACGCAACCCCACGCACAACCATCTACATTTTATATTTGTCCGTTTGGGCATGGAGAATCAAATAGTCCGTGGACGGGTTATACTCCATTTCTAGCCTTCAAAAAGTATTATAGTTTTGGTTGATATCGTATGAGACACACAATGATACTAAAATATATAATGCTAGGATGTTCCATAAGCGATTGTATCTAGATTATCGTAGATTCATTAACATTGGCCAATCGGTTAAGGATTTGGATCACAATGTCCTAATCATGACGATATCGGCATCGTTAAAATAATATTGGTTTCGCTGCGATATAATCATTTCATTTCATAACATTTCATTTCATTTCATAAAAGGTTTATTAAAAACTGTTCTTGCAGCAAATACAAAGTAGCTGAATTACAACAATTTTACATATAAAAATACAATGATTAAAGGAAACATTATAATCTACTAAAATTAATTACATGAACCCAGTCTTCACACCCACCGAATACCACTAAAACAACCAACACTCAAAAACATCCACACCACACACCCCATCCCCCCCCCCCCCCCCCCCCCCCCCCCCTACCATTCAGACTCGGCTCATTCATTCATTCATTCATTCATGACTGGTTACAAGTTGGTGTAAATGTTTTGAAATTTTAATGGACTTTTTATGGACTGCAAAGCGTTGACGCAACATATATATGGACTGCAAAGCGTTGACGCAACATATATATGGACCTGCAAAGCGTTGACGCAACATATATATGGACTGCAAAGCGTTGACGCAACATATGGACTGCAAAGCGTTGACGCAACATATGGACTGCAAAGCGTTGACGCAACATATATCCAAATTAATGTGATGCGTCCATGCATGAATTCGACTACCCAAGCAAATACCCATCTTAACAAGTGACACATATCAATCACCATCTCTAATCCTTTTATATATATGAGGATTAAATTACAAAGAAAATCAATTTGCCCGAGAAAGAGAAAACTGTCACTACTCTTGATATGAAGTACCTACCATGCCTACGATGTGATTGAAGACGCTGGGAAGCATAGAACCATATATGCCAATGATCTGATTAAGATTTCAAAATCATGTTGAAATGGTATACCGGCTAAAGTCTGTGAATCTATACTGTAGTTTGTGCACTACTTTACATTTCGCAGCTGCTCCGTTTGTCAATAGCAGTAATGTCATACTGAGTCGATCCTCCAACATTCCTCTTTGCAAATGTTACATAATTGTATCAATAAAGCAGCACTGCAAGATTAGTACGTATGACTTATCTAAATTAGTACATTGAGTCACACGTACTAGATTCGCAGCGCGACCTGGGTCGTGTCGCGAAGGAGTCAGCTTACAGAATGTGTACCCGCTTGACATAAATGGCTGATAAAATGTTACAATGAGGTCCGGTGTCTATAATCTAAGGAATGAAACTCGTCAAGCGTGAAATCAACAAAACGAGTACATGTAGTGTCACTGTTTCTTCAGTTCGTGAAAATACCTGAATGCGAAACATATCCACTTATATATTATTGTATGTGCTTCTTCATTATGCCATGATTACTATAGGTGTAGTAAATAATGTAGGAAGACATCCGTTGCCTACATCAACAACTGTTTATACAGGTTATCCCATGAATATGTTGTGACGCTAAATTTATATTTATATTGATATTATTAATTCTAGGTATTTTCATATCTAGAATTCTAGGCCATGATTGACTTGAAATGGCAACACCGTACTTCCGTATTCTGAATCCCATTCAGTCTACGCGCCAATATCTCTGACCAATTCAAGTCGTCGTGCCACGCTAACTTTACCGTGTGAGCGTAATCACTTGGAATTTTTCGCGTGAATTCCGGGTTAATACGGTCGCAGGTTTCCACAGGTTTGGCGTCGCAGAAGATTAATAATAAATTTATATTTAAGGCCACTCGTTTAAAAATAAAATAACATTCTCTGAGAGTTAAAATTATACAACCTGATATTAGATGCCGTCAATTTGGCAGACGGAAACATGGATAAAGCACATGTTAAATTTTGTGACGAAATAAATAATTCGTTTCTATATATGATAAAGATATCAGTTTCTTTTATAAATATTTCACCCAGCATTCTTTAAGTTAAATTGTCAGGTGTCAATTTTGTTAGGAAGGGCGTATGTTGTGACGCTAAATTTATATTTATATTGATATTATTAATTCTAGGTATTTTCATATCTAGAATTCAGGCCATGATTGACTTGAAATGGCAACACCGTACTTCCGTATTCTGAATCCCATTCAGTCTACGCGCCAATATCTCTGACCAATTCAAGTCGTCGTGCCACGCTAACAACACCTCATGATAAGTTTAGGCCATATAGTTTTCAATTCACACAACAGGACTAGTGAGCTCTGAATTACAGAAGCTCACGATTGATGCGTGTCATGTCATTTCTTTAGGATAGTCTAGATGCTGGGTGCTGTGTTCGTTTATAATATGAGTAAGTGAACTATTTATGTTGAATTAATAAAATGTATGTATAAATAACTTGGAAGCTATATCCGTTATATTCATTCTGTGTGTTTTGATCCCCTCTCCGCCATGCGAGTATTTTCCCTCAAACCACGTCACAATAAATACACCGGATACGTTTACGTAATCTAGCTATAAAACCATTTCAAAATATTGTTGTTTGTGATTCTAACTTCAACAAATACATTTACCTTTTTAAGGATAACAATTACAGAATATTTGGTAAAAGTGGTGAATTTGACCAAAATGATATCCTTTGAAATTCACGTGAAATCTTTGACAAAGCTTTATTGAAATGATATATAGGTCATTTGCTATGTCCTGTTTAAATTTACATTGAAATTTAATAGATAGAAATCTGATATCATCCAAAGATATGCTTCACTTTCATCACATGACCACTGATTTCTGTCACCCGTGACATTACATTACAATAAAAGGCTTATAATGTTGTCAAACGAGGATCTTTAAGAAAATCCTTCTGCAAGTAGTACAATTGATGTGACTTCAATTCAGTCCATTCTTGTTTTTCTTAAAGACCCTTTATTTTTCTAAGTAACACATATGTATGTTTTAGTTTGGATTCAACTTCTTTTTCATATATTTGGCCAGGTTATGCATATCTCCACCATGTATTAGAAGGTGGAAGTCCAGATGACCCCCAGCTGTTAATTACTTTAACACCTGTTTGGCACTGTTTGTTTTGGTGAAAAAGCCCTGTTGGTACTATATGGCGCTAAGCATGCTGGGTTGCATCAAGAAATCTTCTTTGGATATCATCTGTTTGAGATATTTATGACGTTTTATATTTATATATGTATGGCGTATAAGGGAATTGTTCAGCTGGGGGGTGACCTCGTGCCTTCGGCAGAAGCTTTGAATTATAATCATGGTGGTGTGAGTTTGTTATTATTATTTCAAATGAGTTGTAAGTAAAATCGGGTTGTCACCAATCATTTATTAATACTGATGACTGAAATAGCAACATACCTTAATACAATTAACAGAACAAATAGAAAATACCCACTTTCATTGTAGATATTAAATTAAGATACACATTTGTTTTTTTATTTCTTATATTTGTTTTCAAACATTGTATACATAATTCAGGGACACCCTGTAATTCTGCACATTCTGGCCAGGTCACAATATGCCGCACTAATAAAGGTCATTTCATATACTTGCACAAACGTAAGGTCACTATCTTATACAATTATATAAAGTATACCCTAGGAATTTGCCAATCACTGACCGGTTCAATTTTTAATTTTATGTAATCCTATTCTACAGATGATATATAAAACCAATCTTGACCTCGGCTGATCACCATATGATTGAATGTCCTACATTACACCAATTGGTTTATAAAATATACAACTTTTTGAGCGGATTCGCGTTACATTTGATTAGAGTTCTACTTATCTTGTCCTCTGTGAAATCTTTCGCTTTCCTCCTTTTGCCTTGAGTATATTAAAGTACTGAAGTAGTATGACTTCATCTATTGGTGGTAGTATTTCGCGGAGTATTCGTGCCTTGGGAGTACCTGTTTTGGTCACAAATACCTCGCAGAACAACGTAACAACTATATTGGTTAACCATGAATTACATATTTCTGATGTGGTCCATATTGAATTTGATTAAAAGGTTTCATATCTATCTTAATGTTCTGTCCTCCTCATAATACACGGATTTCTGCTGAATGAATATTGCAACTGTATAGAATCACATGAGCTTTGAGCGTAGTCCTCGAGATATGTTACTTGGATGGAGTGTAATTCTAATCACGATAGTGCAACGGTATTTCTGACTATCAATAGTTTAATCAGTAAGAATTCTTCCCCGTCCTTAACACTTTCCACGCGGCAGGCGTTTGCAGACGACATTACACAATTTCACAAAATGTTTCAAAAATGTCAAAATATTGAATTTCATTACCCTATTTGGAATCACCATGAAAAGTGCATTGAAATAAGTACACACATGCCTAGTCTTGGTTCAGTAATCCTTGAGATAGACTTTGGAAGTTGGGAAAGATTTCTGTCAAATCTGTTTTGTATAACGGGAAAACTAAGAGCCGCGTGGAAAGTGTTAACTTATCGACAAAGCGCCGATCCTGGATGGGTCAGCGTACTCTAAAGTAATGACTGACTATGACTGGTTTATTTATGCTTGACATATAGATATTGACAAGATGATGTGAGCTTCATTCAGACAACAAATTTCAACAAGTTGATGCGTATATCGTTGTTGAATGGCTTTCAAATATGAAACAAAGCAAACATAAATATTATGAAAACATTAACGCATATCGTCCTCCCCACCGGAATGTTATTCCACCCAAACAGGAAACTGAAAGGAAAATAATTTGTTGTTAATTTTTGTAAATTTCACCTATTGGGTAACAGGCTTAAAGTGATGACCTTTTAAAACCATAAATATTTGCACTTAACCGGTAACTGTCAATACTGTCCAATGAACTTCAATAATCAGCAGCTTTTTAAAATCTACCCACTTCTTCTATGTGAATCTAGACGAAGTAGAATCACAGAAATGATTAAAACTTGTCAAATTTGATTAGAATGCGTATCAGCGGAGGACTTACAAGATGATGATGTGAAGATTCTAATCAATTATCAAACGTATCAATATTTCGGGAATTTAATAACACCGGGACTCGTACCCCGGACCTGAAACCATACCACCATGCAAACGCTTTGAAGAGAGCGCGATACCCCGTTAGGCCATGACGCTGTGTGGCATTTGTTTGCCGCTTTGAAATATAAACAAAGCTATTAGGCCTATATAATACCGGGCAAATTATAATATTTATGGAAATATGGAGTTTCAACCCCCTGGAAAGATGACATCGAATGTTAACACTTTCCACGCGGCTATTGGTTTGACAGCCATATACAAAACATATTTTTAAGATACCTCTCCCAAATTTCAAGGTCCTTCTCAAGGATAACTGAACCAATCCTAGGCATGTTTGTACTTATTTCAATGTATTTCTCATGGGGTGTCCAAATATGGTAATGAAATCCAATGCACTGAAAACTTGAACTAGTCAGGCACAGGCTGGACTTACTTTAAACTAGTCGAGCAGGTTAGTCAAGCTTGCTGGACTAGCTTAAACTAGTCAAGCAGGTTAGTCAAGCCTGCTGGATAGGTTATGACCAACTTGACTAGCTTAAGGTTAGTCCGGCTCAGCCTGACTAGCTTGATTTGTTCTGCTGGACTAGTCTGTGGCTGGACTAGCTTATTAGACAAGCTGACTTGACTAGCTTTAGGTTAGTCAAGCTGGCTGGACTAGCTTTAGGTTTATCAAGGCACTGAGATAAAAATATCAATGGCGGCATGCAGATAAGACGTACTTCATCGCCGGTCCGGTTTGTCTAGACAATCTAGACGTAAGTTGCCGTAGTTATTTCATTGTGTGGCTATATTGTGTACATCATAGTGTTTGCCAACATCTGTAGACTATGTTATGCTACATTTTATTTGGAATAACGATTTGGAGTAGGAAAAAACTAACTGTAAAGAACGACGGTAATGCGGGCATCTTGAACGCTAACATGGTCAATACGAAAGCTTTTAAAACAGACAGCAGAGCAATCACCTGTGACGAAAACAAGTACTGCTACGCAACGTGAACAATTTGAGTCAGGCGGTATCTACTAAAGTGCTCAACAAAAGCAAGTCGTACACTTTGTTTGGGTCAAATGAAGTAACTTTCAATTATTTTTTTAACAAACAGGCTAAATAGACATTTGAATGAATCTTTTCGGCACATTTTAATACCAAACATAACACCAAACAACGAAGATAAACCATGATTAGCGCCACTTTTCAAAAGTCATATTTTCAATACACTACGCAGAAGAAAACACCAATTGTTAACAAGCACATACGCCGTATCGGTCCCGTGTTGATCGCTGCGCATTTCCTCTCAATTGGTGGGCTAATTCAAATTCAAAGTATCATGCATGGGTGAGGGATATAAATGTAAAGGGATTTTTATGGAATGGAGAAACGGCTGCACTGTATGATCGATTGCCCGCCGGTCAATCCTAAAAACAGTGTCACCCACGGAGTGAACCTCACACACACCCATTTTCCTCCCGCGTAGTGTATTGAAAATGTGACTTTTGAAAAGTGACTAAATTGGGCTAATCATGGTTTATCTTTGTTGTGTGTTATGTTTGGTATCAAAATGTGCCTAAAAGATTCATCCAAATGTCTATATAGCATATTTGGTACAAGCATAATCGAAAGTTACTTTAAATTACCTAAACAAGTGTACGACTTTCATTTGTTGAGGACTTTATATACGTTAGTCAAGCTAGCTTGACTAACCTTACGTTCGTCAGAATGGACACCATCTGGACTAACTTAAAGCTAATCGAGCGACTAGCCTAAACTAGTCCAGCTTAGGATGGACTAACATCAAGCTAGTCGAGCTTGCTGGACTAGGCTAAAGCTAGTCAAAATGGACACCATCTGGACTAGCTTTAAGTTAGTCAGGCGACCGCTTTAGGTTTTCAGTGTGATTTTGATATATTTGAAACAATTTGTGCAATTTTGGAATGTCGTCTGCAGACTCCTGCCGCTTGGAAAGTGTTTAACATAATTGAAATTAACATATTTCGTTTTGGATTACAGCATTCCAATATCCCAAACCTTCAAATATACTGTTTTGAAGCGTTGAAAAGGTAATGGAACTTTTGGAAAACTAGAAAAATCTCTCAAACCAGTAGGTTTTGTAAAAATTAAAGTCCCATTCGTCAATTTGTTTTATTCATATTTTTATTAATACTTATTCGTTTGTGCATTGTTGAGAATACATCTAGCTTTAATAGAATCTATCTACAATGTTAAACTTAGTTCATTTAAATTTAATGCCAAAGTATGAATTGCTACATGAAATGTACAATGTATTCAGAGGTAAATAATCAGACTATAATTTGATGAGTAGGCCTATATTTTAATCAAATCTAGCAAAGAAATTTAATTCCATAACTTTATCAGTAATTTAAAAATAATTAATTAAAATGTGTCTCGAGAACATTATTACAATATATAATATTAACACTTTTCTCATACCGAGGTCAAATAATGTTTATTACTTTTGTGAAATTCACTTATTTCAATAAAACAAATAATATAAATTCTATGGACCTTCACCCGGCCAGTTCATACTGCATTCTGCATAGTATTGTACAATAGATACGCGCCACCAACATCAATCTGGTAGATCCAAATTAACATGCAGCACGTTAGCTCCACTTCAAACTGTGCATTTGCTGTTTTTCCGCTGCCGGCGAACAGCGAGAGTTCACTACCACTCAGTTGCGTGTCATCATTACCAAGAGCAAGACCATGGCGTTGTCATTGCGGGTCAGTGGAGTTTTTACATACACAATTACGACGGTATTGTATTCTGTGTTGCTAATTGTGCTGTCTTTCAACGCACTCAACGGAGTTGTAGGGCGACGTATTGGAAACATGTCTACCAAAACAAACAATAGTTATTGTGCAAATTGGAAAATGGAAAATAAAACACAAACTGTTGTGTTGTGGTCCACAGATGGTTATTGCGATTTATTAGTAACCTCGGGAAAAGGTTCCCGGGTAGCGGTACAAATAGTGGATTATCCGCAGGACGATATACTTCAATATATATACGTTGAACAATTGGATGATGATGACAGCAACATTAACATTTGTCAGCGTAAATTCTTAGTTTATCCCACCAAACTAATGCCATGTATTACAGTTTTTGAACACAATATTTTAAGATTACACGTTATAGCCAATGTAACCTTGCAGGTGAAGACTTTTAACAACGATAGGATTACTACTTCAAGCTGTTCGGAACATGAGACGGCCGAACGCTGTATGGAGCCTGCAATTTGTCCTGAAAGAGACTATTTTTGTACGAATCTTTCCACGGCAGATAGCATTGCACGGTGTGTATTTTCATCCTTTCCAAGAGACGAGTACGAGTACCCGGGTATAGAGGGAACACTATGCACCGTTCAATGCCCGGAATCATGCGAATGTAGTCTGCACAGTCGGGAATTACGCGCCAAATGTTCCGATGGGTCGTCGATTTTGAAAACTTTGATCGTTTACCCCGTTGATACCACTGTATTAAACCATGCTCATAATCAACTTGAGCAGATAGGAACTAACGCATTTGGTGCATTAAGTAGAGTATTGAAACTGTTTCTCCACGGCTCCAATATCACTGTAATCAATCAAGGTGCTTTCAACGGCATGGACAATTTGAAATTACTGACGTTGTCTTACAACTCTGGAATTAAAATCGATCCAGGATCATTACAGGGATTAAAATATCTGCAGGAATTTTACTTAAGTAACAACTCCTTGTCGGAGTTACATCCTAGCGTATTCGATGGTCTTGATCATATCTATTTCATGTTTCTCGATAAGAACAATTTCGCTACTCTTGATTCTACCGGTATCAGCGATTTGGATACGCTGAAAGTGATAGATCTGTCTAATAATAGTTTGAAAGAACTGCCCGATGATTTCTGTCATCGATTTCCAGACATAGTTTACGTCAACTTAGCTAATAATAGCCTACAAAAAATGGGCGCTCGATTATTCCAGAATTGCACCTCCTTGGAAACATTAAATTTGAACGGCAACGATCTGAAATGGATCAGCAAAAACACTTTTGTCGGAATCAGAAACATATCGAAAATACTAGTGGATAATTTCTACACGTGTTGTTTTGTTACGAACGCCAGCTGTACGGCACAGCATCCACGGCCAGAGTTCTTGACATGCAAACGGCTTTTACCTCATGATATTCTTCGTGTGTGCATGTGGATATTAGGAATATGTGCTCTCTTTGGTAACCTTATGGTGATCTATTGGAGGTGTCGGGAGAGAAATGATTCTAACAAAGTGCAATCTTTACTGATAACAAATTTATCACTTTCAGATTTATTGATGGGTGTATACATGTTGATATTAACATTTGCAGACGCTTACTATCAAGATTTCTTCCCGTCACACGCCGATAGATGGAGGAATGGAATCACATGTAAGATTGCTGGTCTTATTGCAATGTTGTCTAGTGAAGCGTCCGTGTTCTTTCTTGTTCTCATAAGCATAGATCGTCTTATCGGTGTGAAATACCCCTTTAGCACCCGCAAATTGACTAAGACAACGACTAGAATAGTTGCAACAATTCTTTGGATCATCGCCCTGATAATGGGAATGGCAGCTACGTTGTTAACGGGTACTGACTATTACGATGTTTCCGAGGTTTGTATAGGGCTACCGCTTGCCCGAAAAACAGTCACCAAACACGAAACTAGGACCGTTAATATTAGCAGCTCACACGAAGAACAAAAAATAAATGTGGAAGTGTCAGAAAATATCGGCGATAAGCCGGGGATGTATTTCTCTATTGCTATTTTTATCGGCGTTAACACTGTATGTTTCATTGTGATTGCGTTGTGCTACATCATCATCTTCGTCACATTTCACGAGAGTACAAAGCGCTCCGTTCGACGCCAGGAAAGAGAAGAAGAAATCAAAATGGCCGGGAAAATGGCTATCATTGTCGTAACTGATTTCCTTTGTTGGATGCCCGTAGTGATTATGAGTATACTGGTACAGACTGGAGCTGTTATATTATCTCCTGAGATAACGGCCTGGACCGTTACCTTCATTCTACCCATTAATTCATCCGTCAATCCGTTCTTGTATACCATTTCAACGATGGTATCAAATCGTTTATCACAACGAAAAGCACGCATATATGCAAACTCAACGTTAGAAACGCATCATAATTAATCGTAGGCTGAAAACAATAGGATCGTAAGTGACACTTTTGCGTAATTGAGGTTTTGATGGATTATTAAAATGTTAATGCAGTCATAAAAAAGTAACTATACAGGTAATAACTGGGCTTCTAACTCTAAAGATATAATATCCTACCTAAAAATATTAAATTAAAAAGTTGTTAAAAATCTATCTTCCTTAATATGAGATTGAGATGAGATGCTGTCTGTGCACGCTAGGATTGGGTGATTATTAAGGAAGTGACACTCCAAAATGTAAGGTAAAGTCCGATTTTCATTTTAACATTTTTATTTTCTACACGCGGACCCATCTACAGGTACCTTATCGATAGTGCAATTGGGGAATGCATGCGCAGGTTGGACAGTCGGCCGTATTGTTCCGATGGATCAACACGCCACACACATGCTAGCTGTCATACTCTCCCCCGTGTTGAAATGTAAAATTTGAAAATAAAATTGTGACTTTACCTTACATTTTGGATTGTCACTTCTTCAATATTCAATCGATCTTTGCGTGCAATATCTCATATTAAAGAAGATAAATATCTCAACAACTTTATGCTTTAATATTGTTAGGTAGGATATATATTTTTAGAGTTAGAAGCCCATTTATTACCTGTATAGTTACTTTTTTTGATGACTGTATAGGCTTATACACACAATTCATACTATTTTTGAAACTTATAATCTTTTTAGTTTCCGAGATATTAACAAAAAAAAGTGTAAAATGGTCGTAAGTGACAGTTATTGCGAAAAACAAAAGTCAATTTTCTTTTACAAGAGTGACGTAAGTGCCACATACGACCCTCATTAACACTTACGACTCTCTAACATTAACACTTACGACCCACTAACATTATTACTTACGACCCTCTAACATTAACACTTACGACCCTCTAACATTAACACTTACGACCCTTAACATTAACACTTACGACCCTCTAACATTAATCAATTAACACGCTTTAATTAAGACTTACGACCCTCTAACATTAATCAATTAACACGCTTTAATCAATATACATATTTAATTACCACAACAATTATTTTTAAAAACGGAGAACAAAGGCAATATGGAGCAATATTAAAGTCATTTGATCAAATAATACCAGTTCCTTTGTGTTTTATTATGAAAAAAATAACATTTGCACTTACGACATTCTTGCATTCAGAGATTTCGTCCAAGACGGTCGTAAGTGACACATACGACCTTCTTGAATTTAGTAGAAAATACGGCTTGCACTAACGATTATTCATTTTTGTGAGCTTTTGCAAAGTAAATGCATGATTTTAAATAAAGACTAAAGAGCGTTTATTTACAGTCGAATTTATGATATACCCTTCTCCTCAAAAACCAGTCAAAATGCACTTACGACCCTCTTGCCCTCACTCAGCCAGCGAATTGGTGTGCGTTTTAGTGTTATTGTAGTTTAAATTCAACAACGTGAACCAAGGATCTACGTACAAGCGTACGCTTTCCAACAATCTATATACGAGATCCGCAGTCATTATTACGTGTTTGATTACCTTTAACATTAACTCTCTCTTAAATTAAAAGTATATTATCAATAACTGTCCGAACTCAAGTACAATGAAATGCAAATGAACTTTCGATTCATTCGATTAAATTATATAATGAATGTGTGCTTTTTGCCTGAAGCTGTTGCGTCAAATAAAATAAATTTATTTTATAAGAAACATAACTTGTGCGTTAAACGATTCAGAAATATTTGTAACTGATAAGCTTGACAAACTCTTCTAGGTTACTTTTATCTCAACGAAAATCCTCAGATTATTACAACACATGATATTCGCAAAAGATATGGTTTTGTCCAGTTCGGATTGGACACGTAATCATTCAAATGGATTGGTCGGCGACAATCTGAACAACTAACAATGTCTTACCTGGTTAAAAACCGATTTTCAACGATCCAGGATGCGGATGATAAGATTGTGGATGATAAGAATTTAGATCATCGAAAACTGGTTTTCCGTCGTTTTGGTTCAACCTGATGCATCAAATCTTCAGTGTTTCAAGGTAACTTCTACCGAAGAGACATTAGCACAAACCAGAGTAAGTAAAACTTGATTTTTGACAATTTAGGTCACATTTGAATATTTTCGGTCAATTGAGTCGTATACAGGGTGAGTCAATAAAAAGTGTATTTAAAGTAAAATAATTATTCAAAATATTTGTTATCGGAACATGAAGTCAACCAATGTATGTGGCAATAGATGCATTTATTCACTATCATCAGCAAAAACAATCATGACATTCCATGGTACCGTTGACCAGATATGACTATTTTGGTAAAGTTACTGCATTTTTAATAATGCTTGATATTTAATGAACAAGTGGATTCATGTATGGTACACAGTAGCTAACTAATAATGACAAATCAAAAAAATTCAGTTACTTTTTCAAACATTAAATGCGAAATAATGACAAAACAATGTCATTATTAGCAACAAAAACAACAAGTTTGTCTTTTGTGATAGTCGGACTCCGCTAGTACTAGAGTGTGGACCGTTTTCAATAGTGGAATTCAATAGATCTTATAAGAGAAAATATCGCAAATCTTGTTCGGTTTATAAAATGTCCACTTTTACGCAAATGAGCATACAATATGCTTACCATAACCAATTTCATCAAACTAAAAATCTTAAGAAAGCTAATAAGATAACCCGTCTGCGGCCTGCCTCAATAAAAAATCTGTGAAATTTTTGCACAAATTTTAAGATACAAAATCTTAAAGTTGAGTACACTTTGTTTTGACTCACCCTGTTTGCTACTGTTACCTGCTCTAAAAGAATTGAAAGGTTGTGCGCATTTGTGCAATACTAAGATAATGAAATATGAAAATATAAATCAGGTTTTTTTAACTTACTACTGCCATTAGCCAACACTGCACCCATATAGGTATCAAAATGCATACCGTTTTTTTCAACATTTTAAAGCTTCTCTATCTGATGGAAACCATACCGTGGGGTTTACGGTCTATTACATCTTAAAATAAGTACAAACATGCCAAGTATTAGTTCAGTAACTCTTGAGTTAAGACTTTAAAACTTGGGAAAGATTTCTGAACAACCTATTTTGTATTATTGGGAAATATTGGTAGATACCAATAGCCGGGTGGGAAAGTGTTAAAACACTGGTATCCATATAATTTTGGGACGCTATGTATGCATATATATAATCTATCAACTTCCATTAAACATTTACTCAATCAAGGGTCAATTATTCATATGTAACAAGTATAATTATAATGTGATGCACTTACTGTACTTAATTTGGATTGATGATGATCATTTGTATATCCATCCCGCTAAATGGTGATACGGTGCGTGGTCATGATTAACGATGGTTATTAATAGACATACTAGGGTGAGTAAAAAAAAAGGTGAACTCAAATTAAAATAATTATTAAAAATATTTATTATCAGAATATGAAGGCAACCAATGTATGTGACAGTAGATGCATTTATTCACTATCATCAGCAAAAACAATCGTGACATTTCAATTTACCGTTAACCAGATGACTGCATTTTGAAACCGAATGCAATATTGAATATTTTACTCAATAATGCTTGATATTAATAAACAAGTGGATTCATGTATGGTATACAAATACATGTACAATAGCTTACTAATAAAGACAGTTGAAACATTCTCAGTTATTTTTTCAAACATTAAATGCGAAATAATGACAAAACAATGTCATTATTACACGGATTTAGCAACAACAACAACAAACTTGGATTTTGTGATAGTCGGACTCATCTCGGACTAGAGTGTGGACCGTTTTCAATACTGGAATTTAATAGATCTTATAAGAAAAAAATATTGCAAATCTTGTTCGGTTTATAATATGTTGACTTTTACGCAAATGAGCATAACATATGTTAACCACAACCAACTTCAACTAACTAAAATTCTTTAGAAAGCTAATGAGATAACTCATCTGCCTCATAAATAATCTATAACATTTTTGCACAGATTTTAAGATAACAACTCCTAAAGTTGAGTACACAATTTTTGACTCACTCTGATATTACAACGATTCAAATTGTGAGTATGTTAAAACGATAAGATGAACTGCTACTATCTTCCCAACTATTCAGACAGTGACGGAACACCTCATGATAATTTCTTCCATAAAGATCAGACCTTTTTTTAAATCGCAAGTTTGGGGGATATTTCGTAAAATATTTATATATTGTGGCATATACCCATAAAAACTGACGTGTTCTTCGTTCTAACGATGTCACACTTGTAGAAACCACTTGTGTCAATGCTCAGCCACTTGCTTAAGATAAGTAGGAGCTCTGAAGGATGAATACAATGTTTCTACATATTTACCTTAACAAACCTGATGAACGTATACAATAATGCAGACCTTTTTGAAATCGCAAATTTGGAGGATATTTCGTGATAATATTTATATATTGTGGCATATACCCCTAAAAACTGACGTGTTCTTCTTTCCAACGATGTCACACGTGTAGCAATCACGTGTGTCAATGCTCGGCCACTTGCTTAAGAATAGTAGGAGGTCTCAATTTAAATATGTCAAGTTCACCCCTATTTTGCTCTAAAAAGAAAAACTCTGTCGCCTGTAGATATCAATAAAATACTACTTCATTGACTTTTGAGCGCACATAGTGATAATGTTGGCACGTTTAGACATGTTAGATGGAGACGTCCTCATTATTCTCAAGCAAGTTCCTGAGCATTGAAATAAGTGATTGCAACATTATTGTATACGTTCATCAGGTTTGTTAAGGTAAATATGTAGAAACATTGTATTCATCAAACCATTTTGAGGTGAATAAATGGAAATTTACTCACCAACTAACGTTTCATCTGACTTGATCAGTCAGATTTCATCAGAGTTGTGATCCACTGCTGGAACCGCGGGGACTAGTGTTGCCAAAAATGCGGGAATCAGAGATGCCTGATTCTTTCTTCAGCAGCGGATAATAGCGATTACTCAGCATGTAGGTGCCCTCATCTCGGATCATGCGGCGGGAAACAATTACGTAATAAACTGGGAGGAGGCAAGGATAATTTGCAAGAGCAAATTGATGAACCATCTACTAGACATCATGGAACCTACCGTTATCTTCAAATAAATTTCAAGTACCAGGTATCGGATGACAGCAACTAAGTGAATACACACACAGCCCTTTCTTACTGTTTGTATAATTGTTACAACATAAGTCCGTTATGAAATAACATATTAATATAAGACCTCTATAGAAAACTTTCGAATTTCGAAAATATTTCAAATTTCAAAGAAAGTTTCATAAAGTTGGCAAAATTGGATCTATCGTACCAGGATCAGCTGGTCCATACTTCACCTATTGAACAAGATTATGATTGGCCGTTCATTGCCGTTGGTCACATCAATAATATTGCTAGTGGTGGGTAAAACAGTCAACATCAGGTAAGTGAACTAATGTACCCAAACATTGTTTTTGTCCATACATACGTAGCTGACGTTTATTGTTCCAACCACACAATTGCAAACAAATCTCTAATCAGCTTCGACAAAAAGGCATTATTTGTTTTCACAGATTACACTTCGATCATTATATACAATTTCAATACCAACACGACGCTATGTATGTGTGTTTTGGCACAATAACCTAAATATCTTCTCTACAAGGGACCGTGAAATTCTTTTTAACTTGACTAGCTTCATGATCGTCTTTTGGTATACTAAATATCCGTTGTGTAAGAGATTCATAAATTAGACTAGTGTAAAGACATTACGGAATAAAGCTGTATAATCCTTCAATCCGTCAATAGAGGATTTTGTTCTACATCAATTCCGTGTGTCTTACACCAAGGATAATTCGTCTATTAGATCCTAAGCAACTTGAGCATCCATAAACTGGTTCTGATGTCTCTTGATTTTTCCCCTTCAAGCAAGAAGCTTTATCTAATTCTTCACATTGTTACATAGATATGTATGCATAATTTAGAGAATAACGTATAGTTCTTAGCTATTTTGCTATACGATGGTCTTATAATGTACCATATTTACATTCGTGTATGGTCGCCGTAGGCGGCCATACACGACGACACAAATATGGTACAGCCCATACACTATAAGACCATCGTATAGCAAAACAGCTAAGAACTATACTTTATTCTCATTCTAATTTAGTTTATTTGTTATTTTGATCTTTTATCCTAAAATAACGCAGTTTGTTAGATAAATGTTAACCAATCAACAACAAATTTCCCCCTTTATAAAATCGGCGAATCTAGCGAGCTGTTTACCAGCTTCCTGCTATGAATTAATCTCGTTCTTAAGCAAACGCGCACATGGCAAAACTGCGTTAGAAGCACGTCCACAATGCATATGCCGGCGACTTTGTGTGGAGCACGCTAACGCGATAATCATACGCACTGAATGTATTATTATTCGAAGGAATTAAGCCCCGCCCAAACTATACACCATTGTCTCGTAATGTATGGGCGTGTTGACTGAAAATCAACCCAGAACCAATCAAATTGCCTGCTGACATCCAAAACCACACCCACTATATAAGAATACATAATATTAGTGTTACAGATTACATGCCATCCCATTTATATCGTCATCGTGAAATGCATTGATTGTACAGCACTTTAATATTCAGTTTAATTTAAACTCAATTTTGTTTCGAACCCTAAGTGCAATTGCAGAAATGATTTGCATTGGCGTGTCCAAAGGGCCGAGGGCCGTGGTCCCAACCTTGACAATCATTCGGGAGAAATACACATCATTCGGAGAATTGCAATTTTACTATTTGGGATTTTTTTGAATTTCTATTCAAAGGGTCTCCACTTGCTTAATTTCATAAACATTTTAAGAAAAAGGTCGCAGTGGCCTTTTAAAAACATGGCTTCATACGTGAAAACTGTTTTTACTTCTCTTTTTTTTTAAAGTGGTTGGATTTTACTTGGTGGTAATCATTTTTCGTAAAGTCATTAGGAAAAACGGAACGCCAGACTCCCCCGCCTCTACTTACAAAATCATGCTAATACCATTGATTATTTGGATATGACCGATTCAAATGGAAATAAACATGTTATCTGTTCGTTTGGGAATAATTTGATCGATCATGAGTTGTTGTGAAAAGCAAAAGATGTAGGCCTAATTGAAGCAAAATAAGATAAATACGCTCGAGGGAGTGTTGTGATTTCTTAGTCAATATCATGAGGCCTCGAAACATAGTTCTAAGTTAGCGATTAGCTTTATGCTTTATACCGGTATTATACGTCTTTAGTTTCGTTAAACCGTTTTCATCTTAAACCTTTCTATTTTTGTCCCCATTTCGATCGCATCACCGTTGTCACATATAAAAGAATAGGATTTGGTATTTATTGTTCTAAAATGTGCAAATCTTAGATTTGTTTTCCTAAAAAATCGAGAAATATCAAATAATGTTGAAAGTGTTAGAAAAACTTTTACATAGTTGAACGACCGACTCATGATATTGATTGATATTGATATCTTGCAAATGTCAATTTGGGTTTTCTCGTTGCCTAATGGAGACATTTCCGGAAACGATCACTTAAACGGTTTTAAAAGTGCGTCCATTTCTTGTGAAACATTAAAATTGTTGTTATGAGGACTGCTTTGCCAATATGGAAACAAATAGTGCGGCATCACCTTAAAGGAAGTCCGTGCCATGGAATGTTAACGCTCAGATATGTAGCAATATTATTATACAGACCACTTCTGTAGGTTAAAGTTTTTAAAAGTACCGCGTAAAGACAAAATCGGCTTTAGAAAGAAAAACAATCACATGTATGGACGTCGCCATATTGATCAAAGCTATGACGAAACAGTTACGAGCTGTCCGCATCTCTGACTTATGTATTGATATGACCAATTTATGCATTGAATTCCTACGTGATACCGTTCAGCGACCTTTAGCTGATGAGGCCCATCAGCACAGACAACCGGGCGTCAATTTCAAATAATCACAGGTTGGGGATGTGAAGTTGAAATTCGGGCATAATTTTGTTATACCCTACAAACCAAAATCGGTAGTATGCGTCGTTCTTAAAAATCATGCAATATGAATACCTCTGTGAAGGGTTTAACAGAATTACTCCGAAATTCGTTTATTTGAAAATTATAGTTCTGTGTTCAATTAAAATTGTCAATATACACTAGATAATTATTTTCCTACCATATAATGCTTGGTTTATTGAATAGTACGGTATTCCTTTAAAGGTACAGTCAGACAGCTTGTCATGGAAAGTGTAATTATCTTTCTAGATCATTTGAAGTTTTAGCCTTTTTGGAATATTCTTTGTAGCATTACGGCCGGCGAAAGATGAAGCCCAGATATTAGGTAGTCGTTTGCAAAAAAAGAAACCCGACTTTAGTGCACACATCCTTTCAATTATTGTCAGGTGAACCATAGAATGTCCGATCCAATGGAGGAAATATAGGAAAAATGTGATTTAGCTCCCACATACCGGAATCATCCAAAACTGGAACACCCAGTATCGGTCGATATTGGTATAATATCGAACAATTATACCTCTATACCAGTTCTGGGACCTAAAGTACACTTTATTGCATTTATTTGTTAAAAACAAATGAGTAAAATAAATATATTTCAACATCCTGTACCACCTTTAATAATAATATACGTATAGAATCAGCCATGCGAGATAACTGAAATCGCAGACCATAATGCCATCGACCATCTTACCTAAAATGCAAATTGCAAACAACGAGTCCTTGATTTAAAATTTGCCATATGCTTCGCACATATATCCATGATATAACTTGGTTTTAATTACATGCGGTTTCACTCTCTAATTTTGAAATCAACACCCGGTCCATTGTATATTCACACGCAATATGCTGGTAGTATAATATATAGTCATGGCGGATTAAAATGATAATTACTTACAATTTATGTCAAATTGTCGAAAGAAATTGTTTTAAATCTTTGAAATAACAATATACACCAATATTTCATGCACAACATTCGGCCGAGTGCAACAAACTGGCGTACTAGTAGTTATGCCCTACCTGTAGTGTAACTTACTAACGATGTAATTCTGAGAGCAAAACTGGCGAATAACACCAGAATAGTAACTAGCGAGGTAAATATCCACATTAATCAGCATCGTCCCCTTACAAAATTAATTGTCGCATGCGTCAAATGTGTGTACATGTATCAAACAGCAATCATATTGACACGAATGGTGTTCCGTAGAATTATACAAATGTGTCGTCAGTCGCTACGTCAAGCGTTGATCTGAATAATATGAATAAGGCAACATGCCATACCACGTCGTCGAGCAATGAAAGTCTGTGTAAAAATGACGCCATTTTTTTATGTTCGAAAATTTCAAAGTTTGTTACCGTTCTTTCAAAAATAAGGACTATAATTACATTACAAAAACGTTTTGTGCGAGAGTAACATAAAAATAAGGTATTAAATGGCAAAATGTCACGATGAAAATCCGTTCGTTGTAAATAAATGGATCAATGGTTAAATAAAACTATTACAGATTCACTCATCGATCTCTGTGGCGTGCGTATGTTGCCTATGTCACTGGTAATCGAGAAACACGGGTTCGTTCCCCATGTATTCCTTATTATTATTATTATTATTATTATTATATTTTGAATTTTCTTGATGGTGGATTATTGTAACATCATTTTTTGTCAATTGTTTATCCATTATAAAGGTCAACGCGTTTATATTTTTATATTTTATTCATTTCTCTATCGTTTATCTCTTGATTGCTTTATTTAACTTCTATAATTATTTATAATATTGCTTGAAAAATAATTGATTAGACTTGAGTGTTCAGTTAATCCAAGCAGAATTTTTGATTAAAGTCACCTATTTCCTCGACATAACTATGTCAGCGTACACCTTGCAAACCTGTTAACATTGATAGTTGCAGCAGCATAACGTTATGCTCCAACTAACTCTTGGGTCCGGTCAGGTATAAGATTTAGCGTAAAGTATTCGCAAGCTACTAGCTTAGTAGCTTATCCCGGTTTGGTGCTCACAAATGATTTGGTAACGCCTCAGTTACTAGCGAGGTAGCGCTAATAATTCTTCAGCTACTCGCTATTGGTGCACTCGGCTGTATATCAACCAATTCACGTAAAAGGAATTATTCTTTATCTGGATGAATTTGCCATTTGTTTAATTAGTTAATGTGCGATTATCTTGGTCGTGCGCTGAATGCCAGTATGTCATCATTAAAATATTTGCAATGTTTGACAAAAGGTAATTTGCACTTCATTAGCATGGTTCATTAGAACTTAACTTCCTACCATTTGTAAATTTTAACGAGACATAATGTTAAGGGTATTGCCCGGCGATGAAAAATGTACAGTTAGTGTAGGGCATTACATATTTTGAATGGTTGATAAAAGCTAATTTGCACTTGATTATCATGGTTCGTTAGAACCACGCTTCCTTCCTTTTTACTTATTAACGAGACATTTTAAAGGCATTGCTCGCCAATCAAAATTGTATAGTTTGTCTAGGGTATTACACCATATTTGCTGTTTTGGCGCAACAGTTGAATGCAACATATTCTAGACTACATACAAACCTTGCTTATATAGTGTTGTTAAGTTTGGTTCCGTTGTGGACTTGTGTTAAAGTCTAGCATCGTTTCCGTGATGACTGTATGTTGTTGAATTCATCAGTCGTCCGCATTTATTTTGGGATTGAAGCAAGCTTGGTTTCTTTCTGATCCCTGTATTGAGCGTTAATCTCGTAATTAGTCCTTGTCTGTCTATAACACAGACTCGTATTAAGGATAAAACCTCTTGTGATTTAAAAACAATTCTTTTAGATTCAAAAATGTAAATCTTTACATGGCTTTTATAAACAGTTTTAAATCCAGTTGAAAATTATTCTAAAGTCTAAAGCACTTATTTTAAACAAAGCTTTACACGGATTCAAATATTTTAAATCTAAATTAGGTTCTGTCCCTATTATTAGTCCGCTTAGACTTCAAAATAAATCCCAAGGAATTAAGAGAGAACCATTTTGAAAAATAGCGACCTTTCTATCCCTTTCTTGCCACCTGTAAAGGAACCATTAACAAGAAAAATAAGGAACTCGTAACAAACATTAGGCTAGGTAAAACATACTTTACTTGCACCCGCATTAAATTCCATATATTGTTTGTTTGTTATTACTCGTTTTATTACGAATGATAATGAGTTTTTTTCTGCAATGATGCTGGCATATAAATACACTTTCTAAATGAACACGTCATGTAGGTGTATTGACGATGAAACCCGGAAGTTTTTGTCAATGTATTTTTATTCGGGCTTTAAAATTATAAAAGAGATATCACAGTTTCCTGTTAAACGATTGACATTAAATATAGTCTCTCAATCTGTGTATGTTTGGCTACCAATCAATATAACATGTGGTATTGCCTGATAAGTGTAATTGCTTGATCGGTTATCTTAAATGTAATGTTATTGTAATAACTAACAGCAGCGTGTTAAGTTAAATTTATGTTGATTATTAAACACACATTATCTATTCATTAGCCATTAGCGCTGGTACGTCAATATGGTGCATTGTGCAGACATGAAGCTGGGTAGTCAGCGCTTATGACCCAAGTTTCTAAATTTAGTTTTCCCGATGCCGAAAATGTCATCTCCATATTTGATTTGGTTTTTATTTGCGAGACCAGATGTCAGTAAGGTTTTTCATACGCGTAAGGGTTGTACTCTAAGAATGTTTAAGCAACTCTCTTCGGTTCTCAGAAAAATCGGCGTCATGTATATGAGACAACTTAACCCGGCGTACATTATGTAGCGTGACCACCCTCGAATAGTGCGCGGTAACTATTGTTTTGTTCCGTAATGCGCACTTCTGCAGTGCCTCTACTGCGCTTTTCCTGCGACGCATTACGCCAACGCATGGAGTACTCACCACACGGGATTGGAAGGTTTTGAAGTTATTCGCTATTAACAGGGGCAAAAATTGACACATGCGGGCAACTGAAGTTACACTTTTGATTAAAGCAATGATTAAAGTATGACTGTTTAAGAATGAGAGGCGTCATTGTTCCACTTAAAATAATACTATCGTCTGCATTTATGTCAGACAATATAGCACGGGTACGGTCTAAAAAGGATACCTTTTTAAAGGTATTAAGATTAAGATTTTTTAAAGGTATTAAGATTAAGATTTTTTTAAAGGTATTAAGATTAATTTTTTTTAAAGGTATTAAGATTTTTAAAGATTAAAATCTCTAATTAAGGTTTCCATTTTCCAAACCAACAAACGCTATAAATCAGTCGTTTTGACATTATAGGCCTATTGATATTTGAATAGCTATTATTTTAATTGAACTATTATGTTGTATTGGAAAATCCTAACAAATTCTTCGCAACTACCATTTTCGTAAAATGCGGTTAAGTCAGTATTTGATTAGAACAAACATTGAAACAATAGACAAAAATCTTTTCACAAAATTGTAACATTGGGTAAAAATATCTAAAAATTCGAACAAAACTTGCAAAATATCAGACAAAAATTGGAGGGAAAATGTACACATATTGGTGCCAGTGAATTGTTTTTCCCTCTCTTTTTGACAAGCAAAAACGCATTGCTGCCTATTTAGTTGATTGCTCAACCAAACACCGCCGATCAGATGACACTTCAATCAAATACATGTGTATCAAAAATGTTTCAAAAAATGGTATCATTGTGTACAAATATCTGAAAATTCGAACAAAACTTGTTTTAAGACAATAATTGGACTGAAAATATACACATAGTGGTGCCAGTGAATTGTTTTTTCTCTCTTTTTGACAAACAAAAACGCAATGCTGCCCACTCAGTTGATTGGTCCACCTTACACCGCCGAGCAGACGACACTTCAATAAATAAAAAAAAATGTGTTCAATGGTATCAATGGTGTGGCTGTGTAACAGTGTCTATATGCTGTGCACTTGAATTACGTACCCATTCCATTCTAATACTAAAATTGCAATTAAAATGATTACATTAAGTGTCCAGTCGTCTACTCTATATGGATAAATGTTGACCCTCAAGTGTCGTCATCATGGGTGTGTATTTAGAGCTGCCATAAGGCCAAAACAAAATAGTTGTGTTGCCCTCATCCGAGAATGTGGGCCGGGTTATTTTTTTTTTTAAAGAATTTCTTCTTTTTTTCCCTCTTTTTTTTAAAAGATTTTCAAGATTTTTTTTCTCAAGATCTTCTAATCTGTGAAAATTGCACAGAGATGGGCAAGAAACCAAAATATTCACCATTGGGTTGAAAACACATCTAGTAAGCGTTTTCCTTAGTATCTTCACACATGTTGACTGAAATAATAGGTATAAAATCGTTGATTTGGTATAAAAAAATTAAAAAATCCGGCCGGCCGACCTTCCCGATTTTAGGCTTGTGAGGGCAACACAACTTCTTTTTTTTGCCTAATGTGGACGGGTAATAATCATGATACGCTGTGAATCTGTAGAGAGCACGCTCTCGAAAAAACACGTTTTAAACCCTAGGTTCATTCTTACCAGCCAGATCCTTTGGGATTATCACAAGGTTGAGATTTCTTCATCTTAACTCTATTTCATCTGTCACCAAATGAACAGGTTTTCACCCTGGGTGAACTGGTCAAAGTGGACCTTTGCCTTTAATGGTTTTCGAACGCTTGAAGTTGGCCGCTTAATCATGTGTCGCTAGAAATCAAGAACTTTCAAATATAAATACCCTTTGATTGTATTTAATTCAAATCAAAGAGAGAATAGTAGCATCTGTTCTGAAGAAGTTGTAATGAAACGTAACAAGGTCGGCCTTGCTACACAAACAACATTCTTCCGATCCGGGAGCATAGTTCTATATGCATCAATTGAAATATTGTATTAATTGATTTTGCCTGACCAATATGCTAGTAATTATGCGAGTGCATCAAGCACAACAAAAGTCCATAGTGTTTGAATGTTCATAGCTGTCTATAAATCCAACAGTATTGAATTAAACTCGTTCCGTTACAATACCTCGATGAAATAGCATGTCTGGCAGTGAGCGGTTACATGGGTGAGACGATTTCAGTCGCGAAAACAATTTTCATTTTGTGAGGGATAGCGTATGATTCTATAATCGTAATTGCGCGTCTGGCCAACATCAACAATCGTCAGTTAGAAAGTATTGCTTGAAAATCGGTTTCAGCCATCAGAGCTAGCTACTGTCCGGTATCAAGAACTGTGCGACTAATGGTCATTTCTCGCAATGCTGAATTGTTGACCTGTAGGCAATGTGTTAATTTTCAACGCCAACTTATTCCTCTAATTAACTGTTCATTTAGGCGTAGTGACGTATCATGTAGTTGAACAGGGCGTCAGTGACCGCTGGATGTACTTGATAACCGGAGGAAGTGGGGGTACTCGAATCCTATCTGCAGATGGTGCTTTAAAAACATTTTCCACATCTAAAAAGTATTTCTACTTCAAATCGCCTAATTTTTAACTGTTTCTTCACAATACATGTCATATCGTCTGAATGAATAACACAAACATTTTTAGCACATACATTAGTGCTAACAGTCATTAGAAACTGCAGTCAAAAATACTAAAACAAAAAATAAATGCAGGAATCTTATTGCCAATTATATATATTATATTGCGCCCAAATCGTAAGATTTTGGCGCCGGTAGATTTTCGAAAAACGAGCCTTGCAATAACCGACGTACGGTATCCCTGAAACAACTAACTCCAGTCTCCTACAATATCTGAATTAAGAACTATACCGGGTTAATTTAGGGATGACGCTTACCAAATGTTTTATTTTTTAGTTGGTACTTATATTTTGTACACAAATTTCATATCAAGGCACCAATACCAATATCAGGAAACATATAATCGTGGTAAACCTGAAAATGTGTAATATGGACAAGTAAATATTAGAATTTAACTGCACGAGGCCATGTAAGAGAGTTGCATTCGATTTGGATAATTACAACTAGAGATGCATTCCAATCCAGGTCCGCTAGTCATAGAGCGCTTATGTAAGGCGATGTTACAGACTAATTGGGTTATTGACCACTAGCTGCGGGGAAAAGGAGGGGTTGCTTGAGATGATATTTTTCTTGTTACTGAAGACTTATTTTTGTGTTTTTAAGAATGAGACAAAACGATGCTTTAATATTTTTATGTCACAAAACATTTTCATCGGGTTGTCTTTAAGTTTTTACATAAAGTGCCTATTGCTTCTTTTTGTTTATTTTTCGTTCCTTTTTTCCCATTCTATTCATGTTAGTAACTTTCATCTACTTTTGCCGTTTGTGGACGGGTAATAATCATGATACACTGTGAATCTGTAGAGAGCACGCTCTCGGGAAAAAACGCTTTAAACCCTTAGGTCTATTCTTACCGTCTAGATTCTTTGGGAATATCTCAAGGTTGAGATTTCTCCATCTTAACTCTATTTTATCTATCACCAAAGTTCACCCTGGGTGAACTGGTTGAAGTGGACCTTTGTCTTTAATGGTTTCCGAACGCTTGGACGCTTAATCATGTGTCGCTAGAAATCAAGAACTTTTAAATATAACTACCTTTTAATTGAATTCCATTCAAATTAAAGATATAATAGTAGCAGCCGTTCTGAAGAAGAAGTAATGAAACGTGTTAATCTAACGGCCTTGCTACACAAACCACATTCTTCCGATCCGGGAGCATAGTTCTATATGCATGAATTGAAATATTGTATTAATTGATTTTGCCTGAACAAAATATGCTAGTAGTTATGCGAGTACATCAAGCATAGCAAAAGTCCATGGTTTTTGAATGTTCATAGCTGTCTTCTTAAGTCCAACAGTATTGAATTAAACTCGTTCCGTTACAATACCAATTTGTGAGGGATGGCGTATGATTCTATAATTGTAATTGCGCGTCTGGCTAACATCAACAATCGTCAGTTAGAAAGTTATTGCTTGAAAGGCGGATTCAGCCATCAGAGCTAGCTACTGTCCGGTATCAAGAACTGTGCGAATAATGGTCATTTCTCGCAATGCTGAATTGTTGACCTGTAGGCAATGTGGTAATTTTCAACGCCAACTTATTCGATTCCTCTAATTAACTGTTCACGTAGTTGAAAAAGGCGTCAGTGACCGCTGGATCTACTCGATAACCGGGGGAAGTGGGGGTACTCGAATCATCGCTGCAGATGGTGCTTTAAAATAGGCCACATCTAAAAAAATACTAAAACAAAAATGAATGCAGGAATTTTATTGCCAATTATTAATATTAAAGGAGGAGAAAATATTGTGCCCAAGTCGTAAGATTTTGGCGCCGGTAGATTTTCGAAAAAACGAGCCTTGCAATAATTGGTGCACGGTATCCCTGAAACAACTAACTCCAGTCTCCCACAATATCTGAATTAAGGATGCAACCAATATACCGGGTTAATTTAAGGATGACGTTTACCCAATGTTTTATTTTTGTTTTGGTACTTATATTTTGTACCAAAACTCCATATTAAGGCACCGATACCAATATCAGGAAACATATAATCGTAGTAAACCTGAAAATGTGTAATATGAACAAGTAAATATTAAAATGCATTTGTTACCGGGTTCGATCAGGGGAACGTATAGAGAGAAAGTAATCCACTCATACCTTTTCATTTCTGTTTTATTCGGTCATGACATTTACTCTTACAATATGATATACATTTCAACAGTGTACATACAGATGCTGAGGGGCATAGCAGCTGCGGTGGTATTATATTAAAGCAGATTACGTCGAATATTAGTCTCTAATTTTATTCAATTGCTTGTGAAAAGGTCTTCAGGAACTATGGGGCTCTTGTTGCAGTGCTACTGGTAGTAATATCGCCCTGGTTTCGTGTATACTTCAAACAAAACATGTTGTGCTAGCCCTACGGGCTAGTAACCTATGCCACTAGCCCTACGTGATGTCTATACCTTTAAACATTATCTGTTGTACTAGTATTCTTACCAAATCGTCACACATGTCGTTGACCTAAATTTGAAGCTGCTTGTTTGAACATAACACAGGCGTTCTAACATGATATGGATATTGCATTATATAGATTCATAAAGAGAATGTGATCATCATGATATAGCCGACCTAGAGAAGATGCGTTATTTGCTCAATGTGCTGCCTGTGTGCACTCTCAGTATCGCAGTGGAGTGGAAGTGTAAATGTTGATGTAATTAATGAAAGTATCACCACAGCTGCCAAGCCGGAGCAGATGCGTTGATCACGCTGTGATATGACGCATCAAACTCAACATCTTAAGCTTGATATTTTCCTTTTCTGTACACGCAATTAAAATATCAGATGATAGGTCATCCTCGACTACATATGAGATAGACAACCAAGTTTTGCCCTTAGATGCCACCCCGTAAAACACCAATACGACAAACACGAGATAGGAATTTGTAGGACTGGCTGAGACCATTGGAACAGTTTTATTGTAGAACAAACCCAATTTATATGGGTTACGACGACGACATACTCATCAAATATCAACACGACTTTAATATGACATTTACACATTCATTTATAACATTTACTACTATGGATAACAGGATATACGAAGACGAGGTAGACATGACATATACAAGGAACACAACGGTGAACACGACGAACACAAGGTGGACATGACAGAAATAGTTGCCGGAGGGAGCCGGGGCGAAAACACTTCCCATGAGCCCAGCAACGGAAGACTCAGTCACCGCAATCAGTGGTGACGCGGAAAATGCCCCCGCCCCGACTCCGCCCGACCCCCACTTCACGCCTTACAAGGGACCGTCTATAAGAGGGACCTCATTGCGGCAAAAGCAGGTAGGGGTGTGGAAGGATGAAGGACCAAACAGGACCCCCCTCCAACATAGCACATGAGGGATACCTCCCAACTCCCCCTAACCTTACCAGCACCAGGTGCCCAACAGTATACCTGAAGACCTCCTCCATCCCCAGAGACAAGCACAAAGGGTGGGTGGGAGGGAAATTTACCAACTAGCCCTGATGGTCTCAACCGAAAATGTGACAAGCAAAGCGCAACCGAAAAAAACCGCGAAAGAATAGAGAGCCTTTGATTGGCTGGCGTCACAACCAGACGACTATTCACCTCGGTACACAGCCACGCATGGGCAGTCAACCGCATATGGCGAGTTGGTCGATAAAGGGGGTGATTTAAATTACAATGCTCTCAATTCATCCCCAAAAAGTGTGACCAACCGAAAATACAGGGTGTCCCAAATGGCAAATTTTGCATTCGCCAGACAAGCTGTCAAATGCATACATAATATAATACATTGCAATAATTAGTAAATAACGGCACGAGGCCACGTCAGAGAGTTGCATTCGATTTGGATAATTACAACTAGAGATGAACTTCCAATCCAGGTCCGCTAGCCAAAGAGCGCTTATGTAAGGCGATGTTACAGACTAATTGGGTTACTCGCCACTAGCTGCGGGGGAAAAGGAGGGGTTGCTTGAACTGATATTTTCTTGTTACTGAAGACTTATTTTTGTGTATTTAAGAATGAGACAAAACGATGCTTAAATATCTACAACATTCCCCTATCGCTTTTCCAGTTATGTTATGTCACAAAACATTTTCATCAGGTCGTCTTAAAGCTTTTACATAAAGTGTCTATAATTGGGGGTTTTTTCTTTTCTTTTTTTCTTTTTTCCCCTTTCTTTTCATTTTCGTATCTTTCATCTACTATACATAGGAACATTATAACAATGTATTAAACATACTAGTCAAGAAGTATAAAACAAATGGACAAACATGACTCTACCAGCGAACAGCATGTACCACCAATTATCATCAGCTTTAAAGATAGATGGCTCATGATCATCACATGTACATGTACATGACGTTTGCATGTGAGTTGACAAACAAAACAATCATGACCTTCATGGACATGTGTTTCACAAGGAAAAAATAAAACATACAATATACTCTGTGATATGTAAGCTTTGACCAATCTTATGCTACATATTTTCACTATGACTCAAAATACTAATTAACTAAATTAACAAATCGACATCGTTTCATCGCAGGTTTGTTTCGCATGTCCATTTATGATTTAAAAGTTATACTTTTGGTTTGATATGCAATAAGAATTTCTTGGGGTTATTTTTAAATGTCAAGTTGAAGATATATGATGCAGACTGTGATCACAAGTAATCAAACGCTCATCATTTTTTTTTCGTAAAGAAATATTAGTGATTGTACGGTTTCTAGAATGTGAATATACATGATTGCAATTCATGGTATTACAGTGCGTTCGGATAACGTAGTTCCATATGTTTTAGTTGGTATTACAGTGAGTTCGGATAACGTAGTTCCATGTTTCAGTTTTGAAACGGGCTGCGTAGAGAACAGTCATTTTCCGCCAAATCGGTTGAACTGGTTTTGGAACACTGTAAACATGTATAATTTAAAATCATCCGGTTGAGCAATCTTGATTATTTTTCTACGTATAAAACGTGGTGATTCTAAGGTTTCAAACATTTATAAACATGATTGAAGTCCATGATGTACAAGTAAAATAAGAGCGTCGTCAAAAAAAGTTGCAGGTTTTCTAGGACACGCTGTATATTGCTTATTTGCTTACCTCGGGCGGTGTCCCCGATCTACGACGGCTCTCCATCCTTTTCGGTCCTCCATTGCTGTCTTTATGTTACTTGTCTCCAATCCTGTATCTTGCTTGGGTTAGTCAATGAATGTCAAAACAGGTCTTCCCGGCTTTCCTTTGCCATGTGTGGGGGTCCAGTGCACAAGTTTGGAGACTGGCTCTTAACTTCTGTAACAGTGGCCAGCAAACCTTGTCCGACTCTTCTGAATCTTCTGGCTAATTTTGGGGAGATCACCATACAATTGGGTATTTGGTATGTGTTGTTTCCAGTTGACATTGAGTACTGCTCTCAGCATTCTGGTGTAGCTGCAGCAGCCATCGAGCTCTTTCTGTAACTTGGGAGTGATGGTCTAAGCTTCGCAACCATATACATGATATAACAGAACCGACTCTACTGTAGAGGCAAATAGGCGAAGTTTGAATTTCCGAACGAGTGTTGACTTCCATATTTTGGTCATTTTATTTTGGTCATTTTACTACATGCTCTCCATGCTGCTGCTTTGCGTTGTTTAATGTCCTTTGCTGTTCTCTCCATCCAGGCACCAAGATATTTAAAATCTTGTACCTCATCCAACTTGGTACCATCCTTTGTCTGTATATATCCCTTCTGACTTTGGTTATATGACATGAACTTTATCTTGCCAGCTTACATTTTCAGACCGACCTTTGCTACTGATGACTCACCTCTTCGCAGCAGATCTTGTGCTTGCTGAAATGTTTCTGACAACAATGCAATGTCATCAGCGAAGTCAAAGTCTGTACATTGGAAAGTATAATAAAAGCACTCAACTCTAGGTTTTTGAGAAAAATAAGGACGTCTCACTGCGACAATTGACTGAGGGAGTTTAAGTCAAACAATTTTGCAAGAATTGCTTTTAGTTAATCAATGTGTTTAAATTCAAGGTATTTGAAACCGCGTTTAAATACGTACGAGAATACGGATCTGTAGTGCCAAGACCTTCAAATGGAATGGAATGACCAACTGTTGATGTAGTCTATTAGTAGAGTGGCGCCAAGGGATAAAGTTGGATTTTAGATATTGGATGTTGGATGGATTAGATATAATGTTGTTGTTACAGTGGTCTCGTATGAGAACAATTACAGTTGGATGTTCCGATCACTTACATTTTTTTTGTCCATCAACATATTTTGATATCTGAAGAAACACCATAATGTTCTCATTATTTCACTATTTTTTGGCGCGAGATATGTTCCTATGTTCCATTTACAAGTTGTAGATCAACATGCAGTGAATTAATTCCAAAGGTTGTTAACAACCCGGCCAGTGTGTGGATACTCAATTGACAACAATCATGTTACCTCATGCTTCTAAGATAAGAACCATTGGAGTTCCAACTTAAACTTTTGAATACGGCTATTTTAAGGACGATCTTTTTATATAGAAAATATGAACATTAGTTCCCAGCAAAAGCAATTTGGGAAAAGTGAAATGTTTAGTTTTTTGTTCCAATGATGAAAATGGCATGCCATATTAAAACTAAATCATAACATTCTCAAATCGATTTAGAATATTGTCGCGATGAATAAACTTCAATGTGTGTATATTCAAACGGTGCTTACAGTTTAGTTCGTCATGTTCGTAGGCATCAGTTACAGGACTAAAAAATCACTGCCGTCATGATCTACATTAGCCGTTATATTTCAGAGGTTGCGTCAATGTAATCCCAGCAGGCATTAGAAACGCACTGTGCAATGAGATAATGGGGATAATTCAATCCGTGTTTTTAATGTTTCATGGTAGAGAATAATAACTATAATGCAAATAGAATCCAGTGATCATATCCGAGGTATTCACTCACATCTGTTACAAAGATAAGGGTAGAGCTTCGGTATACAGACAACGGCGACACTTATTCGTTATTTCAATAGGGCATTGGGGTAACAGCGAGTATAATCAGTGGTTGCTTCAATGTAATCGTGGCATGCAGTAGAAACGCACTGTGCAATGGGATAATGGGGCTAATTCAATCCGTGTTTTAAATTGAAATGTACAGAAAATAAATGGTTCATTAGAGGAACTATAGTCAGCGAGACTTTTCACATTTGTTGGTATCATTGTATTGAGAGATAGAGTCCAAATCCATATATTGATACAAATTTGGAAAGTCTCACTGATTAGTTCCTCTAATGAACCAATTATTTTCTGTATGTTTCAATGCAAAACAAGGGTTGAATTGGGTCACTTATCCCATTGCACAGTGCGTTTTACTGCATGCTGGGATTACATTGAAGCAACCACTGATTATACTTGCTGTTACCCCAATGGCTATATTGAAATATCGAATAAGTGTCGCCGTTGTCTGTATACCGAAGCTTTACCTTATCTTTGTAACAGATGTGAGTGAATACCTTGGATATGATCACTGGATTCTAGTTGCCTTATAGTAATTTTTCTCTACCAGGAAACATTGAATGCTAAAGGCCGTACTATCCCTTAACATCATGTATCTCGAGTAGGCGAAACGCATCCTGGTTGGATAGTTCCTCGTTTTGCAATCACATTCGAGACGAAAGAAAAAGATAGAGGCGCCGATAAGAATATTCTGTGACATTCAAAAGTACACTGCATGTGCCATTCGTGTCTATATCAAGAGATGGCGCGCATTATTTATGAGTTGTTTTTGCACAACTTACCATAAGGCCAAATGGGCAAAAGCAGCCTAGTATGATTTTGAAGACCTTTTAGGGTGATCCATTCCGACAAAAAGTCAAATTCCATCGGCATCGTTAATGCATCTGTGTTTATTATCAAAAGCCTGCAAAAAAATTGTAGAAAATTTAAGATTTTGAATTCCACCTTAGTGATTGGTGTCACAGGGTTGCGGATTCACAACAGACGCTCATTTCATCCACCATACATGTTATTAAAACCCGAAGAACACCAGCTTGATAAGCATGATAAGTATCGATTAAAGTAAGGAAAATGTGCGGAATAGCCTGTTTTACTTTCAAAACTGATATCTGCTAACTTTGGAATCGCCACCATATTCTTCATTATTTGTTATGGGTGTGCCGTTAGGGAAAATAATTTAGTTCAGAATGCCATTAATTAAAATATAGTTTTATCTGACCTTAGCGTGCAAAGCACAGGTTTCCCGTCATTCCATTTCATCGAATATGACGTATATTCCCATGCATCATTTCATATAAATTATATTTGCTCTAATGGTTCATAATCACATGAAACCAGGATTGCATATCTTTTGATATTTACAACTTCACGCTCAAGAGCATTTTCTAGGACGCTGTCAATTGACCATATTGTTGTCTGACTAATCATTGTGCAATATACATTAACCTATAAAAGATACCGATAAATATCAAAACTGTGTCTTAAATTCTACATACTTTAATGGATAGTGTGTTGTGCTATGAAAAGCGTGGGTCGAGAAGAGCTCTAGTGTCAAATTGGAAAAATATATGGGAAATATGGCGACAGTTCACAGGGGATTACGCACAGCACCCAAACACTCAAGTTAACACCAAAGGCAAAGATAAGTGTATAATGATGTTAACTATGTTAATGTTATACAGGATGCGACATGTTTATTTATCAAAACCGCGCGGAAAAACAGGTATTTAAAAACAAAATTACCAACAGTCCAAACTCAGCCGACTGTGCCAATCACAACAGCTGATACCAATCTCAACCGACAGTGCCAATCTCGACCGCAGTGGAAAGTCTCAACCGACACGATTCTAATAATATTGGGGGGGGGGGGGCAATCGCCCGATCGCCTCCTTCGCCCACCCTCTGGCTGCGCCACTGTGCTTGAAGTATTAATAGGTATATGATATTTCATTGTAGTCTATGATTAATTCGTATTTTAATCAAGTTAATTAATAATGTTTATTGTCAAATGTTTTATTGAATATCAAAATTAAGTCAACTTTTAATGATTCATTCAAATTGGTATTCGAAATTAACAAGAAGCATTTATTAAAATTCTGAATTATTTCAGCTTTACCATGAAATGTTTGTTGAACTTTTGGACTTGAGGTTTGTAGATTAATTCAAAAAATGTAATGACTAGTCTAGAAATATTGACGATGAACACCCTACTACGAGAAGCGCTAGGATTGGGGTACAGAATCCTACAATATTATGAAATGAAGTCTCCACTACGTTTTTTTTAATAAAATTGTGATATACTCAATCTTATTTCAATTTTTAAACACCAGACCGGCGCAAATATTGCGTAAGAGTCTATCGAGATATTTAAGGATTTAAATGAAAGAGATAAATTCAGTCAAAAAAATAATAATTGGTATTCGTAAGTTTTTGGTATATCCTTTGTGTACGATATTCATAAGTTAGACTATTGTCAAGACCCCATTAAGGAATAAAGCTGTGTAATTCTTTAATCCGTCAATATAGGATGTTGTGCTAGGTTAATTCTGTGCTGTCTTACACCAAGGATAAACCGGGTTTTCACGTTAGTTCAGCAGTGTAATGACTTGTCTTGAAATTTTAACGAGGAATTTAGTCAAGACATGATGTTGTATTTCATTATTTACCAAACCCTGTGGTCAAGATGAGCTGTTAAATCCATCGGGACGCAACTTGCTAGACACTCTAAAATGGAAATAAATTATTCGGCAGGAGGAGCTAAAGGAATGACACATGATAGACAAACAAGTTCCGAATGTTCCATTCTTATAATGTGTTTTGGTATGCCTCAATGAATTTCTCAATACCTCAACATTGCAAACGTACGAGATATGCAATGTATAACATTGTACTCATTTCAGTGGACAAAAAAGCAAAATCTCCCATTGGTGATGATGCATTATAACCCACCCGGCGTGCTACTTTTGTTTCCCGAAAAACAAAGGATGCGTTTTTAGCGAGCGCGTTTCCCCAACAAATCTCACTGGTGCCACGAAGAACAACCTGCCCACACCTGGACTTGTTTTATATTGCATATTAACGGTATAGCTCTGATTTGTCGAAATCTTAAGGTAATTTTCTATTTCTGAAACCGCTGTCTTAAAAGCTTGCCCCTGTGTAATTGCGGGGCTCTTGACGAATGGTCAGTTGAAGGCGGGCTTTTAAAACGCTCTTAAAAGCGCGTTTAATTTGATACGACAGGACTTTACATAGGACACAATTTGAGTATTGGCTACGTTAGGGGATGTTTCGACTAATAAGCAAAGTCTCCCGATAGTGCTGATGCATCGTTTTTGAAAATGAAGGGTTATGACATGTTTGAATCCCCCCCCCCCCCCCCCCCCCCCACCAACAAAAAGACTCACAAGAACATAGAACAACATCGCTTTGATAAGATCTCCCCACACTTGTATTGCTATGGATGCATACTATAGTTCACATACGGTATGTCCCATATCTTCTCGGCATGTGCGATCTCCTGAGTATTTTTTATAGCGTGTTTTCCCGGCGAAAACTTAACAGTGCCATGAAAAACAGCCTGCCCACGCTTGGGCTTGTTTTATATTCCGTTAATTGCATGTTGTTTATATACAGCGCTAAATTGTCGTCATATTAAGGTAATTTTCTGAAACTGATGTCTTAAAAGCTAATATGGTTTGACAAATGGTCAGTTGAAGACACTCTGAAAAGCGTGTTACATTACAAAAGGGGAGTTTAAAAAGAAGAGGACACAAATGCAGTATCGGGGATGGGCTAAATAATAAACATTCAAGCATTTATAAATAATGAAATGCAATACTACGTTCTCTTGATAGCAATTGAGAATTGGTTTATTTTATGACAAATTTGTTCTAAAATGCGGTTGTGGTGCTCGCTAATGATCATATTATGATAGGGCTAAGAGGCGCAAATGGTCTTTCCTTCTCGGGAGTGAAGAGCTTTTTAACTTATAACTTATCTATGCTACAAACATCGGGGGGAAAGGCCGGAATATAGCTGGCTGATTATATCAAAATAGTTTAAAGAAGACGTGTTCCCACACTTTTTGCACTTGTTTATCAGTCACAACTCCTTACCTGGGCGTTAATAACCACACGAGGATGCCGACCTTTAATGTTAAAGGAGGTGTCCACAAGCACAGCATTGTCCATTATAATGTTCGAAAAATAATTATCGAGCCTAAATCACGTAGTAATATTGAACATCATATTTATCATAAAAACGAATAAAAACTGCCATCTCTCAACATGACATTTTTGAAAATTCGCGATGATTTTAAGCCCCGGTATCAATGCAGTCATAGTTATACAATGCACTTGCGCAAATTTGAGCACCAATAACCGTCACTAATACCGGGGTTACCGAACACCGCGAATTTTTAAAAATGGTATGTTCGTTTTTATGATAAGTAGTCTAAAAACATTTATTTTGGCTTACTTATTAGCTTTGCAGAAGCACCAAGGCGTTTAGACAAGCAGAGTGGATTCCACCTCCAACCATATGCCATGAGGAAAAGGGGACGGTTGAGCGCTCAACAAACCGGTTTAACCCGCCAAAGTCTGGTCCGCAGCCCAGAGACCTCATTATCTACACAGATGAAGGCTTCATAATAATACTTTTCTAACATATAATGGACAATGTTGTGCTTGCTGTACATCTCATTTAAAGATAATAACTTGGTGCCAATATGATACAACACATTTATATCTGGTTGGCCAGAACTAGAGAGAACGTTGTCTGTTCATGACATTTCCTTTATTTTACCGCAATTAATCTTAAAGGTGTAATAAGCTACATACAGATTCTGAGGGGCGTAACTGCTGCGTACATATTAAAGGAGGTGTCCCGCAAGCACAACAGTGTGCATTATATGTTAGAAAAATAACTATCGAGCCCAACTTTTGTAATTATATAGAACAAAACACCACACTTATGACAAAAAAACAAATAAAAACCGCCATCTCTCAACATGCAATTTTTGAAATTCGCGAAAATCATAGTTATGCAATGCACATGCGTAAATTTGAGCACCAATACCCATGACGTCATCGTAACCGGGGCTTTCGATCGCCGCGAATTTTAAAAATTGCATGTTGAGTGATGGCAGTTTTTATTCCTTTTTGTGACTAGTATGATGTTTTGTTCTATATAATTACGTAATTTCGGCTCGATAATTATTTTTCTAACAAATAATGCTCTTTGCTTGCGGGACCCCTCCTTTAAAGCAGAAATTGGGTCGAATATTAGTCTCTAATTGTATTCAATTACTTGTGAAAAGGTCTTCGGGAACTGTGGGGCTCTACATGTAGTTGCAGTGTTGCTTGTAGTATTGTCGCCTTATTTACATCTATACTTCAAACAAAACATGTTGTGCTAGCCCTACGGCTAGTAACCTATGCCACTATGCCTACGTCATCTCTTCCTTAGATCATTATTTGTTTATAAATCTTACCAAATCGTCACATATGTCATTGACCTACATTGTTTGAACAACATACACGCATTCAAACATGATATGAATATTGCATTATATAGATTCATAAAGAGATGCGATCACCATGATATAATCGACCTAGGGAAGATGCTTTATTTGCTCAATGTGCTGCCTGTGTGCACTCTCAGTATCGCAGTGGAGTGGAAGTGTAAATGTTGATGTAATTGATGAAAGTATCACCACAGCTGCCAAGCCGGAGCAGATGCGTTGATCACGCTGTGATATGACGCATCAAACTCAACATCTTAAGCTTGATATTTTCCTTATGTCTGTACATGTAATTAAAATATTAGATGATAGGTCATCCTCGAAGCCCGTTATAATAATACATAGCGTTAATTAGTAAAGGACGGCACGAGGTACGTTGGGGGTACGTTAGAGAGTTGCATCGGATTGGCATAATTACAACTAGAGATGATTTTTTTTCAATCCAGGTCCGCTAGCCATAGAGCGCTTATGTAATGCGATGTTACAGACTAATTGGGTTACTGACTGCAAGCGGTAGTAATTGAGAAAAGGGGGAAACAGTTGCTTGAACTGATGTAACCTCTTCAACATACGTGATCTCGGTATATAGAAGATGGAAAAAGTACCCGTTTTATTGGCAAACGGCCCTGTCAGGTTGTGTTGGTCGGTCGGGGGTTTTTGACTTCAAAATGACCGTAATTAATCCCCCAAATCTGTGAACAGTTTGCTGTTGTTTGACAAGCAAACACATAATGTTGTGTTGATATCCATTTGCACTTGAAAAATGTTCCCACCAAGTTTTAAAATATTCGGTCGGGCCCGTAGAACAGGGTTTCTTTTTTTCGTTGCCTAAAGGTTTAATGAAGATTTATTTAGGGTTTATTTGTGAATGAAACACGCAGATCGTTATCTATAATATTTCGACATTTTTATATGATATTATGCCCAAAAGTGTTTATATTGCTACTCTGAGGCTAATATACATGTAGGTTATATATGTCAGTCTACAGTAAACCAATACATAAAACATGGAAGTTTGACAATATTGGAAACACATTCTTGCCATGTCCCTTCTTATTCGACAATAGAAAATATGTTTAAGTTTTATACATATTTTAGTATCGTGAAAAAAGTTGAAAAGTCCCTTCACTTGACATGAATTCTGATCTTTTGCAGACGCTGATACTTTTTAAAACATCAAATAAACTTAAAAACTGTATTGTCAAGATCTTCAAATGGAATGGAATGACCAGCTGTTGATGACCTACTAATAGAGTGGAGTCACGGAATAAAGCTGGATTAGATTATTGTAGTGAATGTTAGATGGATTAGATGATTATTCTTTTTTTCATTTTAGTGGTTTCGCATGATAACAATCGAAATTTATTGATTTGAGCAAAAGCAAGTTGGGAAGAAGTTTATATAATGTTTTGTTCTTATATCGTAAAATTGTACCAGTATCGATTTCATGCAAAGAAGGATCGATCTACATGCATGTTATTGAAACAAAAACGTATAAGGCGCAAACACCAAAGAAATGTAGGGGTGTGTCCTGAAATGCACCAATGCCACGTTTACAAGGGTTCGTCTGAAACTGGAGTAAAAATAAGATGGCACCATTAATTGCGACTCGTGGTAGCGTGTCGGCCTAAATTATCATAACAGATAATCCAAATTCTGTCTAATAGCAACCATTAGCTCAACAACTGGTAGCCGGATGTCTTATTTTAAAAGATTTTCTTTAATAAATTGTCTTATCTTTAAAAGACATCAATATCACTAATATAAAATTGTGACATGATATGGCAAATCACCCTAATAAACTGTAACCTGAAAAGGGTAACTTTTGACCTGGCCTATAACAATATAAATGTTTACAAACCGTATATGCTCTGGAATCACTGGCTTCTGTGCGATAGTAGTAGCTCGGGTCGATTTGGATGTCTAAAGATGGAACGATCAGCGAGTCTTGATTCGGTGTAGATGCTCTTCATGGTCTAACTTGATTTGCTCGATTTCGACCAATAATTTTAACCTGCACTCATAGTGCCCGAATACCTTATTAGCATGCAATTGCTAATACACCTTTTCAATAATTGCATCAAAAATGCTCGTTACCATGGTTACCTTACAAGACTCAACAAACTTTAGACGGACAATTCCTTTTTCGACATAATATTTTTATATATTTATTTGATCAATATAAACATGTCAATAATAATCACGAGCTGCATAGAAAGGGGTGGGGGGGGGGGGGGGGGGGGGGGGGACTAAATAATCTTAATTTACTACTATCACACATATAATATATAGCCAATAATAAGGTCAAGTTACCAGATTAGAATTTATAATATTTGCCGTAGAAATGAGAACTGAATTTTATAAACATGTTAAACTTTCCTAAGCAAGAACTAGTTCCAAAACATAAAATCTGGCTATTTCTATAGCCTAAAAGACTCAATCTCAACGTACTTCAAACTTCCTACAACTTTGTTTACATAACACAGCTGATCGTCTCAATTCTCACGATTAGCATAATTAATTGAGTCACGTGTGCGTGCATTTTGCGTAACAACGACCTCAGCGTGACCTCCAGTCACTCACTGCCGATCTTCGCACTGTGGATTTATAACATATAAAATCGATTGTGAAGTTCTTGCTTTTAGAAGTCAACTGTTCATAATGTGAATGTGTAATTATTTAAGTGGGACCATTTGCTGTATGCTCATTGCTATGGGTTAGGAATATCCATGATGAAATTCAGTGTATGAGGTAAGGAAAATCGGCGTTTTATTAGTAAGCTTTTTATGCTCGCGCTAACTAATAATTATAGGAAAGTTTCCAACGAGCAACACTTTCCAAAACAAAATATAGGCCTTAACCAACAACTGAATTTCACCTTGAATTAATAATAATGTGTCTTTAGAGTTTAACCCTGGGATCCGTTAATGGAAGAAGTTTCAATGGTCAGAACAGTGGTTTAAAACGCTGGCGTCCCAGATAGACAACTTCCACCAACACACAACGAGGAGAATTTCACCAATGTACTGTCCGGTTATTAAACCGTCGAGTTTAAACCTGGTTAGATCCCCAATGGCAATGGTTACCTGCCCGCTCGGGTTGTAAAACCTTTACGAAGCTGGGCCATGCCATCCGTGAACTAGGTTACCGGCACTCAGTAGGATTTGAAACCCACCAAGAGCTAGGCCTAACTCACGCCGTTGCTCCCCAGGTCATGAACTTGAGGATTTCGGGTTTCAAGCCAATTTCCTCGCGTTCACCCCTAGTCGACTAGAGCACAAGAGAGCGTACCTTCTGGTATGCTGGCCAAAGCACAACTGAACTTTTTCTGACAAGCTCGCCTAATTTATTTCAAGATTTGCGGGCTCCAAACTTTTTGTGGGCGGGACTAGCAAATACAGCAATCTGATTGGCAATTACGTGACATGTGACACTGTCTTGCCCAAGTCTATATCTAGAAACACTAACGCTGATAAATGCTACAATAATTTACATCTTATTTTGATGATAAAACGAACAATTTCCAATAATATTGTTAACCCAAAGTGAATATTAAATGTGTGAAACAAGCTCTTTTTAATGAGCTAACTCCCCACTTCAGAAATTATTGTTACACGAAAATTGCATGATTTGGGAATCCTCCATGTAATTTCAATGGGTGCCGAATTTTGAGACTTTTACAACATGTCGGACAGACGTAATTTTTGGTATTAAAAGACTAAATTTGGTAATAAAGAATAAAGCTAGCGAAATATCCTAAGTCCTGAAAGATGCTATGACTGTCCGACTATTCCCATATCCAAAGTTGGAATCTCTAATAAAATCGGGGATGATTTATGGGACTTTTTATAGCCAAGATTTTACAAGGCAGTTCCGAAAAGACGCGATCGCAGACGGTAACAAAAGGGGCTAAAATGGACCAAATCCGAACGGCATTGAAATATACATGGTTCTAATATTATAATTTTGTAAAGGCATGCCTACTGCATCCTTGACATGGATAATCTAGCTATGAGAGGCAATTAAATTCCTAACACGGGCTGTCTCAAGCTAGTCCTGCCTAATCTGAATATTTTGAAGTAAGCTTACAAAATACGAAAATCGACTCCCGTTACACTACTCCCCCCTTCGCAAATTTCGTCCCGAAATTCATAAAGACATTCTATCTACAATACTTAATACTACGGGTGGGGAAGGGATACATAAGTGCAGCTATTTTAAAAGTCATTTATAACTAGTCAATAACAATTGTATCGGATAAAAAGTCAAACCACCAACATGAGTTGCGCCTACAGAAACTGGTGGCGAATTACGCCAAGTACTGTCCAATTAATCATTCTACCTCACTACACATCTCTTCCTACACTCTAATATAAAGGGAATTTCTCCCAATACCGTACTGCTCAGTTTGGTGGTTTTAACTAATTATTCAACTCATTATTTAGATTTATATGGAACCGTACATATTATATTCATTTTATTTTTTTTGTGTAAAACTTTGTAGAGTAATAAAATTGTGGAGAGTGATATCACAATATACATGTTTATACATATTTGGTGATTAATAATGATTTATTAGCATTTCAAGACAAGTGAAGTGAAGGTTTGCAGTATACAGGATTCACAGGTAAGTCAGCAGGTAAGTTAGGCTAGTAGTCCATTCCGTTGCCGCGTAGTGGCAGAATGAGTGACTTTCAATAAAGCAGGGGCCTTCATTTCAAGTCTCTACTTCTTGACAGCAAAAGACTTTCAATAAATCAGGGGCATTTATGTCAAGACTTTTATGTGACACAGCTGTCTAACCACACAATCCTCTCCAATGATTGGTTTTATTGTTCATTAGAACGCTCTTGGCGTTAATTGTTAATAGATTGTTAAGACCAATGGTCTTATATAAGGCTGATATACAGCTCAGTCTTTCATTGCTCATAATAAGCAGTGCTCCTCCAGGTTCATCTCACTGGGTTGATGATAGCAAACTTCACTTATCAATTTATATTTACAATTAATCAGATCACCAATTTTACTCTCAATTTTATAACATTTTAAATAGGTTCCATTAACTTACAAATTATCTGTTATTGACATCATTAATTATCAAGTTTACATTTAGTTATCACATGACTGTAACAATTTATATGTAGTAGTGGTGAAACGTTGATGTCGAATTTACTAAAATATAGGCCTAAGAAAAGATTGACCACCTGGGCTAGTCTAGCCGCTCCTCTTGACAATGCCCAACATAGGGACAGAACGATACGACGAGCGTTCGTGTGACCGCCCCCAGACAATGTAACAGGGTGCCAGAATAGCCTGATAGCCCTATTTCTAACCAATAATGGTAATTGTTTAATAATTTGGAACCAATTAACTTTCACAATATCTATGTGAATTCCATACAACATTTCGCACCTACTGTCATCACATTTTATTAGGCCTAGGCCTATTCAACAATATAATTTTGTTATATTACACAATTTAATTATGCAGCAGGATTGATTCAATGCAATCTCACATTTGTGCTGCTCTTTGGTTTACAATAGTACAATTTTCAATTTGTACTTAATTAGTACATTCATCACATGGATTATCCCTCCTGCTCTTGTCTGATAGGTTGGACAATGACATTTAAGGACATAACAACTTTTAGGCCTACTCTAATGTTAACTTTATAGTTACTATTAACATTTGCCAGTTTAGTCCTTATCATTATTGTTTATCACCTCACTGTTGTTGTTATGTTTATATTATTCAATGACATCTTAACTTCGATACTTATGGCACTCGGCTCTGTCTTAATGCGATCGAGTGCGGTGCGATCGCTACTCGTCGAGTATTATATATACTTGTCACCAATTTTCGTAGTCCTTGTTTTGAGATTCAAGGCTACCGTAACCGTATAGTTACACCTTGTTTTGAGATTCAAGGCTACCGTAACCGTAGTTACACTCATTAAACTCAGTGTCGGCTTATCACCCCTCAACGACCAGCATGGTTTACTCCGTCACTCGCATTATGTTATCAATTGCACCCATCTTACCTTTCCCATAATAATGTTCTTAACATACTGCAAGATTTTTATTCAACAGATGAAAATGGCATGCCATATTAAAACTAAATCATAACATTCTCAAATCGATTTAGAATATTGTCGCGGTGATTAAACTTCAATGTGTGTATTTTTAAACGGTGCGTAAAGTCTAGTACGTAGGCATTAGTTACCAGACTGAAAAATCACTGCCGTCATGATCTACATTAGCCGTTATACTTCAGAGGTTGCTTCGATGTAATCCCAGCATGCAGTAGAAACGCACTGTGCAATGGGACAATGGGGCTTATTCAATCCGTGTTTAACATTGAGATGTACAGAAAAGAAATGGTTCATTAGAGGAACTAATCAGCGAGACTTTTCACATGTGTTGGTATCATTGTATTGAGAAATAGAGTTCAAATTCATATATAAGTCTCACTGACTAGTTCCTCCAATGAACCAATTATTTTCTGTATGTTTCAATGCAAAACAAGGGTTAAGTTGGCTTAATTATCTCATTGCATAGTGCGTTTCTACTGCATGCTGGGATTACATTGAAGCAACCACTGATTATACTTGATGTTACCCCAATGCCCTATTGAAATATCGAATAAGTGTTGCCGTTGTCTGTATACCGAAGCGTTGCCTTATCTTTGTAACAGTTGTGAGTGAATATCTTGGATATGATCACTGGATTCTAGTTGCCTTATAGTAATTTTTCTCTACCAGGAAACATTGAATGCTAAAGGCCGTACTATCCCTTAACATCATGTATCACGAGTAGGCGAAACGCATCCTGGTTGGATAGTTCCTCGTTTTGCAATCACATTCGAGACGAAAGAAAAAGATAGAGGCGCCGATAAGAATATTCTGTGACATTCAAAAGTCCACTGCATGTGCCATTCGTGTCTATATCACGAGATGGCACGCATTATTTATGAGTTGTTTTTGCACAACTTACCATAAGGCCAAATGGGCAAAAGCAGCCTAATATGATTTTGAAGGCCTTTTAGGGTGATCCCTTCCGACAAAAAGTCAAATTCCATCGGCATCGTCAATGCTTGCGTGTTACTTATCAAAAGCATGCAAAACATTTGTAGACAATTCTAAGATTTTGAATTCCACATTAGTGATTGGTGTCACTGGGTTGCGGAATCACAGCAGACGCTCATTTCATCCACCATACATGTTATTAAAACCCGAAGAACATAAGCTTGATAGGCATGATAAGTATCGATTAAAGTAAGGAAAATGTGCGGAATTACTAGTTAGTTTTACTTTCAAAACTGGTATCTGCTTACTTTGGAATCGCCACCATATTCTTCATTATTTGTTATGGTGTGCCATTCGGGAAAAGAATTAGTTCAGAATGCCATTAATTAAAATAAAGTTGTTACATTATGTCTTTGTTTTACATTTATCTGACCTTAACGTGCAAAGCACGGGTTTCCCGTCGATCCATTTCATAGAATATGACGTTTATTCCCATGCATCATTTCATATAAATGATATTTGCTCTAATGGTTCATAATCACATTCCCTGAATATTTGAATCTATAAAAAAGGAATCCAGGATTGCATCACTTTTGATATTTACAACTTCACGCTCAAGAACATTTTCTAGGACGCTGTCAATTGACCATATTGTTGTCTATCAAATTCATGACTAATCAGTGTGCAATATACATTAACATATAAAAGATACCGATATATATCAAAACTGTGTCTAAAAATTCTACATACTTTAATGGATGTGTGTCGTGCTATAAAGGCGTGGGTCGAGAAGAGCTATAGTGTCAAGTTGGAGGAATATGTGGGTAAATAGGGCGACAGTTCACAGGGGATTACGCACAGCACCCAAACACTCAAGTTAACACCAAAGACAAAGATAAGTGTATATGATGTTAACTATGTTAATGTTATCCAGGATGCGACATGTTTATTTATCAAAACCGCGCGGAAAAACAGGTATTCAAAAACCAAATAACCAACAGTGCCAATCACAACAGCCAATCTCAACCGACAGTGCCAATCTCGACCGACAGTGGCAAGTATCAACCGACACGACTCTATATGGGGGGGGCGATCGCCTTCTTCGCCCACCCTCTTGCAACGTCACTGTGATTGACCTTCTCTTAAATGATTTTCTTGGGAATAAGGAATAACTAGGTAAATAACAAGTATTCATAGGTATAATATAATACTTCATTGTAGTCTATGAATAATTCGTATTTTAATCATGTTAATTATTAATGTTTATTGTGAATTGTTTTATCGAATATCAAAATTAAGTCAACTTTTAATAATTCTTTCAAATTGGTATTCGAAGTTAACAAGAAGCATTTATTAAAATTCTGAATTTGAATTTTCTGGGTTTGTAGATTAATTCAAAAATGTAATGACTAGTCTAGAAATATTGACGATGAACACCCTACTACGAGAAGCGCTAGGACTGGGGTGCGATTCCAAAATGAGATTATATAGAATCCTACAATATAATGAAATGAAGTCTCCATTACGGGTTTTTTTATAAATTTGTGATATACGAGTACTCAATCTTATTTCAATTTTTAAACACCAGACCAGCGCGAATATCGCGTAATAGTCTATCGAGATATTTAAGGATTTAAAAGAAAGATATAAATTCAGTCAAAAAAAATTATAATTGGTATTCGTAAGTTTTTGGTATATCCTTTGTGTACGATATTCATAAGTTAGACTATAATTATCAAGACCCCATTACGGAAGAAAGCTGTGTAATCCTTTAATCCGTCAATATAGGATGATGTGCTAGGTTAATTCTGTGCTGTCTTACACCAAGGATAAACGTTGGTTCAGCAATGTAATGACTTGTCTTGAAAATGTCTTGAAGACATGATGTTGTATTTCATTATTTACCAAACCCTGTCGTCAAGATGAGCTGTTAAATCCATCGGGACGCAACTTGCTAGACACTCTAAAATGGAAATAAATTATTCGGCAGGAGGAGCTAAAGGAAAGACACATGATCGGCAAACAAGTTCCGAATGTTCCATTCTTATGTGTTTTGGTATGCCTCAAGGAATCCCTCAATACCTCAACATTGCATACGTACGAGTATGCAATGTTTAATATACTAATTTCAGTGGATTTCTTCGACAAACAAGCAAAATCTCCCATTGGAGAAGATGCATTATAACCCACCCGGCGTGCTATTTTTGTTTCCCAAACAAACAAAAGATAAGTATTTTAGCGAGCGCTTTTCCCCGACAAATCTCACTGGTGCCACGAAGAACAACCTACCAACACCTGGACTTGTTTTATATTGCGTATTAACCGAAATCTTAAGGTAATTTTCTATTTCATGAACTGCTGTCTTAAAAAGCTAGTCACGGTGTGATTGCGGGGCTCTTGACGAATGGTCAGTTTAAGGCGGGATTTTAAAACGCTCTTAAAAGAGCGTTTAATTTGATACGACAGGACTTTAAATAGGGCACAACTTGAGTATCGGCTATGGCCAAAATAACAATCATGAAATCATGAAATATACATACGTAAGCAAGAAGATTATTTCAATACAAATAAAAACTGTAGCAATTAACAATGTTAGTGAGTTTTAAACGTTCGAGTATACTGAGTATGCAGTGTATAATATAGGCCTACATGTACTACGTTAGGGGATGTTTTCGACTAATAAGCAAAGTCTCCCGATAGTGTTGTTGCATAACCAACGTATTTGAGAAATGAAAGGTTATGACATGTTTAAATCCCCCATCCTAAAAAGACTCACAAGAACATAGAACCACATCGCTTTGATAAGATCTCCCCCACAGTTTTATTGACATGGATGCTTAGTTTACATGTATCCCATCTCTTCTCGGCTTGTGCGATCTCCTTAGTATTTTTGAGAGCGTGTTTTCCCGAAGAAAACTCAACAGTGCCAGGAAAAACAACTTGCCCACGCCTCGGCTTGTTTTATATTCCGTTAATTGCATGTTGTTTATATATAGCTCTGATTTGTCGACATATTAAGGTAAATTTCTGAAACTGGTGTCACAAAAGCTAACATGGTTTGATTGCGGGGCTCTGACAAAGTTGAAGGCACTCTGAGAAGCGTGTTACATTACAAAATGGGACTTTAAAAAGAAGAGGACACAGTTGCAGTGTCAGGGATAGGCTAAATAATGAAAATGCAACCATTTATAGATAAATGAAATGCAATACTACGTTCTCTTGATAGCAATTGAGAGTTGGTTTATTTTATGACAAATTTGATCTAAAATGCGGTTGTGGTGCTCGCTAATGACCATATTATGATCTATGCTACAAACACCGGGGGAAAAGTCCGGAATATAGCTGGCTGATTATATCAAAATGTTACTATAATTTAAAGATGTTGTGTTACCAAACTGTTTGCACTTGTTTATCAGTCACAACGCCATACCTGGGCGGTAATACTCACACGAGGATGCCGACCCTTAATGTTAACGGAGGTGTCCACAAGCACAGCATTGTCCATTACCATTATAATGTTCGAAGCCTAAATCGCGTAGTAATATTGAACAAAACATCATATTTATCGTAAAACGATAAAAACCTGCCATCTCTCAACATGACATTTTTGAAAATTCGCGATGATTTTAAGCCCCGGTATCAATGGAGTTATATTGGGCAAATTTGATCACCAATAACCGTGATGTCACTACCGGTGTTACCGAACACCGCGAATTTAAAAAAAATTGCATGTTGAGAGATGGCATTTTGTATTCGTTTTCATGATAAGTATAATGTTTTGTTCAATATAATTACGCGATTAAGGCTCGATAATAATACTTTTCTAATAATGGACAATGTTGTGCTTGCTGTATAGGCCTATACTGCCCCTCCAAGGTAAAAGGGCCTAACTGACATCATTTTTAAAATTGAGTTATGGCTCGCATGTGATTATATACATCAAACTACATATATTAAACCACAAAAAATTAACAAAATATGTTCCAGTTTCTAGATATTAACATGTCGAAAGGGCCTAACATCAGGCATTTCACTAAACAACCACGGTAAAAGGGCCTTATTACATTCAACAACTTGAATTCAATAGAGGGATTAGTGAAAGAACAGGATGTAGGCAATCAACTGGTAGGTTTCTGCATGAGTGATCTGCACACTGTGCTCTAAAAGTATTAAAATAACCACATCAAAAGGGCCTTATTGCAGTATGCAACACAATTTTATTTTTAAAGGTGTTGTTTCATATAAATCAAATTGTTATCAATTTTTAGTTTAATAATTACTGAAGTAAGGGTTATTTAAGTTTGCTGATTTATTATAATGCAATGTGATTATCGGGAATTGGGTTCAATGCATTGAAAAGTAATAAAACAAAACAAAAATGGTCTAGATGCACATTTTAATTATTCTGGTGCACATTATAATATGCAAAATTGATTTAAAAATATGTTATTATTTAATATTCTTAATTTTTACTTTTACTTTTTGATTTTCGATTTTTTTTTTTTTTTTTTTTTGCAAGGGGGGGGGGCAGTGTGGAGTCAGAAAGTATATTTCCCTAAAAAACCCAATGGTATTCAATGCAGCTATGTTTGTTTCAGCATTTCTATCATTATTACATATTCTTATCTTAAATTCATATAGGCCTGCACCAAGAAGAAAACCACAAAAAGTTATTTGAATATAAGAAAATAATCAGATTTAATTGAAATTTGATGCAAATTCCCAAAATACATGTTTTGAGCCATTTTAATTAAATGTGGTCCACAATTTATTTTTAATAGTATTACAACATAACCTAAATACTTTGTAAACACTGGTTTCTATTTTTCTCATTAAAATATTACTAATAAAATCTCTTAATGAATTTTTAATATGTACAACGCACCTTCCATGCCAGTTTCACATTGCATTTATTTACCAACGAACTTAGGTAAAAGGGCCTAACTCACATTTTGAACGAAAATCGAACATTTTTCAAAATAAAATTGGTTCATTAAATTAGACAAAGGAATGACAAAGTGAAATATGTTATCACCCAATTTGATCTCCTAAACATATTTGGAGGCTAAAAGAAAAACACGTTTTGCTTCATAACTCAAGAACTTGAAATTGTTAGTTAGGCCCTTTTACCTTGGAGGGGCAGTATACACACCTCCTTTAAAGATAATAACCAGGTGCCAATATGAGAGATATGCAATATGATACAACACATTTATATCCGGTTGGCCAGAACTAGAGAGAACGTTATCTGTGCACACCATTTCATTGGTTCATGACATTTCCTTTTATTTTACCGCAATTAATCTTAAAGGTATAATAAGCTACATTCAGATTCGGAGGGGCGTAACTGCTGCGTACATATTAAAGCAGAAATTGGGTCGAATATTAGTCTCTAATTGTATTCAATTGCTTGTGAAAAGGTCTTCAGGAACTGGGGGCTCTACATGTAGCTGCAGTGTTGCTTGTAGTAATGTCGCCTTATTTCCATCTATACTTCAAACAAAACATGTTGTGCTAGCCCTACGGCTAGTAACCTATGCCATTATGCCTATGTGATCTCTTCCTTAGATCATTATTTGTTTATAAATCTTATCAAATCGTCACATATGTCGTTGACCTACATTGTTTGAACAACATACACGCATTCAAACATGATATGAATATTGCATAATATAGATTCATAAAGAGATGCGATCACCATGATATAATCGACCTAGGGAAGATGCGTTATTTGCTCTATGTGCTGCCTGTGCACTCTCAGTATCGCAGTGGAGTGGAAGTGTAAATGTTGATGTAATTGATGAAAGTATCACCGCAGCTGCCGAGCCGGAGCAGATGCGTTGATCACGCTGTGATATGACGCATCAAACTCAACATCTTAAGCTTGATATTTTCCTTATGTCTGTACATGTAATTAAAATATTAGTTGATAGGTTATCCTCGAAGCCCGTTATAATAATACATAGCGTTAATTAGTAAAGGACGGCACGAGGTACGTTGGGGGTACGTTAGAGAGTTGCATCGGATTGGCATAATTACAACTAGAGATGATTTTTTTCAATCCAGGTCCGCTAGTCATAGAGCGCTTATGTAATGCGATGTTACAGACTAATTGGGTTACTGACTGCAAGCGGTAGTAATTGGGGGAAACAGCTGCTTGAACTGATATAACCTCTTCAACATACGTGATCTCGGTATATTATAGTAGATGGAAAAAGTACCCGTTTTATTGGCAAACGGCCCTGTCAGGTTGTGTTGGTCGGTCGGGGTTTTTTTCACTTCCAAATGACCGTAATTAATCCCAAAAATCTGTGAACAGTTTGCCGTTGTTTGACAAGCAAACACATAATGTTGGGTTGATATCCATTTGCACTTGAAAAATGTTCCCACCCAGTTTTAAACTAATCGGTCGGACCCGTAGAACAGGGTTTCTTTTTTCGTTGCTTAAAGGTTAATGAAGATTTATTTGGGGTTTATTTGTGAATGAGACACGCAGATCGTTATCTATACGATATTATGCCCAAAAGTGTTTATATTGCTACTCTGAGGCTAATACATGTAAGTTATATAAACTGCTCACAAAAAGTATCGAAACACTTAGAAATGATCCAATATATAACGGCTCGAAAGGGTAGGCATTAATCGAAGCAAATAACCAAGTGCATAATTTTGTTCTGCGTATTTTGACACCTCGATCGATGAGATACGATGTTGCGGAGCGGAGTTATTGTCATTTCAATGGTCGTGGGTCCAGTTTCAAAACAGACAAAGAGGAACCAATACTAGGAATGTTTGTACTTATTTTAATGCATTTCTCGTGGTGATTCAAAATATGGTGATGAAATCCAATAATGTTAACATTTTTTAAGCATTTTAATTGTGACATTTTGGAATGTCGTCTGCAGACGCCTGCCGCATGGAAATTGTTAATTATTATTCTTAACCATGACAAAATATTGAATGCTAAAGGCCGCACTACCCCTTGTACACATACTCAAGCATCTCGAGGAGGCAAAACGCTCTCTATTTCCTCATTGTGCAATCACAATTGAGACGAACGAAAGAAGACAGAGGCGCCGATAGGCTGACATTCAAATGACAAATGCATGTGTAATTCGTGTCCATATCACGGGATGGCGTGCATTATTTATGAGTTGTATTTACATACCTTACCATAAGGCTAAATTGGCAAAAGTAGCCAAACATTATTATGATGGCTCTCTATGAGCGTGTTTCCGCTGGCACTGCGAAAAGTAAACGCTAATAAATGTTAAGTTTCAATCGGTCAGTTTTTAATCCCCCCCCCCCCCCCCCCCTGTTTCTACTCGCGAAAAGTTACCGCTAAGTTTATCAATCCTAGTCCATGGGCCACGACATTTGACCTTTTGTAAAACCAAACAATGCAACCTCACCTGAAAAATATTGCTTCACAATAATGTGTATAACCCAGCGTGACACTGTTCACGGCGCAAACCGCTACGAATCGCCTTTCTGTTTCTATTGGGTTTATTGCCGATTATTGCCGATTATTGCCGGTTCCAAACCTGGTTTGTGAAGGTTTTGGGGATTACCAAAAAATACTGGATTTGCTGGACACTGCTTCAGGGGGTCTCAGGAGCTTGTACACAAACTCATACATTGGATTCCAAAGCATGGAGTAAGAAAGCGTGGCAGACCAGCCCTGACCTACATTGACATTCTAAAACGTGATACAGGACTGCAGTTGGAAGAAATCAAGACAGCTATGTTGGAAAGGAAGATCTGGAGAGGCATTGTGGTTCGGAAAAATCATCCGCCCTAAGTCAAGTAAGTCAAGTAAGTCAAGTTTCACCAGGTGCCGTTTGTACCGTCACAGCAGGGAGTTCTTGTCTATTGTACAAGTATAATTGGTATATAGGCGGGCAATGCCGCACAACAAATTTCTCTCAAAGTGAGGGAACAAATGGAATAGAGTGTGGGGTAGAACATAAATGACATCAATTAATTTAAATCACTTTATTTCCCACGTATTTTTCTCAATTATGACAAACAAACCCTGTCGACCTCTTTATGCCTATGAAAAACGGAAAGGGGTAAACCATGTAGTGCACGGATTAAGGACGGAAGTATGTGTTGTGTTTATTAACGCAACACAAGACACAACAAAATGTCGCCCCCATCGACAGAGGACAGGGAGAAAGATAATCAACAATGAGTGGAGGAAGAAATGAAGCACCGGAATTGATCAATTTCTTATGTTTTATATTATTTTCAATATATTTCCTATGTTTTATATTATGTTGTGTTGTGTTTAGAAAAAAGCATTTCTGCACGTCCTTAAATCGATACTGAAAATTCTTCTGTTCTAATAGTGTTATTATTATTGGTATTTTATTCAGAAGCATCTCGTGGCCCGCAGGCCAAATTGCATGCTAATATACAATATTAAAATTACGATATAAAAATGCCCATTAACAACATTAAAATATTGCACTTGTAGGCTTGAATCACAATTTACAAATAAAGATATATTAAAGATAAAATGTACACAGAAACAACATTTAGAAACAATTAAGAAACAACAAAATGTCACACTTCATGGAACTATACTGCACGACCAATCGTTAGAAATAATGGGTACCTAATCATTTAAAATATTGACAAAATAAGGAACAGGGCTATTTTGGAATCGCTGAGTCCTACAATGAAATTGGGTCAAGTTGCCACTATTACGAAGTGATCTGTCATGACACTCCAGTCTGGTAGGAGGGAGGAGAGATTTTGTCCTCTCGTTTTTAGGAAGCCCTTCAGCAAATCTGCGACAATGCTTCTCCCTCCTTCCAGACAAGGTGTCAAAATGGCAATTACCCAAGGCTTCATCATAAGACTCATACGTATGGTTCTACAAGCCCTTTTTTGGATGGATTCCAAGTCCTTTGATTGTTTGACAGAAATAGTTGAGTGCCAAACTAGATCAGCGTATTCAAGAATCGGTCTTACATAGCCACCGTATACTACACAGAGCTCCTTGCTGCTAAAACCAAAAATGTTTGAGGGTCCGCAGCATGAACAACCTTTTATTGGCTTTCTTAAGCATATTGTCAACCTGTGTGTTCCACTTAAGGTCGTTTTGGAGAAACAGGCCTAAAACCTTGGCTTCAGTAACGCGGGGGAGTAGATCGGTACCGATTCTAAAATAACACTGCAGGGGAGTTTTGCCAAAATATACCTGAAGGGCCTGACACTTGAGTATATTATCTTTTGCCCACTTGGTAAATTCATCAAGATCAGCCTGCAGTAGTTTAGAAGGATAGTCAGAACAAGTCACATTATGTGCAAATTTCAAGTCATCAACATACTTTAACCATCTCGAGTTTGCATTTTCACCAGCTACATTAATGTGGATTTGGAAACCAATGGGGCCTAATTTGGTGCCTTGAGGAACCCCACCACGAAGTTTAACATAATCGGACAGAGCATTGTATCTCACACATTGTTGACGATTATGGAAGAAATCACAAATCCAGGGAATGGTTGTCCTTCGAATTTCCATGGAAATCATTTTTTCAATGAGATTGGTATGGTCAACCAAATCATTGAGTGATATTCTTAGAACAAGCACGCTACATGAAGCATACATAGACGTCTGACCGTTTTAAAAACCGGTCCAGTATTAGACGATACTGTATAACATGTTTACATTCCAGTATTGGGCGATACTGGTACATTGGTATGTTTCAGAAACGGGTGATATTGGTACAGATTATACGTTTAAATGTACTAGTATCGAACGATACTAGTTGTGATGGAGTAAAAGGGGACTTTATTTTATTTAGTTGAAGTTAAGTGGTTACACCTGGTTTCCAGACATTAAAATTGGGTGGTTATTCTTTAGATTCTTTAGAGTTCATAATTAGAGGTTTTATTGTCAAGTTGAGAGTGGGATTAAAGAGGGTGATTTAGTCTTCTTTGTGGATATTATTGGTGATGGGTTTTATATTACATAACAATAGGTGGTGGCACTTTTAAGTTTTAAGCTTAAAAGCTCTTACCAGATAACCTTTATTCATCTATGCACCTGCAAAAGTAATAATCTGACAGGTGCTCATCAAACCGACATTCATGTCACTTGCATTTAAATATTAGGACTTCACTTACTGATTAGAGCTGGGCAGAGGAACACCCTTAGTTCCTATGCATTACTGAGAGTTGATTAAATTAAAGTTTCTACAGAAGTCCGGAGTCCTGTTGTCTTATGTTAACTCATTGTTTTACAACGCTATATATTTAAGGACTTCGTCACACTAGTATATTATTTTGTTCCAGTATCGGGCAATACTGGAACATTTCATACGTACCAGTATCGAGAGATACTGTAACACTAACTTTGTATCAGTATCGAACAATACTGGGTGTTCAAGTATTGGTCGCAGGGGTGGAAATAAGACCCGCCCGCCCGCCCATAGCGGGTAACTTTCGTGTCGGGCGGGTGAAGATGCAAAGGTACCCGTCCGACTGGCGATGGATAAAAGTTGACATTGCTTCAACTCGTACCTTAACTTTGTACCAGTATCGAACGATATTGGGTGTTCAAGTATTGGTCGGTACTAGTACATTATAGTATTTGGGACCTAAAGTACACTTTATCCCGACATATTTTCTTTATGAGCCAATTATGGTTCTGTATCAAGATGTGAGCATATCTTGGTTCGTTAGAGAATCGTCAAGGTTTTCAACGAGAACAATTCTCACGAGAAAAATGCTTTTTTCCTCATTACTTGACGAATTTATTGGATGTACAATATTGTCTTTAATATACCATTGTCAACAAATTAAAGTAGGACATGCAATTACACGGAGAACATGTTATCTTTTAATAATTCACCTTGAAATTTCTCTATGGAAACCATTTATGTTATTTTCATTTAGCATTCATCAGTCCCGAGACGTTAGTTCTGAATTAATTGCATGCGGTACATCTCTACTACTATTATATTGGTGGTGAATGAAGCACACCAGATAAACAATGACAAAAAAATCGTTCATCATTTTTAAGGGCACAAAGTGATATTCCATGTTATATTTGTCGGTCCCGTCTAAATCAATTGCGTGAGGTGCAGTTTTACTAGTGAATTGGTGGTACGAGGACATTAGATGACACAAGTTTATAATATTTAGGCTACCATATTAAATCTTTATCAAGTATTATTTATTTTGTATTAATGAGTTCCTGGACGACGATTCTAAATCAATTGCATTACACACGGCCAATGCTCAAATTAGTTATCCAATATTTTAATAATGACACGATGTCAGTTCAAATTTCTATTTCAAATCAATCTGAATATTTTGCTTGGTCACAAAAGAATTTTATCCGTGGAAGAATATTCCACGTAGAGAGCAATAACTTGTCGTTTCAACGCAGACGACGTTCCGGTGTCATTGTTATTTACAGACAAGTTGAAAAAAAGCACGGTGTCGGTGGGTGCTCAAAGAGAAAACATGACATCAATATCACCAATTTGTTATAAATTATATTTATTCTGATTTACATCGCTTCCATAATGATATAGTATTAATCAGACAGAACAAACACGCGTAACAAAACGCTATATTGGTCCGAGGCGTCAAGAAATGTACCTTTAATGTAGAATATTAAATTGCTTTTAATAATGGCAGCAAAATTATTGAGAGATTGTATCGCTGGTGCTCTCCTTGAAATGTACTTCACTATTGAGGCATCCTATAAATATATTGAAAACATCCACATTAAAAAAACCTCTGCATAGGCAAATATAATGTAATCTGAATTGATTAGATATCTCTATTCATACATCCAGTGTCTTGGGTTTTTTATATAGAATTTTTAAGGGGGAAATTGGCCACAAGTTTAAAGACATGGTTAGGGTTGGGGTAAATTTAGGTAAATTTTAGTTTAAGTTTGAGGACAAGATTTAGTTTTTTGGTTTAGGCATAGTTTATGTTAATGTTTAGGGCTTATTTTGAAGTTTTAGGGGTGGTTAAAGCTATGGTTATGGTTCGCCATTGTATTGAGATTATCTTTGTAATTTTGGTGATATAGTTATAGGAAAAGTGTACTTTTGGTCCCATGTTTGGTTGGAAAGGAAGGAAACTCGAACAAGACCCCTAGGTGGCTAAACACTTTCCACGCGGCTATTAGTTTTACCATATACAAAACAGATTTTCAGAAACCTTTCCCAACTATCAAGGTCTACCTCAAGAATTACTGAACCAATACTAGGCATGTTTGTACTTAGATCAAGGCATTTCTCATGGTGATTCCAAATATGGTAATGAAATTCAATAATTTTGACATTTTTGAAACATTTTGTCAACATTTGGAATGTCGTCTGCAGCCGCCACCCGCATGGAAATTTGTTAAGGATTCTATCTGAATCAGGAGGGGGAGAGGCGGCAAGAAACCATTCAACAAAGACGAGAGGCATACACAATTTAACAGTCCTGATCAACCTGCTAATCCCTCTACGACAGTGTCCAGTGGCTTTAAAGCCGGCTAGCATGAAGTAGTGAACGTGGTAGTGAAAGGTTGATAATACCAGCTTGTATCATCTTTAAATAAAGCAAACGATTCTCTTAAACAACTAAAAGTCGTTTCTGATTCAAGACGTATTCTAAATACAGAGTGTAGACTTAATGCTAACAGACAAAATATTACATTGTAAAATTAGCAATTTGTTACAAATTATACTCGTCTTGATTGATTTACATTCTTTAGTTCTCAGACAACACAAACAAGTAATAAAAACTAGTTATTTGTAGACGTAGTAAGGAGATATTATTTGTAATATAAAATACTAAATTGATTCCAATAATAGCGGGAAACCAATTTGTATAGAAATGATCAAAATATGTTGTGTTGGTCGCTCTCGTTGAACTTTATTAATTATCCAGTGCATTCGTTATATGCAGTGCTCAAAGAGTAATTTTCGTAAAAAATAAAGATGCTCATCATAAAAATATGGCATTATATTATAATAATTTGCTTAATTTTACATACAGTCACGGGAAATTTGTTTATGAAGCAAAGACTCAATGACTGAAATATGGCATACACACTTTTTACACTACCCTCTATTTTGAAAAGCCAAGGGCAAATATTGGAATCAAATATTTTCTTTCTCTTAGTCTTAGATATGTTAGTTCACTTTATTATACAAGGGTCATTTGCGTTGATATTACACTATTTGCAAGCATATAAGCGTTTATAATGCTTACAATATTATCTTTACATACTAATACTGTATTGCTATGCATTTGGGATACTGGAATACTGCTAAATCAGTCACATTGTCGTTGTTACAAGTCAAGCCACAGTGATGCCTTGTATGTTAAATCTTTAACACGATAGTCACTGTGAGTTTTTATTATGTACAACCTTCAGAATAGTCAATGGTAGAAAATGATCACTTCGATAGACGTGTAATCCCTCCATTTAGTCCTGTATATTAAAGATCTCTTAGTTCTTATACAAATCAAATATTACTTTTGCAGGCTCTTTAGGGGAGGGGTAAAGTTAATGGCTGTCCTGATCTGGTTCTGGCTAATCATAGGGCATATTGTTTCCTAAGAAATCAGTCACCTTTATTGTTTATAGTCTGTCATTTAGATTGGTTATAATTGACCGATAGGTATGTTTTATCTCTTAGAATTTGCAAAATGAATAGCACCTTTTTTCATCCGTTTCCGTCACACTAAATGAAAGTTTGGTTTTCACTACATCTCCAGAAAAATACAGCCATTACTCAGATCAATTATGTAATATTTCATAAAACTGGCTTATATAATAACACAGTTATGAGGTAGGAGGTAGAACTTATTGAATGACCGTCGTAGATTTTTTTTTCTTTTCATGTGCAATATCACTTAAAATTAATTTAATTTCAATTCTCAATACCAATACCACGATTAAACTGTACACATACGAAAATAAATAATTGTCGAATACGGCGCCATCCATTGGGTTTTCTCTCCTCATAGTTGCATGTGCATAATGCAGGTGAAGATAATACCACGTGTTCTCGTCCGTAAGTGAATGGATGACCTTCGGGTAACAAGACTGATATTTAGACCATTGAGTTACGAAACAAACACGAGTAATTTAGTACATTACCTAGCATCAATTTCCTTGGTCAAAGTATGGGAATGTAAAGTGCCATGGAAAGAATACACCCAATAGATTTACCCAATTTGAGAAAAATGAAAGATAAGCCGACGCTACTTCCAAGGCGCCTTTGCCAATGAACATAGTAAAGTTAATTCCCAATCTTCAAGACATTTGGATAATATTCATAGATCTGTAAATATAAGCCATATCATTGAAATTCTATAGTGTAATACAGCTTTCCGATAGGTATTTCTTTTGCAGTCTCTGTACTTCTCATCATGCTGGGTACCGCGCTTGAAGTCGCTTAAAGTGGATCGTGACATAATAATTTGCACTGTACTGGTAAATACTTGGTGTACATTATACTCGAAAGTCATACTGAGCAATATGTTGAAAGTATTTTGGGGTATTATAGCAATAATAGTATATGAAACAAAATACAACATTGCTGATTGTGTGCATAGTTGATCTAAATTGAAATATCAGGAATTAAACTTAGTTTTAAAATTTAAAACGAAGAAGATTTTATGGAAACACACAATGAATTAAGCGAGCGATAGAATGTCATCATATGGTTTTGTGTTGTTATTCAAATTAAGGAACCTAATAAAAAAAAAAAATGCCGGCGTCAAATGGTTGCCGAGACTCATCAACTGTGTAAGTTCCCGAGCTGGTGTAACACTATCCTTTTAAACAATGTAATACACATTAAATCGTATCTACTCCGGCTTTCACACCACTAAATAAATGTTTCCACGGTGACTATATAACAAACGTATGTACATAACGTCTACGATGATCCGTGTGTTATTTGCCTTGGTTTCAATAAATGTGACCAATAAATGCAACATCAACATCAATAAATACATTGAAAGTGCCTTTGTTTCCTATTGTTTATTGAAATGTTCATCGGGAAATATTTTAGTACATGCTCTGCCGACATTACGGGACCTTTGCGCTATATGGTATATGGCCAAGTTATGCCTGTTCATATATCAGAAGGTGGAAGTCAGATGACCTTTTGCCAGCTGTTAAATACTACAACACATGTTTGGCACTGATTTTTTTCTGGGGAAAAAGCCCTGGCACTGTTGTGATGCTAAGCGTGCTGGACAAGAAATCTTCTTTGGCAACAAATGGACTATTGGTACCAGGGCAGCCCGAGGGTTTGGACAAGCTTTATTTCGTCTTTAATTATTTTCATATAGGAAGTAAATTAATATACAGCTGTACTGAAATAATTAGTTCCGTTATGGTAGTTATGACTGTCTCTGTGTAACAGAGTCTCCAAGCTTGAATACATACATAAACTATAATGAAATCAACGTTATGGGCACATTAGTAACGACGTCAAATAAAACATGTGTGTGGCATTGCTAACAAATCACCAGAAGGGAAAGGTGCTAGAAACAAAAGTTATGTTGTAAAGGGATTACATGCATAACATCCCTTGGCGATTTTGATAGCTTTCATAAATCACACTATTTGCTATAAACTGTTCGAAACTTCGCTATCGACTGGACGAATATGGTACCGATTGGCTGCAAGCTACCTACATGTAAATCGCATAACTGACTTCAATCCAAATTGTGACTGATATAACTTGTCACCAAGGAATGTTCTTAGCTACGTTTTTATTTCGTTTGCTACCTAATACTGTTAATCGTCCACACGTGACAACGATTGATTACAATAAACTTGGACTTTGCGAATATTGATCAGACGGTGTCCATATTCATGGAAGGACTATTTGACTCAGATCACCACGTGCATGCATTAGATTGTACGTAAAGCCGTAACGTTTTACTTTTGATACCGCATCATTTGTCATAAAGCATGGTATCAAAAATAGAATGACTAATTAAACAAATTCTACAAAGTAACTATATTATCTTTTAATCTGATAATCTTAATAGATCATCAGATTCAAGGTCGTAACAAATCTAATGGAAATTCTTCTTTTGTCATGTTCAACTGTAAACATCTGTTTTCGTCTTGTATTATTCTTCTAACGTACTTCTTGTTTGTTCCTGTTGTCTTCTTTGTAATAAGATTTCCAAACACGTGCTCACAATCAGGTCATGTATCAAGAACATGTTGAAGTGATTCGTTCAATAAGGCCTTATCTTCAAATGTTGCCATGGGTGAGTTTATATCAAATACAACGTCATATTATAGACATCCACAAAGTTGTAACATGGCGGCGATTTCACACGCGAATTGTCACATTAGTATGAGATATAAGCGCATGTTATAATCTACAAATGGCTTCTTTAGGACTTGGACTTTATGTTAAGAATTCGGCGTCTGTATGTTGAAGTACATATTGTTGGGCAGCTGTTAGACAAGGGTTATTTGAAATTGAAAAGTAAACCGATGCCATGTTGACCGTCATACCAATTGCTTGTGGCAATGTATAATGAGTGCAACCATTGGCGTGAAGAAGGTTGGACTAATAACTCAACACACACGCAACAGACATACGTACTATTTTTGTGAATATTTTTGATAGAGATATAATGTGTAAGAGTACAATCTTCGTACAAATGTGTCGGCACAATGAGATTTTACCTATTCTTGCAGCCTCACACACAATACTGGATATAATGGGGTTTTATTATTTATGTAGTCCCATATAATACGGGATGCAACGAGTTTCCCGCAGTCCCACACAAAAGAGGATATAATGAGATTGTACCTGTTCCTGCAGTCCCACACAATACGGGATACAATGACATTTTACCTACTCCTGCAGTACCACACAATACGGGATACAATGACATTTTACCTACTCCTGCAGTACCACACAATACGGGATACAATGACATTTTACCTACTCCTGCAGTACCACACAATACGGGATACAATGACATTTTACCTACTCCTGCAGTTTTACAAAATACAGGATACAATGAGGTTTTACTGATTAACCATAGTTTAATCAGTTCCAAATTGGCGAGAAATATTCGGTCTTAATCTCTCCGCGCGCAAAAGTAATCCAAGCGTACGCGGTATTGGTCGCAAGCAAGCGTCACGCATATGATACACAGAGCGCTAGTTGCCTTCATGCGAACCTGCGTCATTATGTTATTCATTCGCTGCTGTAAGGCGGCTTCGCCAATCGCCAATTTTAAACTGATCAAACAATTTTCGATTCAATACCTCCATTTCAATTTGTTGATCCCAAAGAATTCTTCATGAGAAATCATGTGTGCTTTGAAAGACATTTACGGTCAAAGGATACATTAATGTATACAACAAACGGCCAACATATGTTTCAAAGTAATCATCGTAACAAGGTCATTTAGACTTCCCATCTTGTTGCACACAGTATTTTATCGGGTAATCTAAATATAAATCGATGATTTATAATCAAACTATACATTGTGTGTTATTTTTTTATCAGATTAACCTTTCATTCACTATGGTATGGCATAACACATAGATATTCCAAATCATCTCGAATTATCGTCAACTACTAGCAGTAAAAGGTACCGATTGGCTTTAAGCTACCTCAATCGCTGCAACTGACTTCAATCCCAATCCTGACTGATAGGTCGATCAGATCTGTTACTAGCTGGTAGAAACTTATGCTACATACTCTAATCGAACTACTACATGTACTGCCTTGCGAATACATGTAGACCATCAGGAAATGTTTTTAGCAACATTACGATACTGCGTTTGCTGCCATATACTATATATCGTCCGCAAGTGACAATGACTTATTAAACATGACGCGGACGTTGCAAATATGAACCGGATAGTGCGCGTATTCATGGGATGGACTCGTTTATCATGGGCTATTTGACTTATACACCTATCAGTTGTGAGACTACAAAGGTATACATCGAGTTTGTAATTTCATTTGGGGGCATCAGGTTGGGGGGTGAGCCCCAGGGGACTTACTCACAATAGCTGTGTACGTTTATGTGCCTGCCTTTAGGGGTGCCTTTTCTCGAAATTAATTATATTGATGGGTGGTATTGATTAAATCATGTTTTTGGTATTTTTGAATGCCCCCTTACTTCTTTATAGAAGGTGTAATTTCCAATATCCGAACTTCAAATGTTTAAATACACTTTCGAGAACCCAATTTTGGTTAAAATACACTTTCGAGAACCCCATTTTCTACTTACCTCCCGTTTATTGTAAATAGGCGCAAGCCTACATGTATGACAAGGGATGAAGGATGCCCCCTGCCCCTGCCCCCTAGTTACGCCACTGAACGGGTCGAAGCAGAATGGGAAATGTCTCGAAATTGTTTCAGGGATCCTCATCCTGACGGTTATGATAATCAGTTAAATATTTTATGAATTTTGGACCAGTCAGACATTATTGTGCATATAAAAGTTCTCCTCTTGGTTCCGTCCCGGTCCGGGGTCTATATGTTCGAGGGGCCAGGGTTGACAACATCGAAGAAGGGCAGATCCCCCGTGAATCAAAAGTAGTTTCATTTTCAGTAGTCATCGTGTTTTATCCAGTTTAGTCAACGATATCTGACGACGGGGTGCATTGTCATGGTCCGTCAGAATCCACCATTGGTGCGTCCAAAAATTGACTGAGGGTTCGTGTTTGGATGACAAAGGTCCGTCGTTTTTTTGACACAGGGTGCGTCATGGTACATGAGAAGTTGACGCACCTCGGTAAAGTGAAGCACCACTCCCGGGGGTCGTATAGTGCGTCTTACAACTGATAGGTGTATTAGGTCGCAATATAGTATGTACTGGATTGTTCACATCCGTAACCTTTCATATTCGAAACTGCATTATTTTTCATAAATTGTCAATCATGGAGGATCCGTTTTAGGGGAGCAAGCGTGGTAACAAAAATGCAATTAATAATTAACGAAATTCGTCAAATGTATAACTATATTATTCAACTGTAAACATCCGTTTTCGACCGGTATTATCCTTCTGATGCACTTCTTCTGTTTGGCTGTCGTCTGCTTAATAAGATTTCCAAACACGTGCTCACAATCAGGTCAAGTATCAAGAATATATTGAAGTGTTCTGTGCCATAAGGCCTTATCTTCGATTGCTACCATGGGTAAGTTTAAATCATATACAATGTCATGATAGACCTCAAGAAAGAAGTAACATGGCAGCGATTACATTTTAGTGCATTTGAGATGCGTAAGATATAATCTACACACGGCTCCTTTAGTACATGGAATTAATTTTAAGAATTCGGCGTATATAACACGGGGCAGCTATCAGAGAAGGGTTGTTTGAAAAGTAAACCTATGACATGTTGACCGTCATACCAATTGCCTGTGGCCTGTGTATAATGAGTGCAACTACAGGCGTGAAGGAGGCTGGCCTAATGGGAAAGGTTTATTACAACTCAACATATGTTCAACACATACAACAAACTAATTACATTTGATGGCGTTTCTTTTGTCAATATGTTTCATAACGAAATATGTGTTAGAGTGTTATGTTCGTTGAATGAATCATAGCTGTTGTGCAATAATTGTTACAAAATAAATATATAAACAAATCTGACTTATAATTTAACTGTTAAAATTATAGATAAGAGCAAGAGGTGGAATGAAAAAATTGTAAAAGATACATTTATTTTCAAATCTTTGTTTTGAGGTACTACGTGCCGTATCTGCTTTACCAGGTTTTTTAATATAAAGACGTAAATATAACCACGCTATTATTGCATTCAATAAAATCAAATCTACATTCGCATGAAAAAATATTTCGGGGAGAGATGTACTTACTTTATTTTTATCTTTTCTTGCTGCCCTACGCTTACGAGGAACGATGAAGTTAAACCAATTATTCGGGTCTCACACACAACGGAATAATGTTTAACCTATTCCCACATAATTTTGAATATATTGACATTTTTCATTTCCCTGCAATTCCACGAAATACGGGATACATTGATTTGTTATCTATTCCCACACAGCAGATATTATATGAAATTTGACCTTTTCCTGAAATCCCACACAATATGGGATACAATGTGATTTGATCTATTCCTGCAGTCCCACGCAATACGGAATACAATGAGATGTTACCTATTCCTGCAGTCCCATGCAATACGAAATACAATGAGATTTTATATATTCCATTAGTCCCATACAATATAGGATACAATGAGATTTTACCTATTCCTGCAGTCACACGCAATACAAAATACAATGAGATTTTGCCTATCCCGCAGTCCCACACAATACGGGATACGATTTAATTTGACCTATTCCCGACGTCCCGCACAATAGGGGCCATAATTATATTTTATAATTATATTTTATAATTATAATTTCTACAGTCATTCTACAGTCCCACACAATACACGGTTATATTTTACCTATTCTGCATTGTGATTTGCCCAGTCCTGATCAATACGGGACGAAGCGAGATTTCACCTATTCCTGCAGTCCCACACACTATTATTAGATATCCTTGCATGTTCACACAATACCGAAAGATATCTATTGTTTGGTGTGCCAAATCACATGAGGCCAAAGGCCGAATCTGATAGTGCACCAAACCGTATTGCGTGAACATGCAGAGGAAAAACGATTGAAATAATGGGAAGATCAACGAGAATCATCAATGGCCACATATTCAACGTTTGGGACATCCGACATAATGACACAAGGACAGGAAAAGACGCAAGATAATTAACTCCGTGATCTAAAACAATAACTTTTGATATACTGATTTTTATGGGAAAACAGGCTTTTTGGGGGCGAAGCCACCCTTATAGCTTCAGATTGCAACAAATTTCACATTTAGGTCTTTCTAGACATAAGTGGGGGCAGCCATGTTTGTAGTCTTTGTAAATTACATATATACCTATGCAGTTTAATTTAACAGTCCTGCAGTCTGTGATGGAGTCAAAGCTATATTTGTTTAGTTGATGCATAGACTGTTGATGAATATGATTCATTCAGAGAGATGTTTATAGACTCCCCACAGAGAGACATAATAGCGTATCTTGTTTGACTACTAAGTACTAGGAGAAACCTCCCAATTGCCTTGGGGGTTGTCTAATATTGTGGTTAGTTGTGGATGTTTGAGTTTCGGGTTATATATATAATACTAATTCCTGGGTTGATTTAATGAAATGTCAATAATAACCATGATCGCGGAATGACATTTTTATATAGAAATTCTTGGACCAACGTTTTAGACCAAGTACAATGTCATTATGTACCTAGATTGTTCTTCAGACGGTATTTCCCCCCCCCCCCCCCCCCCCCCCCCCCCCCCCCCCCCCCCCCCCCTGCACACAAATCAACTTTATTGGTTTCCTGTACTATTTTTAGACTGCGGTGTTTTGATTTGTTTTTTGGTTTGAATTATGGAAAATACATACACTTTTTCCCTGGTATTTTGGTTTGCAACAGATGCTTCAGAAAATGATTACAAAACATGCTTCTTTCTTTTGGATCGCCCCCATTCCATTTCAATGGAATTGTTATTATATATTGTTTCAATAGTTCCAATAAATTGATGTTATCATAATTTGATCAACATTACATATCGAGAATGTCTGAATATCCATAGATTATTTTTTTCTGGTGTGTTGAGTTCTAAGGATAGTTTGTGGGAACCATGCTAAAGAGGATGTGAGGTCTTCTTTTGATAACGGTACATCTAATGGAATGAAATTACAACGCCATTTGCCCACCGGGAGGGATACGTGTACTAGCTAGATTTGGTCAGAGATGGGTACACGCGCATTAATTATTATAGTTGATGGATATCATGAATTATATAATATGCAAGGCAATCAACTCCTCTGATAGTTCTCCACAAAAAAGTAATGCAGGGCCCTACGGATCTTTGATGCATGCAATTAATACATATACGGTAAAAACATCATCAGGAGTTCATTATAATGTAGTAAAGAAATGTGCTACGGTTTGGATCCAAACCTTACAATGTCGGAAGTATAACCTTACCACGCAAATGGTGATAAATAGTTTAATATCAGCTACGTTAACAAACAAGAAATCATTCACGTAGGCTCAACCTCAAGAACTTTGGACATGACGGTAACGGGTGATTATTTTTCCTGACCAACTACTGCGCAATCGCCTCAAGCGAATCACCATATGTTACACCGACGTATTGGTGTATCAAGAAGACAACCAACTATATGCCGTTGACGTCAGAATAAGTTATAGTGTTATTACCAGTTATCGTTAATACAAAACAAAAACATGAAAAACAATCTGCAGAAGAATGTGTTGAAGGAATATACAATTATTTTAAGTAACAGAAACGATTCCCTGTTTTTTATTCTTACTATAGTTCTGAAATAGAGAAAATGAATATATTGTCGCTAATGTTCTGAGTAAGATAATTGCTTCTAACAAAGACGTGATTTAATTTAGAAATCGTTAAAATGTTATCTTTAGCAGAATGCTCTCCTTACACTAATTACTATACATCATATATACTGACACTAATATAGTGCTCAGCTAGCTCCATCCAATCTGCCATAAACATTTTCAACATACGAGTAAGTATATACCGTTGATAACACTGTTGGACCAACCAACATACGAAAAGCAGTCCAATCGCAGCCATGTTCCCCAATTTTATACGGTTTCGTTAAAAAATATTTTTAATTCTTTAGTCGTGACAAATGTAGGGTAGGGAAGTCAAATCAATCGTTATATAACGATGACCTCATCTATTCCCTCGGGTGTCATTTGAAGTGTTATTTGAAAATGTCTATTAATTTTAAATAATACCTTCTTGATTAACTCTTTAAATAGTGTATTTAAACCTCCTGATTAAAAATAATTTCACACTCAATGAACGGACATGTATACTCGATATATAATTGCTTGGCTCTATAATAATTAAAAAAGAGGAAAGTGCACACTTACTTGAACTTTAATGACTTTAGACCCTTTGCTTTAGAAGATTCGAAATGGACTATAAAGGGGAATCGCACCCAGCCTACATTGATTGATTGGTGCACAGCGTCCAATTCATTGTATGAAACGTGTTCCCATGTTGGCTTACATATCATTAAGAAAGGTGTGTCGTCTTTCTGACAATCTTGAACACAGTTATTATTCCCTTCAAGATGACAGCTAATCCAAAACACAGATAACCTCTATAATATATGCACGTCGTTATACTATAAGGAGTATAGATCGGGCGCTAATTTGTGGGATTATCAGGCGAGCTATTTAGAAACTGCGTCCTTTTTCACAAATGGTTTTAAATATTGTAAGAAAATAAGTTAACAAAATATTTATAACAACATTTTCCAAAAGATGAACATCAATATTATTAGCATAGGAGTGTTTGAATTCAATTGATGACCTCTCTCATTCGAACTACCACCCCCGCCCCCTCCACCCCGGTGTGTTGTGGGAATAAAACTAGGAGAGAGAAAAGGGGGTCTACTGAGGTGGAAAGACCAGCTCCGCTGCCACCGGGAATCGAACCCGGGTCAATGGCGTGTATTTATAGGGTTATTGCTTCCTCACAACAATATCGTCATCTTCTCTTGGTTGCATTAAAAAAGGTACACTTTCAAGAAACATCCTGCCATTGTCAGGGGAACATGATAATTAGAGAATATAATATTGTTTGTAGCTGTTTTGCTATATACGGTGGTCTCATAATGTATCGGTTGTACCATATTAAAGTCGTGAAAGGCGGTCATTCGTGACTGCAAAAATAGCAAAACAGCCACGAACTATATTTTATTCTCGTTCTTATTTAGTTTTAGTGATACCCTATTGTTATATAAAATGATATCCTTATTTTTTCTGTAAATGTGCTTTCAAATGTTGATGTTCAATCAAAGCGAGCTCTCTTATTCACGAAACGGAGGCATTTCATCGCACATTTATAAGAGTATGGATGATATTTAAGTTACACAGTGCACAGCCTTCAGATGGGCATATTAATTATTTGAACAGTGCATCAGCGAACCTGGGAATTCAAGTGCTGTTTCAAGAGGAAAAGAACCTTCCTGTACAAACTGTTGTGTGCTCTAAAAGCTAAAGAGTTCAACAGTTCCCGCCCTTGATTTCCAGGTAGTGTGAAGAAAGCCATTATGAGATTAGTACTCAACTACTAAAAGAGAATTATCATAACCTTCAAAGTGCTCTGCTAGATTATGGTCGAACTAAGCCATACGGCGTGGTGGTTTTAGGTTCTGGAGTAGTTTTGCTTGATCTCAGGATGAGAAATTAATTCTTCGGATGTACAGAAGTGAAAGGGTACGAACAACAATATAAAAATCGCACATGTTTAGTTCTTCATCGTACGGCACTTTCCGTTTACCATGTTTCGCTACTTTCAACAATACAAAGGCCGCTGGTTGTAAACACAACACAGACTTGTTCCAAGAAATACTTCGAATGGTTCCTAGAATATTACACAAAACTATTGGGACCACTTTACACACCTTTTACATTCTCTCCGTTCCCCTGACTCCATATTGTATACACATAAGAATCTTTACGACATTTTAGTTTATAGAGGAGGATTATTGAGAGGAACTGAACCAATACTGAACCAATGCGAATATTTCCATATTATTATAGAAATGTTCGCATTGGACTCAGCTAAATTTCCATCGGTGCTTGCACGTATGGTGATGCAAGATATTACCTGGGCGCCAATCGTACAAAAGTCTTACAAAAAAAGTCAATCATACTTGTGAGCCATATGTACCTTTGTGGTGCGGCCTAAGTCTCCCAACAAGCTTTCCATTATTGTAGTAAAAGAATGATTTATATCAACAATTAACGTCTTGGTGAATAGCGTAACATTATTAGAAAATCCAGAAGAAAATACATTTTACGAATTGTGTTTGCAAAGAACACGAGAAACATAAGAAGACAATTCATTGACCCAATAATATCGTTTACTATCAACACAACATGCGAGGAAAAACCGACCAAAACATCGCGTATTTCTTTGCGATTGGGTTGGTATGCTATCGAGATGCATTCTCCATTATAACAGGTGAATGCTGTGTTTTGAGAAGTAACAAGTTTACATCCCTCAATTTAACGGAAGTGGCGCACATGGTATATGTATCCTTCTTGTCAGTGCACAAGTATCGGAATGACTCCTTTAGTAATGAAATCAAAACGATAGATTACTGTTTACAATTAGGTTAGGTTTCAGCGCACATGAGCCTTAGACACACAATCGGTGATGCATCATGCATATTATGGCGTTACCTTATTGGGTTAAAGTCGTCTGAAGGGTACTTTTATCGCGCCATCAGAAAAAAGAAAAATATTTGGACAAGGGGAACTTGATGAGGTTACCAGTATCAACACTTTTCTCGATGAGAAATTTATTAAAGTCTGGAAGACTCCGCGCCGTGTCATCAATTCTGATCACAATTCTGAAAACGGGGACAATCTTCTAAAAGCCGATGTTGTAATAGCGTTGAATGATAATGGCCACTACTTCTGAAAGTCTTGAAAACATGACAACAAAATGTCAATTCAGTCTAAAATCCTAAATAATACCAGGTGTCAAAGGAGCCGTGGCCCCCTGGAGTCATAGTCCGGCCTCCGTAGACAAACACGGAATAAGCCTGAAACTAGTGTTGTGTGTAGGGGTGAGTGCCCTATACCAATCCCACACATTACTACACGGCTGACTATGGCTCCGCGGGACCATGGCTCTTTCTAATTCTACACCGGGATGGAGACATTGACTATCGAGTTGTATCCGTTTGTGGAATTATCCCATAATTATTACTGGGCGATTATTTTCATTTTGTTATCAAAGTGGTGTAATAACAGGGAGGCAATGAATATTTTGTTTTGTTTTAATTTGACACCAAGCGTCCCAAAATCTTACCATACTTTTGCAAAATGTTTCAAATGGGTCCTAGTTTTTTACAACGCTATTTTCGTGCAAAAACAGGAAACAATTCCCCATTGCATGTACTGTGATTACAGCAGGCGTGAATTGTGAAAAGGTGTTTTGTTTTGCACACGACATGTTATATCGTTAAAAACATCCTCGTAACCTTTACGGATGTTGTCTGAGTGGTGTTACTTCATTTACTTGGTACAAGATATCTTCTCTCTGTTACAACTTACACACGACAGGTATTAAATTACGTGATTATGTGCGTTATAAGTTGTCTGAATATTGACATTCCATACAGGTAGTGCTTTTATAACACCACAATAGTTTACCCAATACCTTTTGTCATGCCTACCTTACAAATATATGTAAGTCAAAGACATCAGTCTGGCTCAGTTTAATATCGACCACTATCTAGTATTAGTAAACTAATAACATAACAATAATGTGCACACCCATTGTAAGACCAGAGAATACGACTTTACCTGCTCTTATTTGAAATTTATAATAACATATGGGACACGCTTTATAGATAATAACACCGTTTGGATTTTCTTTTAGGATATGAACCTATCCTCCAAATTATAATTAACACAAAGTAGACATATTTGACCATCGTTATAACATCCATGACAAATCTATACATACTTTTTCTAACTTGAACTACCATAGATCGGATAGAAGCGTTGAATCACCAATGAAGTTGTCTCCGGAGCCTTCCTTCAGATGCACACTCTGTGAACGTATCTTGGAAATGAGTGAAACTGCTCGTTATGGAAATGTTTACTGAAACGTCGTAGATATGTCTTGGTTTCATCCAAGCTTGTCTCTGAAGCAGTGAACCACGGTTAACATATTGCTGGGTTAACCAGTGGCCCTTTCCTCAGAGTTAAGTTTCGTGGTGGAATTAGGCCTATTTCTTGGTATGTTTTGATGCATCAGCACATCTAGATGTATGCAGTTTTGCAGCTGTATCTGTGTTGCTGCGTTTCTTTCCACTTGGGACTCTATAAGAGCGATATATATGATATGCTTGCATCATTAATTTTGTCGTTCCTGTCCTGAAAAAAATCTGCTGCGGATAGAGCCTTGTCAGTAGTAGCTCCACGTATGTGGAATAGATTGCCTGTATCCATTACAAACGCCACCAGTGTGAACCTTTTGAAGTCCGCGCTCAAGAATGATCTTTTTCCTTGATAGTTTCCTATTTGTATTGGCAATTCTTTTTCCTTTTGTATTTTATGATGTTTGCGCTTTATATATCCCTAGGCAAAGGCGCGGTATAAATGTAATTTATTATTATTATTTTACACTACCATAGATTTGTCCTTTCAAGATAGATGATGATGTTTAGAAGTTATGCTGTGTTAGTAATTGGGAATGATTGATGTAGGGGCAAGATTGAGTTAATATACATGTAGGTTAACATACATCTTCTATACAGAACCGGGGAGAGGTACGAAAAAAATAATATTTGGCGTACAGGCTGTCTTTTGATTGGCGTCTTCATTTCGGAGTATCAAGCAACTTGCAATAATTTACGTTTAGTGTCAGACCATATTTCCGACATCTTCTTCTCTACAAAGAATGCTTGTAACATCTGTAATGTATGTGATTGCATTTCTTGCGATGAAGTCCTAGGAAATGAAATATTCCCTTTTGAACTGAAAAGCACACAATATTAGTAATATCATAGTATTATTATGTCGTCTGACGATTGGCTTATTGGAATGAAACTCAGAGTAACGACTCCCTTTCTCGGAAAGCCTAAAACTGTTTACAAAGCTCTCTCATTTAGGATAGAGCACTTTTCATTCAAAAGATAGTCTAACCATGAAATCGTGTCGATAATCATGAGTAATATGTGATGCGATCTGTGAAAACCCGCCACATGGTGGCATTTTTCATATTGGAGATATTTATATCATAAGAAAGCTAAAACTGTGCTGATTACAGAACTGTTTTGATCATTTTTCTACGATCACTACAAAAAAAGTTATGAGTGAATGATGATTGTGATGTCATCAAAAGCTACAAAACAAGAAATCATGAAAATAGGCCAAAAGAGATACATCATTCAATATAATAAGATTATAAGGTTAATAATAAAAGTGACTGAAGTAAGTTTTTGAAGGTGAAATTTCATGAAAGATGATAACACAAAGTATTGGAAACTAATTTTCTTTAAAAAAATCTAAAAAAAAGAAAAACGTTTTTTTATATTTTATTTTTTTATTATTTTTATCTTACCCATAATCCCTAGTTCACATTTTGTGACATCCGACGGGTTTTCACAGATCGCATCACATATTAGTAATAAAGAATATAAAGAGTTGGAAAAGCTAGCTTGAATTAAATAAACAAAGGCCTTTTAAATACACGGTCTCGAATCCAGTCTCTCTGGCTAACATTATTATGCTGGATAATCGAGTACTGCTAATTTAAGACAAGAATACCTACTTACGAGCACAGTATACGCATGTGTTGTTAAAACCTCACACTCATATCTTTCACTCCTCTTAATTATGCTGTTGTCCAACTGCTAGTTTTGTTAAGTGCTTGTGTGGGAGGCAGTTCCGTAACAATTCCATAAGTTAAACTCTTCGTTGATTGCTAATTAGAGGTAATTTCCAGACATAGCCGTTTTCGTTAAATATGACCGTGACAATTACCGTAACGAGTTTATGGCCACCCATTCACATACACAAATTATTCAAAACACTTTATAAACTAGTTCACTTTTAGTCGTGAGCTGGTACCTTAGATGTCTCATAAGTATAGTCACTCAATTATGAAGGCGTCGCGCGAATATTGCAAACTCATAATATTTGGATAATATTTTACCTCGATTTCATTATACAGATTGGTGTAAATGTTAACATTGTAACATAAAATTAGAATAAAACCATGGTTACTAAACCTGCTACTGTGCGGCTATTTTAATTGTATCGCACATGTAAACTGTACAATTCCTGATCAGGAACCTATCTATTTAGATACTGGCAGTCTATAGTATAATCCAATCGTAAGCGCGCGATTATGGCTGTACGAACGCATCACGTATATGGTGCACAGTGCGCTCTTTACCTTCATGCACGCCCGTGTCCTTCTGTATTCATTCGCTGCTGTAATGAGGCTTCACAAATATGGAATTGATCAAACTATACTAACCACGATGCCGGGTATACGGTCATAGCTGTGTACTAATTGGCGTGATTTTCGGCATAATACACATACGGCCGAGTGCACCAATGACGGGTAACTTAATAGGGAGGTAAGCTACCTCCCTAGTAGTTATGCTCTAACTGTAGCATAACTTACTAACGATGTAATTCTTAGAGCATAACTGGCGAATAACACCAGAATAGCAACTAGCGAGGTAAATATCCACATTAATCAGCATCGTCCCCTTACAAAATTAATTGGCGCATATGCCAGGTGTTAACATATTATAGTTGAATGTAAAATTCTGACGTGATTAGTCCTCCGTAATATTAAAAGCGTGTCGTCACTCGCTAGGTCATAGGTGAGTGTAAATCAAGAATCACGTGGAGTCGGCCTGCGATCCGGAAAAAAATGATGCTATTTTATGGCCAAAAATTTCGAAGTTTGTTTACCGCTTTTTCAAAAATAAGGACTATCATGACATTGCAAACATATTTTGGGCGAGGGGCACATACAAACATTGCACCAAAAAGCACAATTTTAATGACAAACACAAGCACCCGATGGAAACAATTATATACAATTATAACACATCTATTAACACAAATACTTCCGTGGCGTGGATACCTTGTCCTTCGCTTGTTAACCGCAAAACCCCGGTTCGATCCCCAGACCACGCACGGCACGATATGCTTTTTTTCTTCTTCCACCCAAATTAATGTTGAAACTTAGCTTTATCAGTTTTTAATTAATAAAAACAAAAATAAGTTTATTTATTTAGTCATTATTTAAGATCCTTGGACAATTAGTACATTTTGGTTAAAATATGACCCAAAGTCGGTGCGAATAGTGTTTGAATGGGCAAAAGGAGTTGTGATCTAAATTAATTTTGACTAAAAAAATTACCAAATTGCATGAATGGATTTTCAAAAATACAAAATCTTTCAGCTTATGAGGGGTCACATTCCACTTCAAATAGACACCACCTGGGCATGCAAGCGCAATTGGTCCTTCAGCATCAGCGAATCACCCCTCCAATGTTCTCAACAAATTTACGCTACTGCTAGAATCGACTGACTTGTGGCATAAAACGTGCCCCAACTGACTCTTGGGTCCGGTCAGGTATAACATTTAGCGTAAATTACCCGCCAGTTACTAGCTTAGTAGCTTACCCCGCATTGGCGCTCTCAAAATGTTGGGTTACGCCTCAGTTACTAGCGAGGTAGCGCTATTCTTCAGCTACCCGTCATTGGTGCACTCGGCCGTTAATATGATATTTACAGCATCACGCCACATCACACTTTCTTCTAATGGCATTATATAACAATACTCAGTTTAAAAATCAAGAATAAAAAACGATGCGGTTTCGAAGTATGCATGGTGCAGTCTCTGAGATCATCGACCGATTGAAGTGTACTATTGAACGAGTTTCATTTTGGTAATTGAACAAATAACCGTGTTTTTTCGCATATTAATCGTCAATAAGTATGAAAAAGGACAGTTAGGCTCGTACTCAGTTTACAATATTAAAAAATCCTTGGACGTCGTCTTATGCAGTCATTTTCATTTTGTCTCTCTATGTAGTAACGGCAAATTGAAAAAAACGAACATTGAATTGATAAACAACACTGGCGCGGCGTGAATAGCATGGATGATATCAAAGTTATATGTATGATATTTGCTTTCATGCATATGATGTATTTATTATGTTTAATGTAAAATTCGGTCAGCAGGTGCTGTGAAAAATAACTCAATATTAGATTCCAAGCATGTAACATTCTATACGTAAGAATAATTTTGTAAAGGCATTGGTATTTGACAATTTCTTTAATTCATGCTTCATAAGTGCAACGATAGTCTCAGTATCAAATGTGTTTTAGCCACGTTTTGTCGAGATATCGATCATATCGTATATTTATTCTCGTAAAAGCTCTCCTTTATAATAACAAAATCGTACAATGCCTTGCTAAAAGTGCCCTAGAATACCTGATGTTACATTCTCATTGCGCTTTGCAAGCATATCTGAAATATGACAACGTAGGACAGAGATTATATTTATGTGAGCCGCACAAACGAATTTAAGAATTGATCATTCACTTGACACAAACATAGGAGAGAATATATCGGTTTATAATTTTTTCTTGATATTAATCATGAAAACAATATAATTATACACTTCAAGTGAAAAAGGAAAGTGGATGACATTATTGAGAAAAAAGAACTATTAAAGATAAATTATGGTTAAGTGGACCTAATTTAATCAATGTTTCTGTTGACCAAACCCCATTCAGTAATACTTTGTAATCTCTTTTTAATTCGACACCCTTCTGAAAGATTTTCTCATCTTCTAGCAAACTTATTCTGGCGACTGAAAGAAAAAGAATTAAATTGCTTCCATTCTAAGGATAGACAGGATTTGTTGACCTTCATTTTTCAAATTTAATAATGCGTTAGATTGAAAAAATGGATAGGAACCATTCGATTAAAACGCATCACTTTGAATCATGTTGTCCATAATCAAGAAAACCTAGACCTTAAAGCAATTGACCTACTTCGTCCCTAGCCGATTGCCTGATTTCTCGCACAATGCCATGTGCTGTGCTTTTTAAATTGTAGGTAGTTTCTTGTTCAGTTCTTAATTCTTAATCATGTATTTTTGGTATTTTGTAATATTTTTCATGTGAAGCGCCTTGTGTAATTGTAAGGCGCCATATAAACACGGTATTATTATTATTAGTAGTAGTAGTAGTATTAGATGGTATATGGCCAGGTTATGCATGTTTATATATCAGAAAGTGGAAGTCAGATGACCTTTTGTTAAATACTACAACACATGTTTGGCACTGATTTTTCTGGGGAAAGCCCTGCTGGCACTGTAGTGATGCTAAGCGTGCTGGACAAGAAATCTTCTTTGGCATCAAATGGACTCTTGGTACCAGGGCAGCCCGAGGGTTTCTCTTGCTTTTGGACAAGCTTTATTTCGTCTTCAATTCTTTTCATATGGGAAGTAAACTAATATACAGCTGTACTGAAATAATTAGTTCCGTTGTGGGAGTTATGACTGTCTCTGTGTAACAGAGTCTCCAGGCTTGAATACATACATAAATTTATCATTTAATATAAAAAATCAACGTTATGGGCACATTAGTAATGATGTCAAATAAAGCATGTGTGTGGCATTGTTAACAAATCACCTTAAATAAGGTGCTAGAAACAAAAGTTATGTTGTAAAGGGATTACATGCATAACATCCCTTGGCGATTTTGATAGCTTTCATAATTCACACTTTTTGCCATAATCAGTTCACAACTTCGCTATCGACTGGACGAATAAGGTACCGATTGGCTGCAAGCTACCTACATGTAAATCGCGTAACTGACTTCAATACAAATTGTGACTGATATAACTTGTCATCAAGGAATGTTCTTAGCTACGTTTTTATTTCGTTTGCTACCAAATACTGTTAATCGTCCACACGTGACAACGATTTACTACAATAGACTTGGACTTTGCGAATATTGATCAGAATAGACTTGGAATTTCAGATCAGACGGTGTCCATATTCATGCGATGGACTATTTGACCCAGATCACCACGTGCATGCATTATATTGTACGTAAAGCCGTAACGTTTTACTTTTGATACCGCATCATTTGTCATAAAGCATGGTATCAAAAATGTAATTACTAATTAAACAAATTCTACAAAGTAACTAAAACTAACATATTATATTTTAATCTAATGATCTTAATAGATCATCAGATTCAAGGTTGTAACCAATATAATAGAAATTCTTCTTTTGCCATGTTCAACTGTAAGTAGCTGATATCGTCCGGTATTATTCTTCTAACGTACTTCTTGTTTGTTCCTGTTGTCTTATTTGTAATAAGATTTCCAAACACGTGCTCACAATCAGGTCAAGTATCAAGAACATTTTGAAGTGTTTCGTCCAATAAGGCCTTATCTTCAAATGTTGCCATGGGTGAGTTTATATCATATACAACGTCATATTATAGACATCCACGAAGTTGAAACATGGTGGCGATTTCACACGCGAATTTTCACACTAGAATGAGATATAAGAGCATGTTATAATCTACAAATGGACTTTATTTTAAGAATTCGGCGTCTGTATGTTGAAGTACATAATGTTGGGCAACTATTAGAGAAGGGTTATTTGAAAAGTAAACCGATGCCATGTTGACCGTCATACCAATTGCCTGTGGCAATGTATAATGAGTGCAACCATGGGCATGAAGAAAATTGGATTAATGAGAAAGATGTTGTGAATATATTTGATAAAGTTATACGACGTATGTGTAAGAGTACAATCTTCGTAAAAATATGTCGACACAAAGAGATTTGACCTATTCCTGCATCCTCACACACAACACTGGATTTAATGTGGTTATTTAATATGCAGTTCCACATATTACGGGTTTCAACGAGATTCCCGCAGTCCCACACATAAGAGGATATAATGAGATTTTACCTATTCATGCAGTCCCACACAATACGGGATACAATGATATTCCTGCAGTACCACACAATACGGGATTCAATGATATTTTACCTATTCCTGCAGTACCACACAATACGGGATACAATGATATTTTACCTGTTCCTGCTGTTTTACAAAATACAGGATACAATGAGGTTTTACCTATTGCTACAGTCCCATACAATATGGCAAACAAAGACATTTTACCTATTCCTGTAGTCTCACACAATACTGGAAACAACGAGATTTTACCAATTCCTACAGTCCCACAGAATACGGGATACATTGACATTTTAAATATTTCTGCAATCCCACACAATACTCGATACACTGAAACATAACCTATACGACTGCAGTCCCACACGATATACATTAATGACACGAGTTTATAATAGTTATTAAATAGTTATCTTTTGTATTTAGTATGAATATGAGTCCCTTGACGTTGGTTCGAAATAGATTGCGGTATTATGGACGCGTTCAGCGTATGAACCCTCAAAGATACCATAAAGTTGCAATTATTGGCACCGTAATTGGGGAAAGGCCCGGAGGTAGACCAGCAAAGAGGTGAATGGATGGTATTTGGTTGGACTGTAACAACCTTCGTCTGACATCCGCATCAGAAGCAAGCAGAAAGACACAAGACAGAAACGAATGGCGCAAAATCTTGCAGAGGATGGCATCACTCAACCACGTTGGAGTGGACGCCAAAAGTAAAGTAAGTAAGTAAATTCGAATTAATCATCCCATATTTTAATAATGCAACGATGTCAGACTATTGCAAATAAATCTGGTTATTCTGCCTGGTCATAAAGAAATCTTAATCATTCCACGTAGTCAATTAAACGCAGACGAAGTTTCAGTGTTAGTGTCGGGAGCTGCTCAAAGAGAAAACATGACATCTATATCACCAATTGCGTTATAAATTATATTTATTCTGATTTACACAGAACAAACACGCGTAACAAAACGCTATATTGGTCCGAGGCGTCAAAAGAATCTACTTTTAACGTAGAATACTAAATTGCTTTTAATAATGGTAACAGAATGAGTGAGAAATGATTAAATGTTATTTCTGGTGCTCTCCTTGAACGGACAACACTATTAAGGCATCCTATAAATATATTAAAACATCCGCAATAAAAGACCACTTCTGCATAGGCAAATCCAATGTAATCTGAACCGATTATAAACGTATTTCTATCCATACACATCCGGTGTCTTGTTTTCTTTGGTATCGAATTTTTATGGGGAAATTGAACAAACGTGAAAGGATTTGTTACAGTTTGGGGTAAAGTTGAGGCAAAGTTTAATTTAAGTTTGATATTATGATTTAGTTTTTGGTTTAGGCTCATTTATTGAAGGTAAGGTCAGGATCACCCGCAAGATTTTAGGTACGGGCTAGTTTAGTTTTAGGGATTTAGTTTTAGCTGGAAAGGAAGGAAGACCGAACAAGACCCTTATAGATGGCTTAAAGATACCATCTGAATAAGGAGGGGGAGGGGCGGGTGGGGGGGGGGGGGGGGAGCGGGGAGGGTCGGGAAGGGACCTTTTCAAGAAAGGCGAGAGGCATACACAATTCAAAATGTATGATCAACCTGCTAATCCCCTCTACGACAGTGTCCAGTGGCTGAAAGGTCGGATTGCGTTAAAAAGTGAAAGATAGGTAGTTAAATGTAATTAATACCGGTTAGTATCTTCTTTCTAATTGATTTATAAGCAAAATATTTTCTTACACAACTAAACTTGTTCCTGATTGAAGACGTGATATAAATGCAGAGTGTAAACTAATACTTCAAGAGAAAATATTACATTGTACAATTGCCAATTGTTACAGGATATTACAGAATAATAACAACTAGTTATTTGCACGCGCAGAGTTATTTTTAATTAGATATATATACTTAATTGATTCTAATAATAGAGGAGAAACCAATTTAGAAATGATCAAAATGTTATCGTTGTCGCTCTCCTTGAATTTTATCATTCATTTGCGCATTCTTGGTATACAATGCTCAAAAGTGAGTTACCACCATAAAACATGTCCTTTTAAGATTGTTTGCATAATTCTACATTATAGTCATGGGAAAATGGTTTGCTATTAATGACTCAATGACCGAGACAAATTACAATTTTTTGTTTTTAGTACTTGATTTTCCATTACGCAGCTTTGGTGTTGTTATACGCGATTTAATGTTGAGCTGGTAGTGATAAACCAACGGCCTGGCCTATAGTGAAATTAAAATGGGATGTTTCAATTTAATAATATGTGACCCGTCACATTAAAAAAAATCCCCTTGGGTCTCTTATCCAAAGTCTGATTTTAACATCATCAAAACATGTAACAATCAAGCTTCAAATTGATACATCATAATTGAAATTTAGCCTTAATTATCAGGAAATACGATGAATAGAAGCTTACCATTTCCTTTTATTTTCTTTATATTTTTCAAGACATTTTACTTCATCCAGAAACTAGAAAATTTGACAAGAGGTATGTTTTGATGTGATGGGTCACATATAGCCTAAATACGCTTTACACTATCCAGCATTTTAGGCAAGGTGTTACAAAAGGCACTATTGCACAACAATCAATATATAAAACACATTTAAAAAGGGAGGTGAGCCGAGCGTGACAGACCTGCTGCCATGAGGACCTATATATAATTGGTAACGTTCCAATCCCGTTCGTGTCTTGATTGGAAAATGGAAAAAGAAGACATCATACTCTTTTTCGAGATGTTATTTTTGAGAGCTGTGTATTTAACGTTGCACTTTAGGGTTCGTAGGAGACCTCTCAGACGTGTCTTATTATATTTTGTTATGAGGCCCCTTGATCCTATTTCAAAAAGGATCAAGGAGCACTTGTAGCCTGCGTCCGAGATATCTCCTACCAGGGAAGCATGTCTGTCAGTCTTGAGTTTATTAGCTTTATCAACATTTGTTTCAAACGGCACTATGAGCTCAAATAAAATAATCCTTTTTTGAGCAGGGAATGTAAGCACAATATCAGGTTTTTGAGCTGTTGGGATGATGTCAGGAGGAACTGCCCCCCCCCCCCCCCCCCCCCCCCCCCCCCCCCTCCGGTGAGGTACCCTTCTATATCAGCGTTGATCAAGACGCCTTTGTCTTTAAAAGTCTCGCCATCTTCGAAAGCGAAGATCAGAATGCGGATGATATTGTTGTGCCGCCAGAGGTAACAATCACATGATTTAAAGTTAAATCAGAGGAACAATCACATGATTTCAATTGGAGGTTAAATACATTATTTTCATACTGAATAATACGTTGAAAGTGTGTCATTTTATTGCTAGACGGTTGTTAAATATATTGGGTATCACAGTCATAGTATTTGATGAAACACAACCAGGATGGCGTATACAATACATCATCATTTAAAGTATTCTATGCATACTTGATCTATATCAATTGAAATATTTGATATCAGGAATTAAATGAGTTGTCATCATTGAGGTTTGTGCTGTTATTCAAATAAGCTAATAGCAAGCAATTATATATAATGCCGGCGTCATATGGTTACCGTGACTCATCAACTGTGTAAGCTCCCGATCTGGTGTAACACTATCCTTCTAAACCATGTCATAGCAAGGTAATACACATTAAATCGTATCTACTCCGGCTTTCACGTCACTAAATAAATGTTTCCACAGTGACTGTATAACTAAAGTATGTACATAGCGTCTACGATGATCCGTGTGTTATTTGTCTTGGTTTCAATAAAGGTGAACACAAGAAGTGAAACCGTATTAGCTGTCACGGAGTGACAACAGTGAAACTAACTATAGTTTAATCAGTTCCAAATTGGCGAGAAATATTCGGTTTTAATCTCTCCGCGCGCAAAAGTAATCCAAGCGCACGCCCGCGATTATGGCCACACGCACGCGGTATTGGTCGCAAGCAAGCGTCATGCATATGATACACAGAGCGCTAGTTGCCTTCATGCGAACCTGCGTCCTTATGTTATATATTCATTCGCTGCTTGCTGTAAGGCGGCTTCGCCAATCGCCAATTTGGAACTAATCAAACAATTTTCGATTCAATACCTCCATTTCAATTTGTTGATCCCAAAGAATTCTTCATGAGAAATTCATGTGTGCTTTGAAAGACATTTGCGGTCAAAGAATACATTAATGTATACAACAAAAGGCCAAAATATGTTTCAAAGTAATCATCATAACAAGATCATTCAGACTTCCCATCTTGTTGCACACAGTGTTTCATCGGGTAATTTAAATATAAATCGATGATTTATAATCAAACTATACATTGTGTGTTAATTTTTATCAGATTAACCTTTCATTCATTATGGTATGACATGATAACACATAGATAAACATATCATTTCTTTGCCAAGCTACGAAATGTGGCTGACATGGCTTACAAATCACCTTAAGGGGAAGGCGCTAGAAACAGATGTTATGTTGTTAGGGAATTACGTCCCTTGGCGATTTTGATAGCTTTCGTATATCACGATATTTACCATTACAAATCATCTCGAATTATCGTCAACTACTTGCAGTAAAAGGTACCGATTGGCTTTAAGCTACCCCATTCTCTGCAACTGGCTTTAATCCAAATCCTGACTGATGGGTCGTTTCGAATCTGTTAGTAGCTGGTAGCAACTTGTGCCGACTACTGCTACATACTGTAATCGAACTACTACTGCCTTACGAATACATTGTATATCATCAGGGAATGTTTTAGCAATTTACGATACCGCGTTTACTACCAACTACTATCGTCCGCAAGTGACAACGAGTTATTAAAATTGACGCGGACGCTGCAAATAGTTATTATATAGCGCCCGTATTCATCGAATGGGCTCAGTTCATCATGGGCTATTTGACTCAGATCACAACATGTATGTACTGGATTGTTCGTATCCGTAACTGTTCACATTCGAAACTGCATCATTTTTCATAAAACGTTGTCAATCATGGAGGATTGGCCGTGTAAGAGGAGCAAGTGTGGTATCAAAAATGTAATTAATAATTAACGAAATTCTTCAAGGAATGTTTTAGCAATATTACGATATCAGATCAAGTATCAAGAACATATTGAAGTGTTCTGTGTTAAGGCCTTATCTTCAATTGCTACCATGGGTAAGTTTATATCATATACAATGTCATGATATAGACTTCAAGAAAGGAGTAACATGGCAGCGATTACATTTTAATGCATTTTCGTATTGGTTTGAGATATAAGCGTAAGATATAATCTACAAACGCCTCCTTTAGTACATGGAATTAATGTTAAGAATTCGGCGTATATATAACACGGGGCAGCTATCAGAGAAAGGTTGTTTGAAAAGTAAACCTATGACATGTTGTCCGTCACACCAATTGCCTGTGGCAATGTATAACTAGTATAACTACAGGCGTGAAGGAGGCTGGCCTAATGGGAAAGGTTTATTTTGCACTCAACATATAGTCGGGTATCTACAGAGGGTTAGTGTGCACCCCCCCCCCCCCCCCAGGACTCCCCCAAACCAACTTTTTTTTACTTCCTATTATGATCCTAAGACATAATCAGGATGTTAACACAAATATTTTCATATTGCTAAGGGGTTATGCAAGATGGCGTCCAAAATGGCCGCCATAACTGGTCAAATCTCATAAAATGACATATAGCAATCAAATTATATGGTGAAAGTATAGTTTGAATAGTGGGATGTATGTATTAGACCGCTAGACACTCATATCCAGAACTTTTGCTTTGTTAACACACCTACATCCAAGATGGCCGCCAAAATGGCCTCCAAAATGGGTAAACCCTCTGTTTACCAATCGGCACGCACTACAAAAGAACCGAAGTTACAAGTCATTCAAGAACTTTGGACATGACGGTAACGGGTGATTATTTTTCCTGACCAACTACTGCGCAATCGCTCCAAGCGAATCACCATATGTTACACCGACGTATTGGTGGTGTATCAAGAAGACAACTATATGCCGTTGACGTCAGAATAAGTTATAGTGTTATTACCAGTTATCGTTACAATATCGAAATCGAATTTACTAATAGAAGCTTTATAATATAACAAAATGTAGAATCAATATTACACGTATCCGCAAGCTCTTGAATGTGATAATTAGCATTCGTATAATATCGTTAATATCTAGTTTTAAAGGGATTGGGAAAACTTGATGAGTAAGATATTATTTCAAATTAATATTCATAACATGTATAGGCAAGAAGCCTAAAGGAACCATATGCTTACATATTAAAACTAAAATGTACTATATACATATGAACAACAAAAACATGAAAAGCAATCTGCAGAAGAATGTGTTTAAGGCATTACAATTATTTTAAGTAACAGAAACGATTCCCAGTTTTTTATTCTTACTATAGTTCTGAAATAGAGATAATTACTATATTGTCGCTAATGTTCCGAGTAAGATAATTGCTTCTAACAAAGACGTGATTTAATTTAGAAATCGTTAAAATGTTATCTTTAGCAGAACCTCCTTACACTAATTACTATACATCATATATACTGACACTAATATAGTGCTCAGGCTAGCTCCAACCAATCTGCCATAAACATTTTCAACATACAAGTAAGTATATACCGTTGATAATACTGTTGGACCAACCGACATACGAAAAGCCCTCCAATCGCAGCCATGTTCCCCAATATTATACCGTTTCGTAAACAAATATTTTAAATTATTTAGTCGTGACAATTGTAGAGTAGGGAAGTCAAATCAATCGTTATATAACGATAACCTCATCTATTACCTCGGGTGTTATTTGAAGTGTTATTTGAAAATGTCTATTAATTTAAATAGTGTATTTAAAACCTCCTGATTAAAAATAATTTCACACTCAATGAACGGACATGTATACTCGATATATAATTGCTTGGCTCTATAATAATTAAAAAAGAGGAAAGTGCACACTCACTTACTTGAACTGAAATGACTTTAGACCTTTTGCACCCGGCCTACATTAATTGATTGGTGCACAGCGTCCAATTCATTGTATGAAACGTGTTCCCATGTTGGCTTACATATCATTAAGAAAGGTGTGTCGTCTTTCTGACAATCTTAAACACAGTTATTATTCCCGTCAAGATGACAGCTAATCCAAAACACGGATAACCTCTATAATATATGCACGTCGTTATACTATAAGGAGTATAGATCGGGCGCTAATTTGTGGGATTATCAGGCGAGCTATTTAGAAACTGCGTCCATTTTCATAAATGTTTTTAAATCTTGTTAGAAAATAAGTTAACAAAATATTTATAACAACGTTTTCCAAAAGATGAACATCAATATTATAAGAATAGGAGTGTTTGAATTCAATTGATGACCTCTCTCATTCGAACTACCACCCCGCCCCCTCCACCCCGATGTGTTGTGGGAATAAAACTAGGAGGGGAGAAAAAGGGGTCAACTGAGGTGGCAAGACCAGCTCCGCTGCCACCGGGAATCGAACCCGGGTCAATGGCGTGGATTTATAGGGTTATTGCTTCCTCACAACAATATCGTCATCTTCTCTTGGTTGCATTAAAAAAGGTACACTTTCAAGAAACATCCTGCCATTGTCAGGGGAACATGATAATTAGAGAATATAATATAGTTTGTAGCTGTTTTGCTACTTAAGGTGTTTTTTATAATGTATCGGTTGTACCATATTGGAGTCGTGAATGGCGGTCATTCGCGACTGCACAAATAGCCACGAACTATATTTTATTCTCGCTCCTATTTAGTTTTAGTGATACCCTATAAAATTAGATATTACAGAAATGTACGTTCTATATCCTTATTTTTTCCCGTAAATGTGCTTTCAAATGTTGATGATCAAAGCGAGCTCTTTTTTTACGAAACGGAGGCACTTCATCGCAAATTTATAAGAGTATGAATGATATTTAAGTTACACAGTGCACAGCCTTCAGATGGGCATATGGTGAAGCCGTAAAGCAAATTTAATAAAGAGGTCAATTTAAAAATCAAAGGATGCCGAAAATGTTCAAGGTCACCAATCAAAGCGTGTAGAGATGAGTGCCCTATATCGACCCACACGTTACTACAAGCCTGACTATGGCTCCGGGGGACCATGGCTCCTTCTAATTCTACACCGGGATGGAGACATTGACTATCGAGTTTTATCCGTTTGTGGAATTATCCCATATTGTTATCCATATGCTGGGCGATATTTTCATTTTGTTATCAAAGTGATGTAATATATATATAACAGGGAGGCAATGGATATTTTGTTTTGTTTTAATTTGACACTAAGCGTCCCAAAAGTTTACCATACTTTTGCAAAATGTTTCAAATGGGTCATAGAATGTTACAACGTTATTTTTGTGCAAAAACAGGATACAATTCCCCATTGCGTGTACCGTGATTACAGCAGGCGTGAATTGTGAAAAGGTGTTTTGTTTTGCACACGACATGTTATATCGTTAAAAACATCCTCGTGACCGTGTCAGTACCTTAACGGATGTTGTCTGAATGGTGTTACTTCATTTACTTCGTACAAGATCTTCTTTCTGTTACAACTTACACACAACAGGTATGAAAATACGTGATTATGTGCGTTATAAGCTGTCAGAATATTAACATTCCATACAGGTAGTGCTTTTATAACACTAAAATAGTTTACCCAATACCTTTTGTTGTGCCTACCTTACAATGATGTAAGTCAAAGACATCAGTCTTGCTCAGTTTAATATCGACCACTATCTAGTATTAGTAAAACTTAACATAAAAATAATGTGCACACCAATTGTAAGACCAGGAAATACCACTTAACCTGCTCTCATTTGAAATTTGTAATAACATGTGGAACACGCTTTATAGATAATAACACCGTTTGGATTTTCTTTTAGTTAGGATATGAACCTATCCTGACAATTAGAATTAACACAAAGAAGACATATTTGATCATCGTTCTAACGTCCATGACAAATCTATACATACATACCTTTTCGAACTACCATAGATTGGATAGAAGCGTTGGATCACCAGTGAAGTTGTCTCCGGAGCCTTTCTTCATCGCTTCACAGATAAACACTCTGTGGACGTATTTTCGAAAATTAGTGAAACTACTCGTTATGGAATTTTTTCTGAAACGTCGTATATGTGTTTTGGTTTCATCCAAGCTTGTCTCTGAAGCAGTGGACCACGGTTAACATATTGCTGGATTAACCAGTAGCCCTTCCCTCAGAGTTAAGCTTCGTGGTGGTATTAGGTCTATTTCATGGTATGCTTTGATGCATCAGCACATTTAGATGTATGCAGTTTTGTAGCTGTGTTTCTTTACATAATGGGATTTTCATGATTTTGAGGTAAAAAATCACATTTGTTGGCACTTATTGGTCGATAATTCAAAGAATAATAAAGATTTTCTAAAAAGAAAAAAACCCGGTTCCTAGGGAATTGTATTAGGAATATAATAACACTAGTATGACAACATTTGACAAAATATATTTTGAGTTATCTTTTCAGAACAAATCAGTCAAAAACGTGTTTTTTATAATTTTCTTCAAAATGGTCAATTTCATGATCATGGTTGGATTCATTGAACCCTTTTCAGCAAAAAGAGTAAATGTGCTTTCAAATGTTGATGATCAAAGCGAGCTCTTTTTTTACGAAACGGAGGCACTTCATCGCAAATGTATAAGAGTATGAATGATATTTAAGTTACACAGTGCACAGCCTTCAGATGGGCATATGGTGAAGCCGTAAAGCAAATTTAATATTCATTATTTGAACAGTGCATCAGCAATACTGGAAATTCAAGTGCTGTTTCAAGAGGAAAATAACCTTCCCGTACAAACTGTTGTGTGCTCTAAAAGCTAAAGAGTTCAACAGTTCCCGCCCTTGATTTCCAGGTAGTGTGAAGAAAGCCATTATGGGATTAGTGCTCAACTACTAAAAGAGAATTATCATAACCTTCAAAGTGCTCTGCTGGATTCTGGTCGAACTAAGCCATACGGCGTGGCGGCTTTAGGTTCTGATGTAGTTTTGCTTGACATCGGGATAAGAAATTAATTCTTAAGATTTACTGAAGTGAAAGTGTACGAATAACAATATAACAATCGCACGTGTTTAGTTCTTCATCGTACGATGAGAATTTTTAAATGAATTTACAAGAAGATGTTTTAAGGCTCGTTTTTCGGAACCAGGAAGGTAAATCATAAATAAAACAGAAATATGAATCAATGTTTTCCATCTGCATTTTCCCTTAAGTGAATGGTCTTTTTGGATTAGATTGCAGTAAGTTTCCGTTTACCATGTTTCGCTACTTTCAACAATACAAAGGCCGCTGGTTGTAAACACAACATAGACTTGTTCCAAGAATTACTTCGAGTGGTTCCTAGTATATTACACAAAACTATTGGGACCACTTTGCACACCTTTTACATTCTCTCCGCTCCCCTGACGCCATATTGTATACACAGAAGAATCCTTACGACATTTTAGTTCATAGAGGAGGATTATTGAGAGGAGGCTATTATTGGAACTGAACCAATGCGAATATTTCTATATTATTATAGAAAGGTTCGCATTGGACTCATCTAAATTTTCATAGGTGCTTGTACGTATGGTGATGCAAGATATTACCTGGGCGCCAATCGTCTAAGTCTTACAAAAAAGTCACTCATACCTGTGAGCCATATGTACCTTTGTGGTGCGGCATAACTCTCCCAACAAGCTTTCCATTATTGTAGATTGTATGTAAGAAAATAATGATTTATATCAACAATTAACGTATTGGTAACATATTAGAAAATCCAAAAGAAATTACATTTTACGAATTGTGTTGCAAGAGAACACGAGAAACATAAGAAGACAATTCATTGACCCAATAATATCGTTTACTATGCGAGGAAAAACCGACCAAAACATCGCGTATTTTTGCGATTGGGTTGGTATGCTATCGAGATGCTTTCTCCATTATAACAGGTGAATGCTGTGTTTTGAGAAGTAACAAGTTTACAACCCTCAATTTAACGGAAGTGACGCACATGGTATATGTATCCTTCTTGGTCAGTGCACAAGTATCGGAATGACTCCTTTAGTAATGAAATCAAAACGATAGATTACTGTTTACAATTAGGTTAGGTTTCAGCGCACATAAGCCTTAGACTCACAATCGGTGATGCATCGCACATATTATGGCGTTACCTTATTGGGTTAAAGTCGTCTGAAGGGTACTTTTATCGCGCCATCAGGAAAAAGGAAAATATTTATACAAGGGGAACTTGATGATGTTACCAGTATCAACACTTTTCTCGATGAGAAACTTAAGTCTGGAAGACTCCGCGCCGTTTCATAATTTCTGATCACAATTCTGAAAACGTTACCTGATTGGGTTAAGGGAAGTGTCAACCCTAATATTTTGATGATCAACTTTTGCTTCTAAGTTTGAGAATATTGAATAAAAGTACATAAAAGTATACATTTATAGAAAGGAAATTTGATAAGGAATCCGATGGTGATATCAATGTGATACCAAATAAACTAAATTTGAGAAATGAACCAAATTTTTCAGACAGCATAACTATAAAATAAAAAATGTTAATTTGTTCTAATATACATTTTTGTAAACAAGACAATTTTGTCTAGGAAGCAATTTTTTCTTATTCCAAAATAAGGCTTAGTTTTGGAAATATTGCTACAAAACATCGGAAAAGTGTAAAAGTCGTGATTTTGTGCATACATTTCGCTAGAAATGGATGCATATCTCAAGTTTAAAATCCATAATCGAAACAATAAAAAAAATGCCTCCTAGCGCTGAAAGTCCTCTACACAATGGTAGTAAAAGCTTACCTGATAGTTTGATATTTTTTTAGTTATGTTGTCTGAAAATTTGTTGTCTTGAAGTCTCCGCACCGTTTAATCATTTCATTACACTTCTAAAAATGGGAACAATCTTCTAAAAGCCGATGTTGTTAAAGCGTCGCATAATAATGGCCACTACTTCTGAATGTCTTGAAAACATGGCAACAAAAATCATTTTCATTTTTTATCAAAGTGATGTAAATACAGGGAGGGAATAGATGTTGCTCTAATTTGACAACAAGCGTCTCAAAAGCTTACCATACTTTCGCAAAATGTTTCAAATTGGTCCTAGTATGTTACAACGTTATTTTCGTGCAAACACAGGATACAATTCCGTGATTACAGCAGGCGTGAAGTGTGAAAAGGTGTTTTGTTTTGCACACGACATAAAAACATCCTCGTGACCGTGTCAGTACCTTTACGGATGTTGTCTGAATGGTGTTACTTCATTTACTTCGTACAAGATATCTTCTCTCTGTTACAGCTTACACACAACAGGTATGATATTACGTGATTATGTGCGTTATAAGTTGTCAGCATTCCAATACAGGTAGTACTTTTATAACACTACAATAGTTTACCCAACACTTTTTGTTATGTAAGTCAAAGACATCAGTCTTGCTCAGTTTAATATCGACCACTATCTAGTATTAGTAAAACTTAACATAAAAATAATGTGCACACTCATTGTAATAACATTATGGGACACGCTTTAAAGTAAATAACACCGTTTCGATTTTCTTTTAGGATATGAACCTATCCTCACAATTAGAATTAACACACAGTAGACATATTTGACCATCGTTCTAACGTCCATGACAAATCTATACATACTTGTTCTAACTTGAACTTGAATAGATTGGATAGAAGCCATAGAAGCGTTGGGTCACCAGTGAAGTTGTCTCCGGAGCCTTTCTTCACCACTACACAGATAAACACTCTGTGAACGCATTTTTGAAAATTAGTGAAACTGCTCGTTATGGAATATTTTTCTGAAACGTCGTATACCGTATGTGTCTTGGTTTCATCCAAGCTTGTCTCTGAAGCAGTGGACCACGGTTAACATATTGCTTGATAGGTGATAAACCAGTGGTCCTTCCCTCAGAGTCAAGCTTCGTGGTGGAATTAGGCCTATTTCTTGGTAGGCTTTGATGCATCAGCACATCTAGATGTATGCAGTTTTTGCAGCTGTATATATGTTGCTTCGGTGGGTTTTTTTTCAACTTGGACTCTCAGAGCAATATATATGATATGCTTGCATCATTAATGTTGTCGTTCCTGTTCCGCAAACAAATCTGCTGCGGCTAGAGCCTTGTCAGTAGTAGCTCCACGTATGTGGAATAGATGCCTGTATTCATTAGAAACGCCACCAGTGTGAACCTTTTGAAGTCCGCGCTCAAGAATGATCTTTTTCCTTGATAGTTTTCCTATTTGTATTGGCATTTCTTTTTCCTGTTGTATTTTATGATGTTTGCGCTTTATATATCCCTAGGCGCGGTATAAATGTAATTTATTATTATTATTTTACACTCAGTTCTTTGTTCTTTCAAGATAGATGATGATGTTTAGAAGTGTTGCTGTGTTTGTAATTGAGAATGATTGATATAGGGGCAAGATTGAGTTAATATACATGTAGGTTAACATGCATCTACTATACAGAACCGGGGAGGGATACGATAAAATTGATATTTGGCGTACAGGCTGTACTGTATTTTGATTGGCGTCTTCATTTCGGAGTATCAAGCCACTTGCAATTACCTTTAGTGTCCGACCATGTTTCTAACATCTTTTCCTCTACAAAGAATGGTTGTAACCTTTGAAGATGTAAAAACATCTGTAGTGGTTGTGATTGCATTTCTTGCGACGAAGTCCTAGGAAATGAAATATTCCCTTTTGAACTGAAAAGCAAATTTATTTCACGAAAACTACTTAATAATAGCATATGTGAAAGATCACTAACCCAACTGCAATGGTGGGGAACAATATATACAAGGAAACACCAAAAGGGAAAGGAAAATATGAAGAAGAAAAAGATAATACACGACGTTTCGGCAAGCTATACTGGCCTTTATCAAGAAAAATAGCTTTTTATATGTACAGAATATACACTAATAAAAAGGGCAAGATGTTACTCTGTTAAGAGTTAGAAACAAAATGCAATGGTGATAGGGCAAATACAATAGAACTACAAACAGTAAAAGGTGTGAGAGATTAAAAAGCTGAAGTACTGATGTAGTGGTAATAATACAATGAATTGGACATTGGCTATTCCCTGTGTAAGGCTTGATAAGCTATCAAACAAAGGGATAAGTAGAGGAGTGGGATAATGGCCAATAACACAATACAGTGGATGATGTAATGTTGTAATGTATAAAGCTGGAGAACACAGGCAGGCAGGGATAAGTGGGGTGGAGGACCCTGAATGACCTAAGGGCAGGTCAAGACAGCAGGCTGAACAAGAAAACAAGAAAAGTCTATAACAGGGAGGGAGGGGTGGTTGAAAACCCCAAGAAAAAATAACCTAACAAAAAAGGGACCACTGGCTACCAACCAAACACTCCCGAGACCGAGCCCAATCTAGGTGGGACATCCACACAGACCGATCAATCTGTTGTTTTGATCGCCCTGCCCCCAGACAAGGAAACGGTGTGAGTGGTAAGTATAGGTGGGCCAAATTTGGAGAATATATAAATGTGTATAAATTAGTAGTGGGTGGAAGATCAGCCTGCTGTCTCAAACTGGAGGGGGATACAAAGATGGGAGGGAGACAAAAACCAGAAAACCGAGGATAAGTGAAGACGTGGAACTATCTGACTAATTTGACATTCAGACCATGAGGTGCATTAGTTTGTAAAGTCTGAATCCAGTGGTGTTCCAGAGTCTGCCTCATGTTTGTATCAAATCTGGGAGACCTGTCAATGACAATGAATTTGATGTTATCTTCTGTATGGCTAGGAAGGTTGAAATGATTGCCTACTGGTTTGTCTCTCTTGATTAACTATTACTTAATAATAGTAATAAATAATATAAAGAGTCGGAAAAGCTAGCGTGAATGAACTTAACAAAGACTTTTAAAGCTACACGTTCTCGAACTCAGTCCCTCTGGCTAACGAGTACTGCTGATTTAAGACAAGAATACCTACTTACGAGCACAGTACACGCCTGCGTTGTATTACCATCTCACACTCATGTATTTCACTCCTCTTAATTATTCTCTTTGCCAACTGCTAGTTTTGTTAAGTGCTTGTGTGGGAGGCAGTTCCGTAACAATTCCATTAGTTAAACTCTTCGTTGATTGCTAATTAGAGGTAATTTCCAGACATAGCCGTTTTCGTTAAGTATGACCGTGACAATTACCGTAATGAGTTTATGGCAACTAGTTCACGGTTAGTCGTGAGCTGGAACCTTAGATGCCTCATAAGGATAGTCACTCAATTATGAAGGCGTCGCGCGAATATTGCAAACTCATAATACTTGGATAATATTTTACCTCGATTTCATTATACAGATTGGTGTAAATGTTAACATTGTAACATAAATTAAGATAAAATCATGGTTACTAAAAATGCCGCCAGTACCTGCTACTTTGCGGCTATTTTAATTATATCGCACATGTAAACTGTACAGTTCCTGATCAGGAACCTATCTATTTAGATACTGGCAGTCTATAGTAGGCCTATAATCAGTTTTAAATTGGCGAGAAATGTTCGGTTTTTATCTCTCCGCGCGCAAAAGTAATCCAATCGTAAGCGCGCGAATATGGCTATACGAACGCATCACGTATATGGTGCACGGTGCGCTCTTTACCTTCATGCACGCCCGTGTCCTTCTGTATTCATTCGCTGCTGTAAGGAGGCTTCGCAATTATGGAACTGATCAAACTATACAAACCACGATGCCGGGTTAACGGTCATGGCTGTGTACTTATTGGCGTGATTTTCGGTATAATACACTTTAATATAATATTTACGGCACCACGCCACACCCCACTTTCTTCTAATGGCATTATAACAAAGTTCAGTTTAAAAATCAAGAATGAAAAACGATGCGGTTCCGAAGTATGCATGGTGCAGTCTCTGAGATCATCGACCGACTGAAATGTACTTTTGAACGAGTTTAATTCATTTTGGTAATTGAAAAAAAATAACCCTTACACAATTATTGGCATTGAAAAGCAAAAACAACAATTATTCATTTTATTATTTCTTTTCTGTTTTTTCGCATATTAATCGTCAATAAGTATGAAAAAGGACAGTAAGGCTCGTACTCAGTTTACAATATTGAATAATCCTTGGACGTCGTCTTCTGCAGACATTTTCATTTTGTCTCTCTATGTAGTAACGGCAAATTGAAAAACGAACATTGAATTGATAAACACCACTGGCGCGGCTTGAATAGCATATGGACGATATCAAAGTTATATGTATGATATTTGCTTTCATACATATGATGTATTTATAATGTTTAATAAAAAAATCGGTCTGCAGGTGCTGTGAAAAGTGTACTTTAATACATAGGCTACGACTATAGAAGTATTATTATAGCTTGAAATTCAAAATTGATTCAAAATGTAATTAGATAACTCAATATTAAATTCCAAGCATGTAACATTCTAATACATAAGAATAATTTTGTAAAGGCATTGGTATTTGACAATTTCTTTAATTCATACTTCATAAGTGCAACGATAGTCTCAGTATCAAATGTGTTTTAGCCACGTTTTGTCGAGATATCGATCATATCGTATATCTATTCTCGTAAAAGCTCTCCTTTATAATAACAAAATCGTACAATGTCTTGCTAAAAGTGCCCTAGAATACCTGCTGTTACATTCTCATTGCGCTTTGCAAGCAGATCTGACATATGACAACGTAGGACAGAGATTATATTTATGTAAGCCGCACAAACGAATTTAAGAATTGATCATTCACTTGACACAAACATAGGAGAGAATATATCAGTTTATAATATTTTCTTGATATTAATCATGAAAACAATATATCCACTTCAAGTGAAAAAGGGAAGTGGGTGACATTATTGAGAAATTAGAACTATTAAAGATAAATTATGACCACAGTAGACCTAATTTAATCAATGTTTCTGTTGACAAAACCACATTCAGTAATACTTTGTAATCTCTTTTTAATTCGACACCTTTCTGGAAGATTTTCTCATCTTCTAGCAAACTTATTCTGGCGACTGAAAGAAAAATAATTAAATTGCTTCTACTCTAAGGATAGACAGGATTTGTTGACCTTCATTTTTCAAATTTAATAATGCGTTAGATTGAAAAAATGGATAGGAACCATTCGATTAAAACGCATCACTTTGAATCATGTTGTCCATAATCAAGAAAACATAAACCCTAAAGCAATTGACCTACTTCGTCCCTAGCCATTGCCTGATTTCTCGCACAATGCCATGTGCTTTTTAAATTGTAGGTAGATTCATGTTCAGTTCTTAATTCTTAAACATGTACTTTTGGTATTTTGTGATATTTTTCATGTGAAGCGCTTTGTGTAATTGTAAGGCGCTATAAACACGGTATTATTATTAGTAGTAGTAGTAGTAGTATTAGATGGTATATGGTCAGGTTATGCATGTTCATATATCAGAAGGTGGAAGTCAAACGACCTTTTGCCAGCTGTTAAATACTACAACACATGTTTGGCACTGATTTTTCTGGGGAAAGCCCTGCTGGCACTGTAGTGATGCTAAGCGTACTGGACAAGAAATCTTCTTTGGCATCAAATGGACTCTTAGTACCAGGGCAGCCCGAGGGTTTATCTTGCTTTTGGACAAGCTTTATTTCGTCTTCAATTCTTTTCATATGGGAAGTAAATTAATATACAGCTGTACTGAAATAATTAGTTCCGTTGTGGGAGTTATGACTGTCTCTGTGTAACAGAGTCTCCAGGCTTGAATACATACATAAATTTATAATTTAATTTAAAAAAAATCAACGTTATGGGCACATTAGTAATGATGTCAAATAAAGCATGTGTGTGGCATTGTTAACAAATCACCTTAAATAAGGTGCTAGAAACAAAAGTTATGTTGTAAAGGGATTACATGCATAACATCCCTTGGCGATTTTGATAGCTTTCATAATTCACACTATTTGCCATAATCAGTTCACAACTTCGCTATCGACTGGACGAATAAGGTACCGATTGGCTGCAAGCTACCTACATGTAAATCGCGTAACTGACTTCAATACAAATTGACTGATATAACTTGTCATCAAGGAATGTTCTTAGCTACGTTTTTATTTCGTTTGCTACCAAATACTCTTAATCGTCCACACGTGACAACGATTTACTACAATAGACTTGGACTTTGCGAATATTGATCAGAATAAACTTGGAATTTCAGATCAGACGGTGTCCATATTCATGCGATGGACTATTTGACCCAGATCACCACGTGCATGCATTATATTGTACGTAAAGCCGTAACGTTTTACTTTTGATACCGCATCATTTGTCATAAAGCATGGTATCAAAAATGTAATTACTAATTAAACAAATTCTACAAAGTAACTAAAACTAACATATTATATTTTAATCTAATGATCTTAATAGATCATCAGATTCAAGGTTGTAACCAATATAATAGAAATTCTTCTTTTGCCATGTTCAACTGTAAGTAGCTGATATCGTCCGGTATTATTCTTCTAACGTACTTCTTGTTTGTTCCTGTTGTCTTATTTGTAATAAGATTTTCAAACACGTGCTCACAATCAGGTCAAGTATCAAGAACATGTTGAAGTGTTTCGTCCAATAAGGCCTTATCTTCAAATGTTGCCATGGGTGAGTTTATATCATATACAACGTCATATTATAGACATCCACGAAGTTGAAACATGGTGGCGATTTCACACGCGAATTTTCACACTAGAATGAGATATAAGAGCATGTTATAATCTACAAATGGACTTTATTTTAAGAATTCGGCGTCTGTATGTTGAAGTACATAATGTTGGGCAACTATTAGAGAAGGGTTATTTGAAAAGTAAACCGATGCCATGTTGACCGTCATACCAATTGCCTGTGGCAATGTATAATGAGTGCAACCATGGGCATGAAGAAAATTGGATTAATGAGAAAGATGTTGTAAATATATTTGATAAAGATATACGACGTATGTGTATGAGTACAATCTTCGTAAAAATATGTCGACACAAAGAGATTTGACCTATTCCTGCAGCCTCACACACAATACCGGATATAATAAGGTTTATTATTTATGCAGTTCCACATAATACGGGATTCAACGAGATTCCTGCAGTCCCACACAAAAGAGGATATAATGATATTTTACCTACTCCTGCAGTCCCACACAATACGGGATACAATGATACTTTACCTACTCCTGCAGTTTTACAAAATACAGGATACAATGAGGTTTTACCTATTCCTACAGTCCTATACAATATGGGATACAACGACATTTGACCTATTCCTGTAGTCTCACACAATACGGGACACAACGAGATTTTACCAATTCCTACATTCCCACAGAATACGAGATACAATGACATTTTATATATTTCTGCAATCCAACATAATACTGGATACAATGACACTTAAACCTATTACTGCAGCACCACACGAAATACATTAATAACAAGTTTAGAATATTTATTAAATAGCTATCTTGTGTTTTTAGTATTCATGAGTCCCTTGACGTTGGTTCGAAATAGATTGCGGTATTATGGACGCGTTCAGCGTATGAACCCTCAAAGATACCCTAAAGTTGCAATTGTTGGCACCGTAATCGGGGAACGGGCCTAGAGGAAGACCAGCGTAGCGGTGGATGGATGGTTTTGGTTGGACTGTAACAACGTTCGTCTGACAAAAGAAGCAAAAAGATACAAGACAGAAACAAATGGCGCAAAGTCTTGCAGAGGGTGGCATTACTCAACCACGTTGGAGTGGACGCTAAAAAGTAAAGTAAGTAAGTGAATTCGACCGATGTTAAAATTAATCATCCCATATTTTAATAATGAAACGATGTCAGTCTATTGCAAATAAAACTGCTTATTCTGCCTGGTCATAAAGGAATCTTAATCATAGGGATCATATTCCACGTTGTCGATAAAACGCAGACGATGTTCCAGTGTTATTGTCAAATTTGTAGCCACTTTGAAAAAACACGGTGTCGGGGGCGGCTCAAAGAGAAAACATGACATCAATATCACCAATTGGTTATGAATTATATTTATTCTGATTTACACCGCTTCCATAATGATGTAGTAGTTATTAGACAGAACAAACACGCGTAACAAAACGCTATATTGGTCTGAGGCGTCAAAAGAATCTACTTTTAACGTATATAGAATACTAAATTGCTTTTAATAATGGTAACAAAATGAGTGAGAAATGATTAAATGTTATTTTAGTGCTCTCCTTGAACGGACAACACTATTAAGGCATCCTATAAATATATTAAAACATCCGCAATAAAAAAAACACTTCTGCATAGGCAAATCCAATGTAATCTGAACCGATTAAATATATTTCTATCCATACACATCCGGTGTCTTGTGTTCTTTGGTATCGAATTTTTATGGGGAACTTGAGCAAACGTGTAAGGATCGAGTTGTTTAGGGTTTTGGGTATAGTTGAAGCAAAGTTTAATTTAAGTTTGATATTAAGATTTGGTTTTTGGTTTAGGCTCATTCAAGGTAAGGTCAGGATCACGCGCATGATTTTAGGTACGGGCTAGTTTAGTTTTAGAGTATTAAGTTTAGCTGGAAAGGAAGAAAAATCGAACAAGACCCTTATAGGTGGCTTAAGGATACCATCTGAATCAGGAGGGGAGAAGCGGGAGTGTAACCTATTTAAGAAAAAACGAGAGGCATACCTAATTTAAAATGTATGATCAACCTGCTACTTCCCTCTACAACAGTGTCCAGTGGCTGAAAGGTCGGATAGCGTTATAAAGTGAAAGAAAGGTAATTAATACCGGTTAGACTCTTCTTTCGAGTTGATTTATAAGCAAAATGTTTTCTTATACAACTAAACTTGTTCCTGATTGAAGACGTGATATAAATTCATAGTGTAAACTAATACTTAACATTATATTACAATTGCCCATTTGTTACAGGTTATTACAGAATAATAACAACTAGCTATTTGCACGCGCAGAGTGCAGTTATTTTTAATGGGGGATACTTAATTGATTCTAATAATAGCGGGAAAACCAATTTAGAAGTTATCAAAATGTTGTCGTTGTCGCTCTCCTTGAATTTTATTATCATTCATTTGCGCATCCTTGGTATACAATGCTCAAAAGTGAGTTACCATCATAAAACATGTCCTTTTAAAATTGTTTGCATAAGTCTACATTATAGTCACGAGGAAAATGGTTTGCTATTAATGTCTCAATGACCGAGACAAATTATAGTTTTTAGTTTTAGTACTTGGTTTTCCATTACGCAGCTTCGGTGTTGTAATACGCGATTAAATGTTGGGCTGGTAGTGATAAACCAATGGCCTTAAAATGGGATGTTTTAATTGAATAATATGTGACCCGTCACATCAAAACATACCTCTTGGGTCTTTTATCCCAAGTCTGATTTTACATCATAAATGCATGCAACAATCAAGCTTCAAATTGATACATCATAATTGAAATTTAGCATTAATTATCAGGAAATACGATGAATAGAAGCTTACCATTTCCTTTTATTTTTGACAAAAGGTATGTTTTGATGTGATGGGTCACATATGGCCTAAACACTCTTTATACTATCCAGCATTTTAAAAGCACAGGGCAAATGTAAGAATCAATCATTGTCTCACGATCGTTAGCTTCCTTTAATAGATAAACATTCTTCATGTTCAATATCTCTTAAAATTGAGGAACGACCACATGATTTCAATTTGGGGTTAAATACATTATTTTAAAGAGACACATTTAGTTCCTTTTTGATGACGAGACAAAAATCTGTCTCAATACGGTGACATCACATCAGTGTTCATGCATATAAAGCAGATAAAATATTACCATGTGTCCTCATACAGAATTGAATTGATGGCAATCAGGTATCATCGGATCATTGGATATTCCGCCCATTGAGCTATGAACAAACACCTAAGAGTTATTTACACAAATTGAGTACAGACTATTTAACATCCTTAGGCAAAATTCTGGATATTTAACGTGCCACGGAAAAACATCTCCCCAGAATTTTTTTAATTAGAGAGCAAAAAGACCGACCGATACTAGTTCAAAGACGCCTTTGCTCCTAGGACATGGTTCATTTCGGTATCCTTACTGTTTCAAAGGTCTAGTAAATCCCCAATTTTCAGGACATTAAGATAATGGTCAAAGAGCAGTAAACAGGAGAGATAGTATTGACATTTAATAGTATAATACAGTTTTTCGATAGGTTTTTCTGTTGCAATCCCCTCATCGTGCTAGTAACCGCGTTTGAAGTCTGTACAAGTGGATCGAGACACGATAATTTGCACTGTGCTGGTAAATACTTGGTGTAAATTATACCCGGAAGTCATACTGAATAATACGTTGAAAGTATATCATTTTATTGCTGGACGGTTGTTAAATATCTTGGGTATCACAGTAATGATATTTGATGAAACACAACAAGGATGGCGTATAATACAATACAGCATCATTTAAGGTATTGTATGCATACTTAATCTATATAAATTGTAAATATGATATCAGGAATTAAACGAGTTGTCATCATTGTGGTTTGTGGTGTTATTCAAATTAACTAATATCAAGCAATGATATATAATACCGGCGTCATATGGTTACCGTGACTCATCAACTGGGTAAGCTCCCGATCTGGTGTAACACTATCCTTTTAAACCATGTCATAGCAAGGTAATACACATTAAATCGTATCTACTCCGGCTTTCACGCCTCTAAATAAATGTTTCCACAGTGAATATATAATAAAAGTATGTACATAACGTCTACGATGAAGGTGACCAAAAGAACTGAAACCGTATTAGCTGTCACGGAGTGACAACAGTGAAACTAACTATAGTTTAATCAGTTCCAAATTGGCGAGAAATTTTCGGTTTTAATCTCTCCTCGCGCAAAAGTAATCCAAGCGTACGCCCGCGATTATGGCCACACGCAAGCAAGCGTCACGCATATGATACACAGAGCGCTAGTTGCCTTCATGCGAACCTGCGTCCTTATGTTATATATTCATTCGCTGCTGTAAGACGGCTGCAAATCGCCAATTTGGAACTGATCAAACAATTTTCGACTCAATATCTCCATTTCAATTTGTTGATCCCAAAAAATTATTCATGAGAAATTCATGTGTGCTTTGCGGTCAAAGAATACATTAATGTATACAACAAAAGGCCAACATAATATGTTTCAAAGTAATCATCATAACAAGGTCATTTAGACTTCCCATCTTGTTGCACACAGTATTTTATCGGGTTATTTAAATATAAATCGATGATTTATAATCAAACTATACATTGTGTGTTAATTTTTATCAGATTAACCTTTCATTCATTATGGTATGACATGATAACACATAGATAAACATATTATTTCTGTGCCAAGTTACGTCAGTTGAAATGTGGCTGATATTGCTAACAAATCACCTTAAGGGGAAGGCGCTAGAAACAGATGTTATGTTGTAAAGGAATTACGTCCCTTGGCGATTTTGATAGCATTCATATATCAAGCTATTCCAAATCATCTTGATCATCGTCAACTACTTGCAGTAAAAGGTACCGATTGGCTTTAAGCTACCTCAATCTCTGCAACTGACTTCAATCCCAATCCTGACTGATAAGTCGATCAGATCTATTACTAGCTGGTAGCAACTTGTGCTACATACTCTAATCGAACTGCTATTGCCTTGCGAATACATGTAGACCATCAGGATATGTTTTTAGCAACTTTACGATACCGCGTTTGCTACCATATTATATACTATTATACTATCCGCAAGTGACGACTTATTAAGGGGTTTCATGACACATAGAGTTAACGTAGACATTTTCTTAAGATTTTGATATTAGGTATTCTCAACGGTGCTGATCATGAATCTAAAATTAAAAAATGGGGGTACGGGCTTAGTTTTTGAGCTATATCCGTTTCAAAAATGGTGTTTTTTCCAACAAATACTACATGATTCTATGGGAAATGAGGAAAAATTCGACTTTAATGGAAGATTCCACAAAATCTGCTCGTCAACTTTTCTTGTTTTTTCAATATGTGCTGCGCATTTATACATTCTTTCAAATAATGAAATTAAAAAATGGGGTCACCAACTTACTTTCTCTGATAATTGGCTTTAAATGAGAAAATTCCTGCAAATTTATGTGCAATGTTTAGAGCGTAAACACACGTTAGATGCGCATGCAGCAAAAGATAATCTTCGCGCGTACGGCGCGTTAGAAATTAAACAATTTTGGCACTTTTTGGTCAATATTTTCAAAACGAGATTTTTGAGATAAAAAACATTTTTTTGGCACTTTTTGGTCAATATTTTCAAAACAAACAAATCTTAAGCCAAAAACAAAAATTCGCTCCTAGATAATTGACTTTAGATGATTTTGGTGAAATTTTGGAATTTTTAATCAAAAACTGATATTGTTAGGTTGTCTGAAAATTTTTGACGCCAAAAAGGTGATTTTTGGGCAAAAAATGTAAAAAACACTAATTTTAGTAAAATTTGATACCAAAAATGGATTCTCTGACTCATTTCATCACAAAAAATGTATACTTTTATGTACATCACATTTATAATTTCAAAGTTACAGTGCTTGATAAATTTGGCGCCAAACAGGGTTGACACCAACCTTAAACATGACGCGGACGTTGCAAATATGTATCGGATAGTGCGCGTATTCATGGGATGGGCTCGTTTATCATGGGCTATTCGACTTAGGTCGCAACATTGTATGTACTGGATTGTTCACAGCCGTAACCTTTCATATTCGAAACTGCATTATTTTTCATAAATTGTCAATCATAGAGGATCCGTTTTAGGGGAGCAAGCGTGATATCAAAAATGTAATTAATAATTAACGAAATTCTTCAAAGGTATAACTATATTATTCAACTGTAAACATCCGTTCTCGACCGGTATTATCCTTCTGATGCACTTCTTCTGTTTGGCTGTTGTCTGCTTAATAAGATTTCCAAACACGTGCTCACAATCAGGTCAAGTATCAAGAATATATTGAAGTGTTCTGTGCCATAAGGCCTTATCTTCGATTGCTACCATGGGTAAGTTTAAATCATATACAATGTCATGATAGACCTCAAGAAAGAAGTAACATGGCAGCGATTACATTTTAGTGCATTTCAGATGCGTAAGATATAATCTACACACGGCTCCTTTAGTACATGGAATTAATTTTAAGAATTCGGCGTATATAACACGGGGCAGCTATCAGAGAAGGGTTGTTTGATAAGTAAACCTATGACATGTTGACCGTCATACCAATTGCCCGTGGCAATGTATAATGAGTGCAACTACAGGCGTGAAGGAGGCTGGCCTAATGGGAAAGGTTTATTGCAACTCAACATATGTTCAACACATACAACAAACTAATAACCCTGTTTGGCGCCAAACTATCTAGCACTGTAACTTTTAAATTATAAATGTGATGTACATAAAAGTATACATTCTTTGTAATGAAATGAGTAAGAGAATCCTTTTTTGGTATCAAATTTTACTAAAATTAGTGTTTTTTACATTTTTGCCCAAAAATCACCTTTTTGGCGCCAACATTTTTCAGACAACCTAACAATATCAGTTTTTGATTAAAAATTCCAAAATTTCACCAAAATCATCTAAAGTCAATTATCTAGGAGCGAATTTTTTTTTTTGGCTTAAAATTTGTTTGTTTTGAAAATGTAAAAAACACTAATTTTAGTAAAATTTGATACCAAAAATGGATTCTCTGACTCATTTCATCACAAAAAATGTATACTTTTATGTACATCACATTTATAATTTCAAAGTTACAGTGCTTGATAAATTTGGCGCCAAACAGGGTTGACACCAACCTTAAACATGACGCGGACGTTGCAAATATGTATCGGATAGTGCGCGTATTCATGGGATGGGCTCGTTTATCATGGGCTATTCGACTTAGGTCGCAACATTGTATGTACTGGATTGTTCACAGCCGTAACCTTTCATATTCGAAACTGCATTATTTTTCATAAATTGTCAATCATAGAGGATCCGTTTTAGGGGAGCAAGCGTGATATCAAAAATGTAATTAATAATTAACGAAATTCTTCAAAGGTATAACTATATTATTCAACTGTAAACATCCGTTCTCGACCGGTATTATCCTTCTGATGCACTTCTTCTGTTTGGCTGTTGTCTGCTTAATAAGATTTCCAAACACGTGCTCACAATCAGGTCAAGTATCAAGAATATATTGAAGTGTTCTGTGCCATAAGGCCTTATCTTCGATTGCTACCATGGGTAAGTTTAAATCATATACAATGTCATGATAGACCTCAAGAAAGAAGTAACATGGCAGCGATTACATTTTAGTGCATTTCAGATGCGTAAGATATAATCTACACACGGCTCCTTTAGTACATGGAATTAATTTTAAGAATTCGGCGTATATAACACGGGGCAGCTATCAGAGAAGGGTTGTTTGATAAGTAAACCTATGACATGTTGACCGTCATACCAATTGCCCGTGGCAATGTATAATGAGTGCAACTACAGGCGTGAAGGAGGCTGGCCTAATGGGAAAGGTTTATTGCAACTCAACATATGTTCAACACATACAACAAACTAATTACCTTTGATGGCGTTTCTTTTGTCAATATGTTTCATAACGAAATATGTGTCAGAGTGTAATGTTCATTAAATGAGTCATAGCTGTTGTGCAATAATTGTTACAAACAAATGTATAAACAAATCTGACTTATAATTCAACTGTTAAAATTATATATAGATAAGAGGTGAAATGAAAAATTTGTAAAAGAGACATTTATTCTTAAATCTTTGTTTTGAGTTACTACGTGCCGTATCTGCTTTACCAGTTTTTCTTAATATAAAGACGTAATAACCACGCTATTTTTGCATTCAATGAAATCAAATCTACATTCGCATGAAAAATATTTTGTGGAGAGATGTACTTACTTTATTTTTATCTTTTCTTGCTGCCCTACACTTACGAGGAACGATGGAGTTAAACCAATTTTATTCGGGTCTCACACACAACGGAATGTTTAATATATGTCCACATAATATCGAATACATTGACATTTTTAATTTTCCTGCAATCCCACAAAATACGGGATACATTTAATTTTTATCTATTCCCACACAGCAGGTGTTAAATTATCTTTTCCTGAAATCCCACACAATATGGAATACAATGAGACTTTATATATTCTTGCAGTCCCACACAATATGGGATACAATGAGATTTTACCTATTCCTGCAGTCCCATGCAAAACGGAATACAATGAGGATTTATATATTCCCGCAGTCCCTTACAATATAGGGTACAATGAGATTTAACCTATTCCTGCAGTCCCACGCAATATTGAATACAATGAGATTTTACCTATTCCCGCAGTCCCATGCAATACGGAATACAATGAGAATTTATATATTCCCGCAGTCCCTTACAATATAGGGTACAATGAGATTTAACCTATTCCTGCAGTCCCACGCAATATTGAATACAATGAGATTTTACCTATTCCCGCAGTCCAACACAATACGGGATACAATGTGATTTTACCTATTCCTGCAGTCCCGCACAATACGGGACATAATTATATTTTACCTATTTCTACAGTCCCACACAATGCGGGACACAGTTATATTTTACCTATTGTTATATGCCCAGTCATGATCAATACGGGACGAAGCGAGATTTTACCTATTCCGCAGTCCCACACACTATTATTAGATATCCTTGCGTGTTCACACAATACCGAAAGATACCTATGGTATGGCATGCCATATCACATGAGGCCTAAGGCCGAATCTGATAGTGCACCAAACCGTATTGTGTGAACATGCAGAGGAAAAACGAATGGAATACTGGGAAGATTAACGAGGATCATCAATGGCCACATATTCAACGCTTGGGACATCCGACATTAGACACAAGGACAGGAAAAGACGCAGGATAATGAACTCCGTGAGCTAAAACAATAACTTTTGATATCCTGATTTCTATGGGAAAACAGGTTTTTTATTTATCATTTAGAAGACATGAATCCTGAAATGTGATTGGTTAATGTTCCAATGCCAATGAATATTTTCCCGTATTACCAGAGCAATTTAACATTATTCTGTATCTGATGACTGATATGAGCCCGTATTAGTCTAGTAATTTTATCACAGCTCTGATTGGTTACATCAATGTTTGGATTGATCCATTATCCAGTGTGTCTACTAAATGATAAATTCGTTACCCCTGTTTGTTCTCATGCAATACGGAAAATATCTATGGTTTGTTTCCAATATCACATCCGGCTATCGCCTCATGTGATATTAGAAACATAACATATTGAGAATGTCTGAATATTCATAGATTATTGGCGTCTTGTGTGTTAAGTTCTAAGGATAGTTTGTGGGAACCATGCTAAAGAGGATGTGAGGTCTTCTTTTGGTAACGGGTCTTCTTTTGATAACGGTACATATAATGGAATGAAGTTTGCCCACCGGAGGGATACTTGTACTAGCTAGATTTGGTCAGAGATGAGTACACGCGCATTAATAGTTGATGGATATCATGAATTATATAATATGCAAGGCAGTAACTCCTTTGATAGTTCTCCACGGAACGCTGGACAAAATAAGCAATACAGGGCCCTACGGACCTTTGATGCATGCAATTAATACATAGATGGTAAAAACATCATCAGGAGTTCATTATAACGTAGTAAAGAGATGTGCTGCGGTTTGGATCCAACCCTTACAATGTCGGAAGTATAACCTTACCACGCAAATGGTGATAAAGTGCTCAACAAAAGAAAGTCGTACAGTTTGTTTAGGTCATTAAAAGTAAGTTCCCATTATTTTTTACCAAACAGGCTAAATAGACATTTAGATTAATCTTTTATAGACATTTGGATTAATCTTTTAGGCACATTTTGATACCAAATATAACACCTAGCAACAAAGATAAGCCATGATTAGCGCCATTTAAATGAAATTAGTCACTTTTCAAGAGACACATTTCAATACACTACGCGGGAGGAAAATCGGTGTGTCTGCGGTTCACCCCGTGTGTGACACTGTTTTAACCAGGATTGACCGGCGGGCAATCGATCACACAGTGCAGCCGTGCACACTACGCTGTGTTGGGCCGTACAGATAGTGAGGGGGATATTTTATTCCGAACATAAAGGGTTTATGTCCTTGTTAACAATTGGTGTTTTCTTCTGCGTAGTGTATTTAAAATGTGACTTTCGAAAAGTGACTAATTTTCTATAAATGGTGCTAATCATGGTTTATCTTTGTTGTTAGGTGTTATGTTTAGTATCAAAGTGTGCCAAAAAGATTCATGCAAATGTCTATTTAGCATGTTTGGTAAAAAAAATAATCAAAAGTTACTTTAAATGACCTAAATAAAGTGTACGACTTTCTTTTGTTGAGCACTTTAGTTTAATATCAGCCACGTTAGCAAACAAGAAATCATACACGTAGGCTCAACCTCTGTATACCAATCGGCACGCACTACAAACGAGCCGAAGTTACAAGTCATTCAAGAACTTTGGACATGACGGTAACGGGTGATTATTTTCTGACCAACTACTGCGCAATCGCCCCAAGCGAATCACCGTATATGTTACACCGACGTACTGGTGTATCAAGAAGACAACAAACTATATGCCGTTGACGTCAGAATGAGTTATAGTGTTATTACCAGTTATCGTTACAATATCGAAAAAGAATTTACTAGTAGAAGCTTTGTAATATAACATAATGTAGAATCAATATTACACTTATCCGCAAGCTCTTGAATGTGATAATTTGCATTCTCATAATATCGTTAATACCTAGTTTTAAAGGGTTTGGGAAAACTTGATGAATAAGATTTTATTTCAAATTAATATTCATAACATGTATAGGCTTTTGTAAGAAGCCAAAAGGAACATAGGCCTATACTTATATATTACATGGTAAAATGTACTATATACATATGAACAAAAAAAACATGAAAAGAATCTGCAGAAGAATGTGTTTAAGGAAAATACAATTATTGTAAGTAACAGAAACGATTCCCTGTTATTTATTCTTACTATAGTTCTGAAATAGAGAAAATTACTAAATTACTATATTGTCGATAATGTTCCGCGTAAGACGTAAGACGTGATTTAATTTAGAAATCGTTAAAATTTTATCTTTAGCAGAACGCTCTCCTTACACAATTACTATACATCAGGGGTGGGCAACCTACGGCCAGTGGGTTTTTTGCGGCCTGCGAGATGTATACAAGAAAATGAAGAAAAAAATCAATCTATGTTACCATCATCACAAAACTACGAGCTAGCTGCTTAGCATTTATCGGTACAAATGATGTTCCTCAACATGCGTAGGTCTATTTTCCCCATTAATTGTCATATGTCAGTGGCATAACCAGAGGGGGCGAGGGGGTTCATTTGACAAGAGGAATCCTGAAATTATGATGGTCAAAAGTACACAGATGAAATATTTGCGCGCTCTACGCGAGCATATATGCAACATTCTTTAGTAAAGGCTTGTTTAGAGCCAAAACATACCTCAATCGTGCCACAAATAACTGTAAAGTCAACAATTTTTGCTCGCTACGCGCACATTGCTTGACTCAGAACAATCTTGTCGGTTGACTTTTATTCCCCCCCCCCTCCCCCAATATGAAGAACCTAGAAACGTCACTGTTATCTGTCCTGTATTGAGATTACGTATTTGTGAAGATATTGAGATTATTAAGCACACACACCTATTGCGTGCTTGAAAGTCTTCGGAATCAAAGGTTTGATATCTACAGCAGGTCATTGCTAAAAGAAAATTGGTTATGTGCGGCCCAGTCAATTTTTCACTCCGTATATCTGGCCCATTCATTCAAAAAGGTTGCCCACCCCTGCTATACATCATATATACTGACACTATTATAGTGCTCAGGTTAGCTCCAACCAATCTGCCATAAACATTTTCAAACATAAGTAATGGTATATACTGTTAATAACACTGTTAGACCAACCCACATACGAAAAGCCCTCCAATCACAGCCATGTTCCCCAATTTTATACAGTTTCGGTCGAAATATTGGTAATTATTTAGTCGTGACAAAATTTTGAAATTTAAAAAAATGTCAATAAAGAATAGGGTAGGGAAGTTAAATCAATCTTTATATAACGATGACCTCATCTTTTCCCTCGGGTGTTATTCACTCAGTAAGATCGAATTAAATATGCGAATTTTTAAATTCGTGTCCGACTATGGGGCCGCCATTTTGTTTGAAAAGTATTTTAGTGTCCCAGATATACACAGTTAAGTATATAGCAATTAAAGTTTTTTGGTTGCGGGGAAATTCTCTTAATTCGGGGGTATGTTAAAACTTGTGAATCCGATAGTTAAATGTATTTACTAACTTTTCACCGACGACAAGAAAAATCTATCGGCATAAAAAGGAGTAAAATGTGATTTTAAACCAAAAAAATGGAACAAATTTGTTCCATTAAGAGGTGGTTTTGTCATTAAAAATGACGTCATTTGTTTTTCGGGGTCAATTGAACGCACAAAATATCATCTGGAATCGATTTTAAGTCAAACGTGGCACTCCATTCAAGAAAGGGTAAAAACAGGCGTTATTAGCAGCAACTATAATGACGTAATTTTAAAAATGGCGGCTTCCATGAATTCGCCGCACGCATTTAAAGATTCGTAATTATTTATTCGATCTTACTAACTGTTATTTGAAGTGTTATTTAAAATGTCTATTAATTTTAAATAATACTTTCTTAATTAACTCTTTAAACAAACAATTTAGTGTATTTAAAACCTCCTGATTAAAAAATGATTTCACACTCAATGAACGGACATGTATACTTGATATATAATTGCTTGGCTCTATAATAATAAACATAAACAGAGAGGAAAGTACACACTTACTTGATCGTTAATGACTTTAGACCTTTTGCTTTAGAAGATTCGAAACGGACTACAAAGGGGAATCGCACCCGGTCAATTTTACATTAATTGATTGGTGCACAGCGTCCAATTCATTGTATATGAAACGTGTTCCCAAATTGGCTTACATTTCATTAAGAAAGGTGTGTCGTCTTTCTGAAAATCTTGAACACAGTTATTATTCCCGTCGAGATGACAGCTAATTCATGGGATTATCAGGCGAGCTATTTAGAAACTGCGTCCATTTTCATAAATGGTTTTAAATCTTGTAAGAAAATAAGTTAACAAAATATTTATAACAACGTTTTCCAAAAGATGAACATCAATAGTATTCGAACTACCACCCCACCCCCTCCAACCCGATGTGTTGTGGGAATACAACTAGGAGGGGAGAAAAAGGGGTCAACTGAGGTGGAAAGACCCGCTCTGCTGCCACCGAGAATCGAACCCGGGTCAATGGCGTGGATTTAAAGGGTTTTTGCTTTCTCACAACAATATCTTCATCTTCTCTTGGTTGCATGAAAAGGTCAACTTTCAAGAAACATCCTGCCATTGTCAGGGGAACATGATAATTAGAGAATATAATATAGTTTGTAGCTGTTTTGCTATATACCATGTATACGGTGGTCTCATAATATATTGGTTGAACCAAATTAGAGTCGTGAATCAATTCGCGACTGCACAAATAGCCACGAACTATATTTTATTCTCGCTCTTATTTAGTTTTAGTGATACCCTATTGTTATATAAAATGAGATATTACAGAAATTTACGTTCTATATCCTTATTTTTTCCTTAAATGTGCTTTCAAATGTTGATGTTCAATCAAAGCGAGCTCTCTTTTTCACGAAACGGAGGCATTTCATCGCACATTTATAAGAATAAGAGTATAAATTATATTTAAGTTACACAGTGCACAGCCTTCAGATGGGCATATGGTGAAGCCGTAAAGCAAATTTAATATTCATTATTTGAACAGTGCATCAGCGATACTGGGAATTCAAGTGGTGTTTCAAGAGGAAAATAACCTTCCCGTACAAACTGTTGTGTGCTCTAAAAGCTAAAGAGTTCAACAGTTCCCGCCCTTGATTTCCAGGTAGTGTGATGAAAGCCATTATAGGATTAGTACTCAACTACTAAAAGAGAATTATCATAACCTTCAAAGTGCTCTGTTGGATTATGGTCGAACTAAGCCATACGGCGTGGTGGTTTTGGGTTCTGGAGTAGTTTTGCTTGACCACGGGATGAGAAATTAATTCTTCGGATTTACAGAAGTGAAAGTGTACGAATAACAATATAAAAATCGCACGTGTTTAGTTCTTCATCGTACGATGTGAATTTCAAGATGTTTTAATGCTCGTTTTTCGGAACTAGGAAGGCAAATCATAAATAAAAAGAAATATGAATCAATTTTTTCCATCTGCGTTTTCCCCAAAGTGAATGGTCTTTTTGGATTAGAATATTATCACTTTCCGTTTACCATGTTTCGCTACTTTCAACAGTGCAAAGGCCGCTGTTGTAAACACAACACAGACTTGTTCCAAGAATGACTTCGAATGGTTCCTAGAATATTACACAAAACTGTTGGGACTACTTTGCACACCTTATACATTCTCTCCGCTCCCCTGACGCAATATTGTATACACAGAAGAATCCTTACGACATTTTAGTTTATAGAGGAGGATATCCAAGGTGTTATTATTGGAATATTTCTATATTATTATAGAAATGTTTGCATTGGACTCAGTTAAATTTTCATCGGTGTTTGTACGTATGGTAATGCAAAATATTACCTGGGTGCCAATCGTCTAAGTCTTACAACAAAAAGTCACCCCTACCTGTGAGCCATAATGAAGAACTTTGTTGCAAAAGGGCCACCACACCACTCCAACATGTTACTCATTTACTGTGTCTATATGATTTGGAGTAGTGCATCCATACACGCCAATTGAGGCATCAACAATACAAGCCACATTCCACATAAATGAATATCCATCCATTCAATAATGCAAAATGAGTAACAGGTAGAAATGGATGTAGGCCCTTTTGCAACACAGCTCTTCATATGTACCTTTGTGGTGCGGCATAAGTCTTCCAACAAGCTTTCCATTATTGTAGATTGTAAGAAAAGAATTATTTATATCAACAATTAACGTCTTGGTGATAGCGTAACATATTAGAAAGTCCAGGAATACATTTTACGAATTGTGTTGCAAAAGAACACAAGAAACATAAGAAGACAATTCATTGACCCAATAATATCGTTTACTATCAACACATGCGAGAAAAACCCGACCTAGACATCGCGTATTTCTTCGCGATTGGGTTGGTATGCTATCGAGATGCATTCTCCATTATAACAGGTGAATGCTGTGTTTTGAGAAGTAACAAGTTAACAACCATCAATTTAACGGAAATGACGCACATGGTATATGTATCCTTCTTGGTCAGTGCACAAGTATCGGAATGACTCCTTTAGTAATGAAATCAAAACGATAGATTACTGTTTACAATTAGGTTAGGTTTCAGCGCACATAAGCCTTAGACACACAATCGGTGATGCATCGTACATATTATGGCGTTACCTTATTGGATTAAAGTCGTCTGAAGGGTGCTTTTATCGCGCCATCAGGAAAAAGGAAAATATTTGGACAAGGGGAACTTGATGATGTTACCAGTAACAACACTTTTCTCGATGAGAAACTTATTAAAGTCTGGAAGACTCCGCGCCGTGTCATCATTTCTGATCACAATTCTGAAAACGGGGACAATCTTCTAAAAGCCGATGTTGTAATAGCGTTGAATGATAATGGCCACTACTTCTGAAAGTCTTGAAAACATGACAACAAAAATATCAATTCAGTGAAAAAATTCAATCTAAAATCCTAAATAATACCAGGTGTCAAAGGAGCTATGGTCCCCCTGGAGTCATAGTCCGGCCTCCGTAGACAAACACGGAATTAAGCCTGAAACTAGTGTTGTATTGCGTGTAGCGATGAGTGCCCTATACCAACCCACACATTACTACACGGATGGACCATGGTTCCTTCTAATATTACACCGGGATGGAGACATTGACTATCGAGTTTTATCCGTTTGTGGAATTATCCCATAATTATTGCTGGGCGATTATTTTCATTTTGTTATCAAAGTGATGTAATAACAGGGAGGCAATGGATATTTTGTTTTGTTTTAATTTGACACCAAGCGTCCCAAAAGCTTACCATACTTTTGCAAACTGTTTCAAATGGGTCCTAGTATGTTACAACGCTATTTTCGTGCAAAAACAGGATACAATTCCCCATTGCATGTACTGTGATTACAGCAGGCGTGAATTGTGAAAAGTTGTTTTGTTTTGCACACGACATGTTATATCGTTAAAAACATCCTCGTGTCCGTGTCAGTACATTTACGGATGTTGTCTGAGTAGTGTTACTTCATTTACTTGGTACAAGGTATATTCTCTCTGTTACAACTTACACACAACAGGTATGAAATTACGGGATTATATGTTGTCAGAATATTAACATTCCATACGGGTAGTGCTTTTATAACACCACAATAGTTTACCCAATACCTTTTGTTATGCCTACCTTACAATTATGTAAGTCAAAGACATCAGTCTTGCTCACTTTAATATCGACCACTATCTAGTATTAGTAAACTTAACATAAACATAATGTGCACACCCATTGTACGGACCAGGGAATACGACTTATCCTGCTCTCATTTGAAATTTGTAATAACATAATATGGGACACGCTTTACACTCACAGAAATTTTGCGCACGTTAAGTAAAATAACGTAATGTAAAGTAAAATTATGCAAAAAGTACACAATGCGAGGTATTCTTTATTACTAAACCATTTTGTAACTTTTAAAATTACATTTTTGAAATGTATCGGAGATAATTACCGGGGTTTGTAGATATTTTATCGAAATTAAGTAAAACAAAAGTCTAAAATACAATATAATCGGTAAAAGGTGATTTCGCCCAACGTGTTAAGTAAGAATTACCGATATGATTGGTGAAAGTCGTAATCTTTCCCTAATCGCCGGGTAAAATCTCCTCGTGCAATTATACAAGATGGCGAGCGTTAGAGAAACACTCAGCCGGTGGGGAGTTCCTCCGGAATACATTGACAAATTTGAAGGTAAGGAAGTAGTATATCTTTCCACTTTTGGTAATGCCTTTATGTCCTTGTTTTCATGATGTTATTGAAGTCATCTGAAAATCATAAGTTTTGAGAGACTCACAGAAAAAAGTGAAACTTATGTTGTCACCGAGCGTCGTACTACACCGTGCATGCGTTGCGTTTGCATGCATCATTTCATAGCGGCTCATTTGTACATGTGGCCATGTGAAACGTGATTAGGGCGTATGTAGTATGTACATAGGTCAAAATGCAACGATGCAAGGTTATTGATTGATTGATTGATTGATTGATTGATTGATAACTTATGATTTTCAGATGACTTCAATAACATCATGAAAACAAGGACATAAAGGCATTACCAAAAGTGGAAAGATATACTAATTCCTTACCTTCAAATTTGTCAATGTATTCCGGAAGAACTCCCCAGCAATTGTGTAAACAATTGCCTAAAAAATACATCCAAATTCAGTCAAAAATACCCGGTGATTGTGTAAACAATTATCTTAAACTTACATGCAAATTCAGTAAAAAATACCCAGTCATTGTGTAAACAATAACCTTAAACCTACATTCAAATTCAGTAAAAAATACCTAGTCATTTTGTAAATATTTACTAACAAATTAAGCAAAATTTCCCATAATGTTGTGGGTTTTTTACATATCATGTGGTAAAATATTACAAAGCATTTACGTTAAAAAAATGCCTAACTAGTTAAGTAAAATTTATACCTAGCCACTGTGCAAAATAAATACCTAAAATTGCATTTTTATACATAATAGTTTGGGTTTTTTTACCAAACAGAGTTTATGTAAAATTTTACCAAATTGTTTTGGTGTTCTATACGTGCTTCAAAATTATGTAACATTTTACATAACTTAGGTAAACATTTCTGTGAGTGTATAGATAATAACACCGTTTGGATTTTCTTTTAGGATATGAACCTATCCTCACAATTATAATTAACACAAAATAGACATATTTGACCATCGTTATAACGTCCACGACAAATCTATACATACTTTTATTGAAGATTTATTGATGCACCCCAGCATGCTTAGCGCCACTACAGTACCAACAGGGCTTTTTCGCCAAAACAAACAGTGCCAAACATGCGCTGAAGTAATTAACAGCTGGGGTCGTCTGGACTTCCACCTTCTAGTACATGGTGGAGATAGGAATAACTTGGTCAAATATAGGAAAATGAAGTTGAATCCCAACTAAAACATACATATGTGTTATTAGAAAAATAAAGGGTCGTTAAGACAAACAAGAGAGGACTGAATTGAAATCAATTGTACTACTTGCAGAAGGATTTCTTAAAGACCCTCGTTTGACAACATTATAAGCCTTTCATTGTACTGTAATATCAATGGGGATCCAGTATAGACACTGGTGACAGAAATCAGTGGCAATGTGATGAAAATGAAGCATCCTGGTGTTGCTCAAGAAATCTTCTTTGTACTTTTTCAAACTTGAACTACCATAGATTGGATAGAAGCGTTGGATCACCAGTGAAGTTGTCTCCGGAGCCTTTCTTCATCGCTACACAGATGAACGCTCTGTGAAAGTATTTTGGAAAATTAGTGAAACTGCTCGTTATGGAAATTTTTCTGAAACGTCGTATGTGTTTTGGTCTCATCGAAGCTATTCTCTGAAGCAGTGGACCACGGTTAACATATTGCGGGATTAACCAGTGGCCCTTACCTCAGAGTTAAGCTTCGTGGTGGAATTAGGCCTATTTATTGGTATGCTTTGATGCATCAGCACATCTAGATGTATGCAGCTTTTGCAGCTGTATCTATGTTGCTGCGTTTCTTTCTACTTGGGACTCTAAGAGCAATATATATATATGATATGCTTGCATCATTAATTATGTCGTTCCTGTTCCGAAAACAAATCTGCTGCGGTTAGAGCCTTGTCAGTAGTAGCACCACGTATGTGGAATAGACGCCTGTATCCGTTAGAAACGCCACCAGTGTGAACCTTATCAAGTCCACGTTCAGGAATGATCTTTTTCCTTGATAGTTTTCCTATTTGTATTGGCATTTCTTTTTCCTTTCGTATTTTATGATGATTGCGCTTTATGTATAAATATAATTTATTATTATTATTTTACACTCAGTTCTTTGTCCTTTCAAGATAGATGATGATGTTTAGAAGTGTTGCTGTGTTTGTAATTGGGAATGATTGATATAGGGGCAAGATTGATATAATGTAGGTTAACATGCATCTACTATACAGAACCGGGGAGGGATACGATAAAATTGATATTTGGCGTACAGGCTGTATTTGATTGGCGTCTTCATTTCGGAGTATCAAGTATGAATGGGACTCTAGCAAAACTGACGATTACACAAGTAAGTTTAACAATGACGATCTAAACAGTTTACTAAATAAACTAAATGCACTTGAGCCTGCCTGTATCGACCAGAAGATCATCGATAACATGAGTAACACTTTATGTGATTCTCTAATCTACCCTGCCAAAAAGATTGGCGTTGCAAAACACATGAAAAGTAATGACGGTCATTCTAAAAACAGGCATTACATGAAATCTCCTAATGTCAATAAAACAAACAAACCATGGTTCAACAATCACTGCGCACGTAAACGATCAGACTATATCAAACTTAAAAATAAATTGATTAAAGATAAGTCTGCTTTATCTGTCTCTAAACTTAAATATACTATAAAAAAGGCCAATAATGATTACTTTAATGACATAAATTCTGAACTTAAAAAATTGAAGAATACCGATCCTAAAAAATATTGGAACCTCTTAAATAAAGCTAACACTAAGTCCAAAAATAAGAAATGCCAAGTTGAGATCGATGACTTGTATAATCATTTTAAAAATTTGGGTTCTTCTTATGATTCTGACCATGATGAAAATGTTTTTGATCCCAGAAAAATTACTCACTCTATTAATGAATTCATAAACAACCCGATTACTATTGATGAGGTAAATAAAATCAAAAACAAACTCAAGAACAATAAATCATGTGGTCCTGACTCTATTGTTAATGAATTCATAAAATAATGCCCGCCCCTTGCCATTAATATCATTACTAAACTTTTAAACATTGTGTTAGATTCCGGTATTATTCCAAATTCTTGGTGCCTAGGATATATTGTACCCATTTATAAGAACAAAGGCTCTGTAAAGGACCCTAACAACTATAGAGGTATCACGTTACTTAGTTGTGTTGGTAAATTGTTTACTGCAGTACTTAACGCCAGACTTACAAAATATCTCGATGCCACAGGTTTGATTGGTGAAGAGCAAGCTGGTTTCAGGGCGAACTATTCAACTATGGATCATGTCTTCACTATGCACTGTATCATTGACTTATATCTCAAAAATAAAAAAGACTATATTGCGCCTTCGTTGACTATAAGAAAGCATTTGATTTAATCAATCGGTCTGATCTATGGTCAAAGCTAATTGCGAATGGTATAAATGGCAAGATTATTACAGTTATATATAACCTTTATAAACATGCCAAATCATGTGTTAAAGCAAATAATTCAATATCTGATTATTTCAGTTGTAACGTTGGTGTTCGACAGGGTGAAAACCTCTCCCCCCTGCTCTTTTCAATTTTTCTCAATGATCTCGAATCTTCTTTCAGAAGGGATGGGGTTCCTGGTCTAAATTTTATCAACGCTGAAACAATCAAGCACCTAAGTGATGATGATGTAGAAATGTTTTTAAAATTGTATGTATTACTTTATGCAGATGACACTATTATTTTAGCTGAAACTGCTGATGATCTCCAAAAGGCTCTTAACTCACTTAATAATTATTGTAGATCTTGGCATCTTACAGTAAATGCTAGTAAAACGAAAATTGTGATATTTAGTCGTGGTAAAATTAGAAACAGACCCAAATTTAATTTTGGTTCTGAAACAATTTCTGTTTGTGATGACTATACATATTTGGGTGTTGTATTCAATTACAATGGTAATTTCAACAAGGCAATCAACAAACAGGTTTCTCAAGCCAAACATGCTATGTTCGCATTGCTTACCAAAGCTTCTAAGCTTCATCTCTCTATTGATATCACTTGCGATCTATTTGATAAGTTAGTATTGCCTATTCTGTTATATGGATGTGAATTATGGGGTTTCTGCAATCTTAATCAGTTAGAAATTTTCTACAGAAACTTTCTTCGAAGAATCCTGAAAGTAAACAAACTGACAGCAAACTGCATGCTATATGGTGAAGTTGGTAAATATAAAATTGCCAGTAAAATCAAAAATAAAATTGTAAATTTCTGGAGTAGAATTGTGACTGGCAAACAATCTAAGTATTCTTACAGATTATACAGCTTAATATTGTGCTTACATAACTCTGAAAGTTCGGAGTATTTATCTAGCTGGATCAACAATTTAGTCAATACTCTGAATGATTGTGGTTTTAATAATGTTTGGTTTCTCCAAAATCAACTTAATCCAATTTGGCTAAAGAGAGCTATATCACGCAGGCTTGCTGATATTGATATACAGAACTGGTCTAGTGAGGTTTACCAAAATACTTCTTGTACTAATTATAGATGCTTCAAAGCTAATCCTTCTTTCGAAGATTATCTTACTAAATTAGACAATGGCAACAGATTTCTCCTTACAAGATTTCGTTGCAGGAACATTAAATTTCCTAACAATATGAATAGATTTAGTGCCATTAATGATGATAAAACCTGTAAATTATGTACTATTGATAGCATAGGTGATGAATATCACTATCTGTTTGACTGTAACTTCTTCATCACACAGAGAACAAAATATGTATTACCACACATTCCAAGACATTCAACTAACTCCAAAATGTATGACCTATTAAACTCAAACAATATTATGGTGCTCTTGAACCTCTGCAGATTTATAAAAATTCTGAATGTAAAGTTTTCTTCCTAAATTGTGTGCTCATGTTTATATTATCTTTATCTTATTTTTAATATTTTTATACAGTATGTCCTTTTTTATTTTATTTTTCATTTGTCCACATAAGTTTGTATACCATTATCTTTTTTCTTTTCTTTTTTCTTTAGTGAACGTAATACTCTACACTTTTGTCCTTATAATTGCTAATGTGTTATTTATTACATGTAGTTCCGTACCGTAGTATAGTAATTAAATTAGTTGCATTATATTCTATTATTGTTTTCGCGCTATAGCGCCATCAATCTGTATCGTGTTTTTGACTATCTCTAATACCCGGAAGGGGTCTATAGAGATTAAATAAAAGTTCAAAGGGTAACCTTTGAACCGAAACTGAAAAAAAAAGCCACTTGCAATTACGTTTAGTGTCCGACCATGTTTCCAACATCTTTTCCTCTACAAAGAATGGTTGTAACCTTTGAAGATGTAAAAACATCTGTAGTGGTTGTGATTGCATTTCTAGCGACGAAGTCCTAGGAAATGAAATATTCCCTTTTGGACTGAAAAGCAAATTTATTTCACGAAAACTACATAATAATAGTAATAAATAATATAAAGAGTCGGAAAAGCTAGCGTGAAAGAACTAAACAAAGGCTTTTAAAGCTACACATTTTCGAACCCAGTCTCTCTGGCTAACAACCCGTATCGAGTACTGCTGATTTAAGACAAGAATACCTACTTACGAGCACAGTACACGCCTGCGTTGTATTACCATCTCTCACTCTTCTTAATTATGCTCTTTGCCAACTGCTAGTTTTGTTAAGTGCTTGTGTGGGAGGCAGTTCCGTAACAATTCCATTAGTTAAACTCTTCGTTGATTGCTAATTAGAGGTAATTTCCAGACATAGCCGTTTTCGTTAAGTATGACCGTGACAATTACCCCACATTCACATACACAAATAGTTCAAAACACTTTATAAACTATTTCACGTTTAGTCGTGAGCTGAAACCTTAGATGCATCATAAGTATAGTAACTCAATTATGAAGGCGTCGCGCGAATATTGCAAACTCGTAATATTTCGATAATATTTTACCTCGATTTCATTATACAGATTGGTGTAAATGTTAACATTGTAACATAAAATTAGGATAAAATCATGGTTACTAAAACTGCCGCTAGTACCTGCTACTGTTCGGCTATTTTAATTGTACCGCACAGGTAAACTGTACAGTTCCCGATCAAGAATATATCTATTTAGATACTGGCAGTCTATAGTATAATCAGTTTTAAATTGGCGAGAAATGTTCGGTTTTTATCTCTCCGCGCGCAAAAGTAATCCAATCGTAAGCGCGCGATTATGGATGTACGAACGCATCACGTATATGGTGCACAGTGCGCTCTTTACCTTCATGCACGCCCGTGTCCTTCTGTATTCATTCGCTGCTGTAATGAGGCTTCACAAATATGGAATTGATCAAACTATACAAACCACGATGCCGGGTATACGGTCATAGCTGTGTACTAATTGGCGTGATTTTCGGCATAATACACTTAATATGATATTTACAGCACCACGCCTCACCACACTTTCTTCTAATGGCATTATATAACAATACTCAGTTTAAAAATCAAGAATGAAAAACGATGCGGTTTCGAAGTATGCATGGTGCAGTCTCTGAGATCATCGACCGACTGAAGTGTACTATTGAACGAGTTTCATTCATTTTGGTAATTGAAAAAATAACCCTCACACAATTGGCATTGAAAAGCAAAAACAAAAACTATTCATTTTATCATTTCTTTTCTGTTTTTTCGCATATTAATCGTCAATAAGTATGAAAAAGGACAGTTAGGCTCGTACTCAGTTTACAATATTAAAAAATCCTTGGACGTCGTCTTATGCAGACATTTTCATTTTGTCTCTCTATGTAGTAACGGCAAATTGAAAAAACGAACATTGAATTGATAAACAACACTGGCGCGGCTTGAATAGCATGGACGATATCAAAGTTATATGTGTGATATTTGCTTTCATGTATATGATGAATTTATAATGTTTAATGAAAAGTTCGGTCGGCAGGTGCTGTGAAAAGTGTACTTTAATACATAGGCTACGACTATAGAAGTATTATTATGGTCTGAAATTAAATTGATTCAAAATATAATTAGATAACTCAATATTAGATTCCAAGCATGTAACATTCTATACGTAAGAATAATTGTGCATTGGTATTTGAAAAATTCTTTAATTCGTGCTTCATAAGTGCAACGATAGTCTCAGTATCAAATGTGTTTTAGCCACGTTTGACGAGATATCGATCATATCGTATATTTATTCTCAAAAGCTCTCCTTTATAATAACAAAATCGTACAATGTCTTGCTAAAAGTGCCCTAGAATACCTGATGTTACATTCTCATGGCGCTTGCAAGTAGATCTGAAATATGCTAACGTGGGACCGAGATTATATTTATGCGAGCCGCACAAACGAATTTAAGAATTGATCATTCACTTGACACAAACATAGGAGAAAATATATTGGTTTATAATATTTTCTTGATATTAATCATGAAAACAATATATCCACTTCAAGTGAAAAAGGACAGTGAATGACATTATTGAGAAATTAAAACTATTAAAGATAAATTATGGCCACAGTGGACCTAATTTAATCAATGTTTCTGTCGACCAAACCCCATTCAGTAATACTTTGTAATCTCTTTTTAATTCGACACCCGTCTGGAAGGTTTTCTCTTCTTCAAACAACCTTATTCTGGCGACTGAAAGAAAAATAATTCAATTGCTTTAACTTTAAGGATAGACAAGATTTGTTGGCCTTCATTTTTCAAATTTAATAATGCGTTTGATTAAAAGAAAATGGATGTTATTGCTAGGAACCATTCGATTAAAACGCATCACTTTGAATCATGTTGTCCATAATCAAGAAAACATAGACCTTAAAGCAATTGACCTACTTCGTCCTTAGCCATTGCAAATATGTTTTATTGCTTTTATTCTCTGAATATTGAACCAAACCATCATGGTCAAACACTCAATGTGATGCCCTAGTCTGAAATCACATTGTTAAGAGTTGTAGTTAAATATAAAACCTATTTTAATACACATTTTAAAGGGAATCAATCAAAGTGTTTACTATTCTCTGATTTAGTTGGGATTAGAAAAGCAATTTAAGTCCACTAAATCATAAATCCAAATGAATATTCATTTTAATAAAGAATCAGTAATATCGTGCAATTTCTTGAACTGTTAGCGGAACTTATTTCATTGGTGAGTTGGTATAACATGGCTATATATTATTTCATTTGGGACAAAATATTTAAAATGTGTCTTAAACCTAACCCCTGTTTAGGATTTTTGACCGGGATCACAATTCTCGAAGAAAATCACCAACTAAATCGCCGGGAACCGGCCGGGATTCGATCCGGGGACCATCCGGACTACGACCCTACATGTATGTCCCATCAACTAAGCCACGGCCCCCAGTTACTCGTTCGCGTAGTATACCGCGCTCACTATAATAGGCTCGGTTGTTAACGTCGTCGAAATCCGTCGCCACAGGCGCTTGGAGATGCACTTAGGATTAGCATTTTGTAGCACACAGGGAGGTTAGTGTTAAGATGTTGTCAACTATTGTCTGATGTATCCATATACGCTCATTGTGAGTATAAGCTGTTCAGCCAATCGAAGGGCAACATGTCAGAAAAACTTAGACTGAATATGCAAACGTAGGATGAGTTGAAGCATACAACTCTTATGCCATATTCACGTATATTAACCTTTTGTGTGGAAGGAAATTGGTTTGAAAGAAATTCAAATAGTATAAATGCTCGACGTATCAAAATAAATCCCGTTGTCGCGTCAGAATCATGTCCCGATGTCGCATCTATAGTCTCTGTTTGTGATAATAGTATTACGCACATTGATGCATTGAGTTGACACGTTACAATATTCAAAAAGATTGCACATCAGTAGGAAACAGAATTATTTGAAAAAAGTAATAAAAAGAAGGACAGTTGATATTTTGAATTTAATTCAGTATACCTTGATTTTTACCCGTGCAATTCACAGGCAAATTAAGTCACCAAAATGTGGTTGTAAATTAATTATCCATCACATCAAGGCATATTTTCATGAGCTGGGACAAGCCAACAAAATATATTGTGATAGCCAGATCTCGTAAGGTTCCATAACAGGTAAAGGCAATTGCTAAACACAATTAGAGCATAGAGTATAGTTCGTAGCTGTATACGTTGGTAATATTGAAATTTCCCAATATTCCCGGGTACAGCAGGGTGTGTTTTTCTTGTCGCCTAAAGGAAACTAGTCTTCGAAACTGGAATCGTATTGAAATGAGAGGGATAGGGGTTAAAAGGACTTATGCTGTATTGGCTAACTGTAATTATAAAATGTATCGGTATAAGCATGTTCTGATGTTGTTCTCAATCATTTCACAGGTGCTTTGAAAGCGCAGCCCTTGGTTTTTAATGGAACATATCTAGTAGATTCCGTTGTCATTTTTGTTGTTCGTGTCCTCATTTGTTGTACTGAATGTCTTTAAAAATATTCTCGTATTTCAAATTTCAATGCTTAGTTATTAGTGATTTGAGACGCGTCGATGTAATTTAAGGTAGGTCTACATGATGAATACCGTTTGTATTTTATGTTATAAGATTTTACGCTACTGAACCAATAGCAACACGTCATAACTGCCCGAAATGTCTATTCTTAAAGAATGCATGTTTGAATGTCAATTCCGGAATAATGAGCTCAGTAACAAATTATTATATAAGCGACGTTATAAGTTTGAATAGGATTTAATGAAAGCAAAGGCTTCTGACATCTATTATAAAAAAGGTTTTAAAACACTATACCATGACAAATAATGTTTACACAAATTGATTTAACTTCAAATTAACTTGAAAATATAAATCCCTAAGCCACAATCGACTTTTAAATCCCCATTCAGTAACACTTTGTAATCTTTTTTAATTCGCCACCCTTCTGGAAGGTTTTCTCATCTTCTAACAAACTTATGACTGAAAGAAAAATAATTAAATTGCTTCAACTCTTAGAATAGACAAGATTTGTTGACCTTCATTTTTCAAATTTAATAATGCGTTAGATTGAAAAATGGATAGGAACCATTTGATTAAAACGCATCACTTTGAATCATGTTGTCCATAATCAAGAAAACATAGACCTTAAAGCAATTGACCTATTTCGTCCCTAGCCATTGCAAATATGTTTTATTGCTTTCATCCTCTGAATATTTAACCAAACCATCATGGTCAAACACTCAATATGATGCCCCGGTCCAAAATCACATTATTATGAGTTGTGGTTAAGTATACTTGCTTAATTCGGGTCGTGTCCCCGATCTACGATGGCTCTCCACACTCTTCTGTCGTTCATTGCTGTCTTTATGTTACTCGCCTCCAGTCCAGTATCTTGCTTGAGTAGGTCGATAAATGTCAGAGCAGGTCGTCCCGGCTTTCTTTTGCCATGTTTGGGGATCCAGTGCACCAGTTTGTATACTGGCTCCTCACTTCTGTAACAGTGGCCAGCAAACCTTGTTCGTCTCTTCCGGATCTTTTGGCTTATTTTGGGGAGGTCACCATACAGTTGGGTGTTTGGTATATGTTGTTTCCAGTTGACATTGAGTACTGCTCGCAGCATTCTGGTGTAGCAGCCATCTAGCTCTTTCTGTAACTTGGGAGTAATGGTCCAAGCTTCGCATCCATATAGCAGAACTGACTCCACCGTTGAGGCAAACAGGCGAAGTTTGAATTTCCGAGATAGAGTTGACTTCCATATTTTGCTCATTTTGCTACATGCTCTCCATGCTGCTGCTTTGCGTTGCTTAATGTCTTTTGCCGTACTCTCCATCCAGGCACCAAGATATTTAAAATCTTGAACTTCATCCAGCTTGTTGCCATCATTGAGACCGACCTTTGCTACTGATGTCTCAACTCTTTGCAGGAGATCTTGTGCTTGATGAAATTTCTCTGACAACAATGCAATGTCATCGGCGAAGTCAAAGTCTGTCACCATCTCTGGCCCAATCCGCCTACTTCTACGCCTGTTAAGATGAAAACCAAGCTCTTCTTCTCTCCCCTCTATGGCTATCCTCAGGGCAAAGTCCAGCACAATCACAAACAGATATGGGGCGAGTGTGTCTCCCTATAGAACTCCAGCCAATATTTCAAACTGTGCAGTCTCTCCGTCAGGTGATATTACCTTAGCCATGGTATTCTCGTACATTCCTCCGATTGCTTCAAAGACCTGTTTTGGTAATCCATAAGCTCGCAGAATTTTCAGCATTTTGCCACGGTGGATTGTGTCGAAGGCCTTTCTGAAATCAATGTAGGTGATTACTGCTTCTAGGTTATTGGCTTTAACTCCTTCTATGAGCCTCCTCAGTGCCAGTATGTGGCCCGCTGTCGTCCTTCCAACCCTGAAGCCGTTTTGATTGGTTCTCAAATGCTGATCCAGCTCTGGTCTGATTCTGTTCAGGATCATTCTGTTGTATGTTTTGGCAACAATAGAACTTAGGCTGATACCTCGGTAATTGCCTCCTAGACTAAGATTCCCTGATTAAGTATACAACCTATTTCAATACACATTTTAAATGGAATCAATCAAAGTGTTCACTATTCTCTGATATAGTTGGGATTAGAAAACCAATTTAAGTCCACTAAATCATAAATCCAATATTCATTTTAATTAAGAACCAGTAATATCGTGCTTTTTCTTGAACTGTTAGCGGAACTTATTTCCTTGGTGAGTTGGTACAACACGGCTATATATTATTTCACATGGGAAACAATATTTAAAATATGTCTTAACCCTAACTGTGGTTTAGTGTTTTCGACTGGGATCACAATTTTCGAAGAAAAACACCAACTAAATCGCCGGGAACCGGCCGGGATTCGATCCGGGCACCATCCGGACTACGACCCTATGTCCCATCAACTAAGCCACTGCCCCCAGTAACTCGTTCGCGCAGTATACCACGCTAACTTTATAGGCTGGGTTGATTATGTCATCGAAATCCGTCGCCACAGGCGCTTGGAGATGCACTTAGGATTAGCATTTTGTAGCAATCAGGGGGTTAGGGTTAAGATGTTGTCAACAAATGTCTGATGTTTCCCTTTTACTCTCATTGTGAGTATAAGCTGTTCAACCAATCGAAGGGCAACATGTCAGAAAGACTTAGACTGAATATGCAAACGTAGGATGAGTTGAAGCATACAACTCTTATGCACGTAACCAATTTCCTTCCACACAAAAGGTTAATACCTTTTGTGTGGAAGGAAATTGGTTTGAAAGAAATTCAAATAATATAAATGCTCGACGTATCAAAATAAATCCCGATGTCGCATCAGAACCATGTCCCGATGTCGCATCTATAGTCTCTGTTTGTAATAATAGCATTACGCACATTGATGCATGGAGTTGACACGTTAAAATATTCAAAAAGATTGCACATCAGTAGGAACCAGAATTATTTGAAAAATAGTAATAAAAAGAAGGAAAGTTGGTCTTGAAATATCTGTTGGCCCGGTGGCCGAAACAAAAGTGGGAACATTCTATTTACGTTCTTGAAAGATGGCAAACTAAGACGGAGATATTTTATTTATGAGGGTACTGTTCTAAATATGACATTTTTAGGTACGAAGCAGCTCTCTCATAATCATGATAATTAGAATCTTAGAATTCTGCCCTAGTCACACAAATGTGTAAAGTAACATCCGGGAGTAACATCGACACGAAAAGCACCCCGTGAAAAGGTCAGATGCATACCGATTAATATAGCGCGTTAATTCACCTGTGTGTTTCCCATACGCGCCTGTTGAGAGCATTCCCTCCTGTCTGTTAAATGCATGCCGATTTATGAAGTTCTCTACCTTCTCTGTGAGTTTCCCCATGTGTGCCTGTTGTGTGTGTGCCCTAGTGTTTTATTTGACGTATTCGAGTTCGATGACATGATCAAAAAAAGTGTGCACATGCCGGAACTTAATGTTCTGCCCACTATGGTTCATTTTTTTAAATAATATAGCTCTACTCGAAACGTTGGTAAATTCACAGGACAAATGGTCAGTTTACAGAGATCTTTTAAGTATTAAATTACTGATTGTAAGATGGGCTTTAGGAAAATGTATCGTTGTAGGGCCTATATAATATTCTTGCATTCGACGAACGTAGAAAAATACACAAGAAGCGCTAGGAAAATAGTCGCATTTGAATGAAATGTATCAAAATGAACTCTAATAATGGGATGCACATAGGCAGCATGGATTCATGAAAGGTCGGTCTTGCCTCACAAATCTTCTTACCAGCTTAGACACAATAACAGCCGGACTAGACGAAGGAAGCGGGATCGACGTCATCTACTTGGACTATGCTAAAGCATTTGATACAGTACCGCACAGAAGACTAATCAACAAGTTACAGGCGTATGGCATAGGAGGTAATATATTACACTGGATAGAAGAGTTCCTCACCAATAGGAAACAGAAAGTGAGTGTCCGGGGAACGGACTCAGACGTACTCAGCGGCGTTCCTCAAGGAACTGTTCTGGGACCACTATTATTTGTTTTATTCATAAACGACCTGCCAGACAACATAAGCTGTGAAATATCAATGTTCGCAGATGATACTAAGATATACCGCACGATCAACAACGACAACGACAGACTCAATCTACAAAAAGATCTACTCCACACCTGGTCAGACACATGGCTGCTTAGATTCACCGCCAAGAAATGCAAGAAAATGCACCTAGGTTATGATAACACCGGAGCAAGCTACCACCTGAACAACATACCACTAGAAGAAACTAAGGAAGAAAAGGATTTAGGAGTGGTGTTCACCCAGGACTGCAAACCCAGTAAGCAGTGTGCCAAAGCAGCGGTTCGAGCCATGAACTGTCTACGAGTAGTAAAGAGAACATTCAGATACTTTGACAACAATAGCTTCAAAGTGCTATACAAATCGTACGTCCGACCTCATCTAGAATATTGTGTCCAGGCTTGGTCCCCATACCTTAAAAAAGACATCATCGCCTTGGAAAGGATTCAAAGGAGAGCAACCAAGATGGTACCCCAACTAAGACACCTTACTTATGAAGACAGAATGACAAGCTTAGGCATCATATCATTGGAGAAGAGAAGAACTAGAGGAGATCTCATCGAGACTTTCAAGATTTTGAAGCAGCTTGAGAAAGTCGGCCCATCAGACTTCTTCACTCCGGCCCAAGCAACACACACCACAAGAGGACATCAATTGAAAGTTTATAAGCCGGCACTACATAAGAACCTCAACTGCAGGAAAAACTTCTTCACAATGAGAGTCATCAATCAATGGAACGAGCTACCAAGAGAGGTGGTCAATGCAGAGACAGTAAACTCTTTCAAAAATAGACTGGATAAACATTGGAACGAAGTACGATATGAAATCAAAAAGGCTAACAGCCTAATCTAAATATTCCATCAAACCTTAAGTGTAAGTGTAAGTGTTAAAGTAAACATGTGTTTAAATAAACCACTCAGATAACGTACACGTATGTTGATCTGCAGGTGAACCACGGACGAGTTAAAAGTTAAAAGTTTCTTTTTCGGTTTTCAACAACTGTTTAATTATAAACACTCGCCAGACCTCATGGGTGAGAACTCGAAGGGTATATGCCCATTGGGCTCTTGACAGCTATAATAGATACGACGTTTTCCTCCTTCAAATGATCTATATCCGTCTGAGTACGTCGAGTCTACGTCCCTCGGTCAGTTTCAACAACTTGTTGCAAGGCCAGTCGGGTTTAATGATATTAAAAGTACGTTCAAACTGTAAGACATTTCTGTGATTTTGCGTTGACCGTAATCAAATTGACCGTTAAAGTAACGGTTATTACCGTGGTTTTGTATTTAACGATATTTTGTATATCAAAATACAATAGATTGACGTATTTATATACATTTGACTGTAAAATAACGGGATAATATTACTATCTGCAGTGATTTTACAGGTCAAAATAAATATATATATGTTATTTAACATCGGAACTGTAAGAAATGTCTGGTTTTAACGTTGACCGTTATTTAATTTACAGTCAAAGTAGCGGTAACTACCGTGGTTTCGTATTTTATACAATAGATTGGCGTCTTTAATTATACATTTTACTGTAAAATAACGGGATGATATTACTCTCTGCAGTGATTTTACAGGTCAACATTAATATCTGTTATTTAACATCGGAACTGTAAGAAATGTCTGTGTTTTAACGTTGACCGTAATTCAATTTACCGTCAAAGTAACGGTAACTACCATGGTTTCGAATTTTAACGGTATTTTGTGTATAAAAATATATGACAGTTTCAAGATGTGACAAAGTCATTTCGAGCAAGGTAGCTACGGATCTAATTGCCGTGACAGCATTGTACAACCCTGTCATGATGATGGCGTTATTGACTTTGTCTAGAGAATTCACCATCAACGAATAAAAACATGCCTCCTATGTAGTGAGTCGATAATGAAGTTAACGCAGGTATGATCAATCCAAATAAGATTGAGTACTGTTCATCGTGTCTAGAGGAAATGTGTGTCCACAAACGAGGGATATATAACTTCCGAAATAAAAAAAAAATCTTCTAAATAATATACTTCTTTAATAGTCTTTGATTCCTAGTGCATGAGAGTATATCCTTTTATCAATTTACTGTGTAAATTCCATACCATTCCAACGCAAACTTCTTGAGATACACAGTTTTATAGTTAGTTATTTAAGGGGGCTGTTAACCCTAAAAACATGAAATTTATCAAGCGCGGTAACTTTTGAACTATTAATGTGATGTATATAAAATTATACATTTTTGGAAAGGATTTTAGTCAAAAAATCCATTTTTGGTAAAAAATTCACTAACAATTGTGATATTTCTAATTTAATTCAGTATATCTTGATTTTTCCCCGTGTAATTCACAGACAAATAAAGTCACCAAAATGTGTTGTAAATTAATTATCCATCACATCAAGGCATACGTATTTACATGAGCTGGGACAAGTCAACAAATATTGTGATAGCCAGATCTCGTAAGGTTCAATAACAGGTAGAGGCAATTGCTCAACACAATTAGAGCATTGAGTATAGTCCGTAGCTGTATACGTTGGTAATATTGAAAATTCCCAATATTCCCGGGTACAACAGGGTGTGTGTTTCTTGTCGCCTAAAGAAAATTAGTCCCAAAGTTCTTAATCAGAGTATTATTAAAAGCTAATACCTTCATGTAGCCACCATCTGAGTTTTTGTTGTTGAATTAACACTGTCAACGCGGCAGTCATCTGCAGACGACAGTTCCAAAAGTTCACAAAATATTTCACAAATGTCAACATTGTTGAATTTCACCACCATATTTGAAAGCGCCATGAGAAATGCATTCAAACAAATACAAACATGCCTAGTATTGATTCAGTATTTCTTAAGACAAGACTTTAAAAGTTGGGAAAGGTTTTTGAAAAATCTGTTATGTATATTATATGGTAAAACTAATATCCCGCATGAAAAGCGTTAAGATGGAAATCAATACACACTGCACGTGCGGTATCTCTGAAATAGAATGCATAGGAACTTCAGCTTGTTACTTATGAAAACATTTCGCTGTGAAAGTAAGTATGGCTATCCGCCGATCAACCTAACTCTGAAAGGTCAACGACAGTCAACAATTGCGTGTATTTACTCTTTGCCATGATGTGGCGAACGGAACGTGTGCATCACTCAATAACTGGAAATATATCGCCTTGGAATCATGTCAACCCGAGCATTCTTATGGGTCAACGAGAGTCAACAGTTGGAATAATTATTTGCTCTTGCCATGATACACGTGTAGTAAAAGAACATTTTAAAGTTATCCCATTACTTGAGTTAGGCTATCGTATCACTCGAATCATACATTGTCTGATGTTCATTCACTTATTAGAAAGGGTCCGGTATATTGTGCATCTTCTCTTTGTATCTGCACTTAGAGACCAAGAATACTTAGTTTCTGTATGAAGTCGATTCCTCCCGGCATATTTTGTATTCGTTGATGATACAATCGCTAGACATAGTCAAAGAGCACATTCTGCATGACAAAATAGTACAATGTTGACACTCGCCTCAACCGGTAATACCCGCCGAAAGAACTTTTTCAAGTTGTCATGAACGTGATTGTAATATCGGATTGACTTTACGACAAGTTGTTGCAACTTTCCGATGCAGACGTACTCGGACAAATATAGATATTTCAAGGAGGCTAGTGTCGTATCCGTACCTGTTGAGAGTTTAACGGACACCTGTTCTGCGATTGTTCACCACGCAATTGGTCCGAATACGTCAACTTAACCGCTGATCAATCACAAAATCCAAGAAAGTTTTTACACAACTTGAAGGTGGTTCAGCGGCCGCACAACAACAATTACTTAACAATTCTTAAACAACTAAGAAAGTTTAAGCTATTTCCATGATTGTCCATTGTTTTCAGAGAAATCGGCGTCACTTTTATAGGAGAAAATATAATTCGGGTCGGTGGAGCTAACAGTTGTAGTGTCGCGTCCGACCCCGGGAGCAGTCCTCAGTAACGGCATACCGATCAGGTCTTCTGAAACTACTTTCTTCCTCGACTGACAGTCAATTACGTGTATTTGTTAATATTTTCATTAAAGGTCCTACTTATTGAGATCATGTATGGTGTCATTGGAAAGCTTAGATTGTATAGAATATGTTATTTTTTATTTCATCTCAACCTAATAAACTTGGAATGACCAATAGGCAATACAAACTTTCGAGTACAGACCTCCCCCCCCCCCCCCCCCCCCTTATACCTTGGGATAAATAGTCAAAACGGGGTTTAGAATTGTGACGTCACCCCAGGCACAGAAATTCATCCTCATCCTATTCAACCCATTCATCCAAGTCCGAGATCGATACCAAACAGACAGTACTGCACGCAGAGCTACTACGCAAATAGATACAAGAGAGGCATGCATCACAATGGACAATGAGTTTGTTTACATTATCGGGTCCCTTGCATGACGTCATACAAGAATCTTGATTTTTACCTCTCCACTTCCGGGTTTGCGTCCGTCCTACATCGGTTCTAATGCTATTTATTATTTACAGTGGCATTTTGGGACGTGGACTCCCCTGGTGGACACCACCATTTTTTTAAGCTTTCCAATGATATATAATTTGGCTATATTTCGATTTTCAATGAATAGCACCTTTAACGGGTTTTTGGCAACCATAATTATTTTCTGCGCTACTGAAAGTGCTCTGACGCTCTACGGAAGCCCTCTAATATGCCACATCGACCTATCGCATGCATCGTTAATCCAACCACTAGGTGTAAACTGGACACAGGGCGTTGTACAGCTTGTGCAAGCATTCCTTAGATCTCAACCCCAGTAGTTAGACAGGGTCACTTGTCAGGGGGGAGGGTATTTTTCCCCGGTGAACACAAGTTCGACCCGGTGGCGTAGTCAGGTTTTTCATGTAACATTTTTGATTTGCCGTCGAGTAAGAACATTGACAAGCGGTTGCGTTCCCACACAGCCGTGAAAAACTGCAATTTCCAACTAAATTTGTCTGTCTTCCTTTCTCCTTTCCTTTCCCTTTTCCCTCTTCTCCCTTTCTTTCCTTCCTTTGCCTTCCCGATTTCCGCTGCCTTCCCGATTTTCCGGTCAATTTTTTTTCTTCAGGGGGGGGGGGGGGGGGCACTCTGCCCCCCCCCCCCTCCCTTCCCCTTCCCCCCGTCTGGCTACGCTACTGCTCAACCCATAACATCCGATGAGCATGGTATGGTAAGCTTTCAAACGGCAAGTGTGTCCATGAAGCTGCAGTATTATAACTCTTGCTGCGTTCCCGAAAAACGCACGTCTATTTACCATTTAAAGTGAACTGTTCCTAGCAAATCAAAACGTAGTCGGAATTGTCATATTTATTGCAGACGGAGGGCCTATTTTTAGACATAGAGAGTTGGATTAGCTCTGGGCGTGTTTCCGGAAGTAAACAGTCTCGAGTACTAATCGTGGGTAGTCTATATCAAGCGACCTATGACATCGGAGATCAACAGAGGGCAGCATATCATAACAGCAGTGGATGTCTTCTGAGGAGGACGTGTGTTACACGTCCAAAATACACAATGTAAATAATCAATGTGCTGCATGTTTCTTTACAAACTAAATTTTTATATTTTTAGTAATACGTATGCTCTAATACATTCTGGTACAGTTGTAGTAAACAAACATATATCATGATGCTATTCGTTGATGGGGAAGTCTCTAGACTAAGTCGATCACGTCATTCTCTTGACAAGATAAGTTATACACAGTGAGCAGAGCATTAAACAAATCCCGGAGTGTGTAACCTATTTACGATATCTAAGAGCTCTTATAGGGGTACAGTACACAATGGAATAAGTTCGACATGTACACATGAGAAAATCACAGCTAAATTCGGGAACTTTTTTATATTATATTTATCGGTTTGCATCCGCAGCAAACGCGCAAAACAAGCCTCGTGCCTACAGGGAACACTCACGTATTTAGGAAACTGTATTTTAAATCGGTATGCATCCGTCCTGGGATCCGAACTTTACACGATGATCATGTAACAACGATGTCACTTAAATACCAAACAGAATTTTCATTCATCCGCACTCTTGACATTTTGTTAGTCATAATAATTTTCAAACACACTGGTTGTTTCTGGATTACGGTTGGGGTACTGTTCTGTTTAGAGAATAATGACTGCGTAACAGCTGTTTTTGTGAATTTGTTTTGAAATCAGGGGTTGTTGTTATGGTCTGAGGAATTGTCCGAAGGGTCGTATCCCCTAAGGGACACTTCTGAACGACCATAACAAGAATCGAGGATTTAAAATAAAATTCACGAAAACAGCTGTTAAGCAGTCATTGTTCTCATTGAATATTTTGTTTAGGGGTGAGGCTTTAATTTGATTGGTGGGTCAATGAGCAAAACAATCGAACACTTTGACGCAGTACTTTCGGGCAATTATTAGTGACCTGCACTTCAATTTGATTGGAACGCACTCGGTACGCAGCTATCGCGATTATTCATGAAGTAATGATTTTTTGTCAAGATTCGCGCTCATTTTTCCTACAGGTTTCAACATTATAATGGCTCTCAAACCACCGTAAATATTAGGTGGAGGACGTTAAAAACATCATACTGGACCTTTTAAGTAATTAGTTTCAATGTTTCAATATTCAAGCTGAACAAGATGGCTTCAGGAGAGTTTTCCATAACCCCAGTAGCTTCCAGGGCCCTAACGCGGGCCTTGGACCTCACCCACTTGATGTGGATGATGTTTAAGTTTAAATTTGAATGTGCACATTTTGTGATTTTATTTTACTCCTGTTACCTAATAGTAATACCTATATTCAGGAATAATTGGGTTTTTTTGTTAGTAGGCATGTGAGAAAATGCCTAAATTACTGCTTCAGAATGCTGAATGTTTGCCTTAAAAATGCCGAGCTTCCAGGAGCTTCGCCCCTGGACCCCACCCAAAGCCCTAAGGCCGCCCATGGACCCCACCGATTGGTAGCTCCACTAGGTTTGCTCACGCCGCTCACAAGGATACAACATTTGCCCCATCAAAACAGTCCTGGATACCACCTTGCTCCTAACGATAATTTAGTTGGCTTTCAAATGGCGTTGGTTTGATAGCACGCAGTTATGACAGTAATCACACATACATCAATGATATCCCATAGAAAACCATTTCTAGTGCAACTTTGCTGTTGTTATTCGCGGTCATTAAAATCGCCATAACTTTAAAAGTATCCATTTGATTTTATTGAATGAGGTATCAAACTGCGGAGAAGAAATTTGCTCATTTAATGTTTATCTCAGATATTTGGTTCTGATTATCTATTTTGAATTAGCCAACATCAAAGCACCTGGTCAGGGACTTTTTGTGCTAGGTGTATAACAGTGGCGTTATTTAAAAATGTTGAATACTGTCAATCTCATATCAGATTGCCGCATCAACGGATTCAATATTGCGTGGTTTAATGCAATAAAACATATTTGCAATGGCTAGGGACGAAGTAGGTCAATTGCTTTAAGTAGTCTTTGAGGACTCTGTGAAATATGGACAACATCATTCAAAAGTGACTCTCTTTAATCAAATATTTCATAATAAGAACATTCATATTTCTAATCAAATAACCCACTGTCAGACACGGTAAAAGCCTTTTTGCATCAGAAATCGTATAAAGGTCAAGTGAAGTGTACAACATACGTGATTGCAAGGCAATTGTATGCAGACAGAGCGTATTTCTAATTGATTTGTAAATAAACGGAAAATAATGTGCATACGTGAAAAATTGTGAACAAGTGCACCGATAGAAAATATATGGGCGATTCTGCCATTCTTTATTCTCTATCCCTTATGAAAATCGCAATCAATTCTGCAACCTTGCGCAAGGTTAAATTTGGAAAAATACAACCTTGCGCAACCAGTCTGAGAAGGTTGCGCAACCTTGCAGCAATCATCCACAACCTTGCGCAACCTTGCGACAAACTTGTGCAACCTTGCGACAACCTTGCACAACCTGGTACCACCTTGCTGCAACCACATTTTGGTGATTGCATTTTTAATCGACTTCAGTCTCTCCAACATCGTGCCGTAAAACTTGTCTTCTCGGCATCAAGACTTGACAGTCCATTACCTCTAATGCAGACTCTGCATTGGCTACCAGTCACAAAACGCATTAAGTTCAAAATTTGTCTTTACGTTTACAAATGTTTAAATGACTGTGGTCCTAAATATCTTGTAACTTACTTTCTCACAATTCAATCCCTTCAATAGGCCCGGTGACTAGATCTGCAATGGACAGGACTCTACTCTCAATACCTTCCAGTAGGAAACGTATAGGTGAAAGAGCCTTTTCCGTTGCAGGTCCGTTACTATGGAACTCACTTCCACACCATATTAGAGATGCCGGTTCTACTGCAATCTTTAAGAAACTCTTAAAATCATATCTGTATTGATTGTATTGGCATTTTGTTATATTCATATTCTCATTCATTGCTATAATTTCGTTTTGTTGCGCCTTGATCATGTATTTGGATATTGCGCCTTATAAGAAATGTTATGTATGTATGTATAACCTGGCACCACCTTGCTGCAACCACATTTTGGTGATTGCATTTTTGTAAGGGATTTCTCTAGCTGTAAGAGTACTTTGAATGAAGTTTTCATCTTTTGTATTGTGAAGTGGTGGTTATGAATTTATCTGATTGTTTACTATTCTAACATAGGGCCTTACTATTAGGACCTTACTAGTAGGATTACAATTATAAGTGGCAAACCAAATGATTTAGTGCAAATATATTTTAAAAAGTGCTGTTCCGGTAAACGCGTGTTTCCATTCTCGAAGTAAAGAAGTAGATTTTTTTCGCAGCAAACAATAGCCAATCGTTTTAACTTTTCCACCTAACTCTTGCATGTGCTTGGAACAATATGAGGGTAAATTGGGTATTAATATAGGTTATCCATGTAGCCATGGTCATGCGCAACGGATTACAAAGGGGAATCGCACACCAGGTCTATTCTACATTCAATTGAATTGGTGCATGACGTCCAATTCATTGCATGAACCGTGTTACCAATTTGGCCAACATATCATGAAACAGTTGTGTCTTCTTTCTGAAAATGTTACCGAATTTAATCAAGTCTAATTTAACAAAATAACTTTCGCTACACTGTAAATTATTTTTACCCAAAACTCGGTAAAATATTACAAATCACTGTGGCTCCCAGGGAACATGCTAACAGATGAGTAAACTTTACTCAATTTTGAAAAGGAAACGTTCTACCCCACCCATGTGTAATCTTTACCCCACCCATGAGTAATAATTACCCCACCCATGAGTACTATTTACCCCACCCATGAGTACTATTTTACCCCTCCCATGAGCACTACTTTACCCCACCCATGAGTACTATTTAACCAATCATTGGGTAAATTTTACACAATAAGTTGAGCAAGTTTTACCAATCTGTTGATCATGTTCCCTAGGAGCCGCGCCTTTGGGTAAACTTTACCAAATTCAAGAGTGGTAACAGTTTTACTCAAGAGTTTGGTAATATTTCTTACCAGAAATAGGGTTAAATATTTTACTCAACCAGTCGAGCAATTTCTCTCTACTTGTGGCTTAAGTCACCTAATTCCAACATTCAAAGGTAGGCTAACGTAAAATAAATGGAATTCGGGTGGGGATATTCACGAAGCACTGTCTATCGTGCTAATGGACCTGTTTGCCGGGCCTCTCTCTCTCTCCCTCCCCCTCCCCCCCCCCCCTCCCCCCCCCCCCCCCCCCCTGGATCAGCGCTTGATGGGAGCTAACAATATTCCATGTCCATGAGTGCCAAAATCAATGTCAATGAATAATTATTATGAAAGTGGAATATGACACATTTTGAACATGACAAATAACTTACTGAATGCCTAGTGTACGGCCATTAATTTGTGACCCATGACCAGTGATTAAAATAAAGTTATCACTGCACTGACGAATTCAGCATCATTGATCAGTGTATCAAGACTGCAGTCTGCATCAGCTGCATGCATGCTTTTCATGTCGTGTCAATGGCCACACCAGCCTCAAACAGGCCCGGCAAACAGGTCCATTAGCATGATAGACAGTGCTTCGTGAATATCCCCACCCGAATTCCATTTATTTTACGTTAGCCTACCTTTGAATGTTGGAATTAGGTGACTTAAGCCACAAGTAGAGAGAAATTGCTCGACTTCCATCTTTGCGACTCGAACGATGTGCGATCAGTGCCGAAAATGCGTCAGAATGACTGATTTTTACCATGCACTTGTGGGAATTGTTTACCCGCAGAATGACGAATTTTACCCCGCATAATAGGAATCGTTGCGCAACAGATATCGTAGCACGCATTTTAGCTCCACAAAGGGTATGTTTTACTATGGGTTCTGCTATTTTTACATCGCACCAGGGTACTTTTTTTACACGTCACACACATGCAAACTTTACCAATGTGTCATCTGTTAAGATTTTCTAAGTTTGCTCAAATTGCGGTAAAAATTTACCAAACTTTTTACCATTTTCGCCTTACCACTAACATTTTACCCAGTGTTGTGTAAAAATAATTAAGAGTGTAACAAGTGAAGTGTCAACATGATAAATAGCCCAGACATTATCATGGCTTCAAATATTATCACGTGTAATTGAATATCGACCCAATAATTTTAGTTTGTCAACAAGTAGCAAAAAGGGAAAAGGTCCGACCTACATATCCAATCTGAGAAGTCAGTTTTCTCATAGAACAGGGTTTTTTCGTCGCCTTATGGGCCAACTGAACTATTCTATGTCTGCCTGATGATACAAGATTGTATAATAGTTCTTTAAAAAGTTGCGTCTAAAAATCTTACAAGTTATAGCACGGGTTTCAATTCACTATTCAAACTTGGCGTGTAACATTAGCAACACAAAGCTCGTAGATATAGAATTTGTTTTACCTATTCTTTAACACTCACATTTATTTTCCGACATTTTCAGAGTAACCATACTCCGTCTTCAGTGGGTGGAAGATGATTTGCGACTGACTATTGACTCACTTCCTCTTCTGGTGTTGCTTGAGAGGACGCTGTTGTTTTTTTCAGCAAGGAGTCATACAGTTTCGGTATCTTGCGTCCCCCGTCTCTGTCCTCCCTGCAGAGAACTTTTACATTCTCAATGTTATTTTGGAATGTTCGACTATGGCAGATTGGTTAAATTCTGTTTTGGCAGTGTTTTCCTTTAGGCGGGCTCTAAGCGTTCTTTTGGTTTCCCCTACGGGAATACAGAACTCATTAACATTTGCATTCGAAATGCCATTCACACATTTCATACAGTGAATTATATTGTGAGCTTTTTGGTTATTTTGTCCATTACCGTAAAAGCTTTCCTTTTACATTATGAAAAACACTAAACCAACACACATATAGGCTACCCTAATATTACGCCGACGCATAGCATATCAAATCACATTAAGACCTAACATTAAACGATGAAATTTGAGAATATTTCCAAACCCTTCAATGTGAAAAAGGAGGACACAGACAATTACCATTTGGATATCTTCGAAAATGTTCCATTTATAAAGGGCAGTACGCTTTTAAAGCACTTGAGAAATGGCAAGGAATAACACACTAATTCAAAACAAGTTGGTTCTGTCCGAGAAAATATCTCCTAGATTGATTTCATCGCTCTAAAACAGCTTGCACCTATTCAGATACATGTCACAATAATTAGGCTAGCGATCTTAATCCTTTTCAATCCCGTTACAATATTATGGCTTCTATCTTGGAAAAATATCGCGATTGTAAACAAAAAATCGCGATTTTCCTATTTTCCTATGTCCTCTTGTGTACAGTATAATAATCGCTCTTTGTACTCATCTAAGACTGCTATTCATTCATGTTATTAAAATACCTTGCCACTCTCCAAACACCACACCTGTATAGGAGGACGATTTGTACAGAAGAACAACAATTATAATGCGGTTTTCTTAGAGGATCTTTTAGTATAGATTACTCCCATGAATAGATGTTTTCGAGCTTTTTCTGTGTTCCACCTTTTCAACGGATGGTGTTATAGAGTTTGTATCGCATTTTATAGTCTTTGGAGCTGGCTGCAAAACCCCTTAAGAGGAGAGGACACATCCGGTGCACTATATGGTATGTATAGCACGAAAATACGATTTTATTATTGTAAAGCGCCAGCTTTTACGAGAACAAACATTCGATCCGATCGCGAGCCCGGCAAAACGTGCTAAAAAGACACACAATGTGATATGGAGAGCATCGTCGTATTTATAATGCAGGTTTTATCAAAATATCTTGGCTAACACCTGCAATGCTGTTATAAACCACTCTCCATTAAAGCTATAATAGACCTGGAATCCTTTTATCCAAAGATATTTAACTAATTTGTATTATTATCGGATCGGAATCAAATGTCCAAGTAAAGCCATGTTAATTATATAACAAAAGAAATACATTTGTTGATGTTTTATTTTCGAAGCACCTGCTGGCTGAATTTCGTATTATGAATAATGAATACAACAAACACATTAAAAATAATAATTGTATAATTATAGCTTCGTAATTAGATCTTCATAAGCTATGCGAGCAATATTGGAATGTTGTTACTTAATTTCGGGTTTTTGAATCCATCATCATCACTACATTGAAATAAAGCCACGGAGCAGTCAGTTTTGTGGTTAGGGATGCATCCTTGTTTGCCTGAAATTTGGTTTTCATTTGGTTTGATCAAAAACGTGTTGACCATGTTGAGACTCAAGACTATCATGTCTGGTTACATGAAGAGTTAAACTAATCCAACTGTCTCCCACACAATCGGCCAAGAGCATATAGCCTAAATATTAGCAAAGATCGTTGCTATAATAGTGTGTGATGATGGAAATAACCTGATTGCAAACGAGTAAATAGGTTTCCTATACTTTGACATTTAGATTGGGGTTACAAAATCCCAATATTTACGCATACAAAGCGACTATATGTTTCAACTTAAGTGCATGATGTATGACATGATCTTTGAAGTACAAACATTACATAGGGTAACCATGGTAACGCTGAAAGTTCCAAGAAATAAGCCTCTGACATTTTGACAACATGTGTTGCATCTTCATTTTAAATGAAGGTGAATATCATGACATATTTTAGAAGTGTTGACAGAACATACTATTAAAATCCCCTCAAAATCTACAAAATATTTCTTATTGCACTTTGGTATTAGGCAATAGTCTTAAAATCAGAATAATATTCCAACTGATTATATGGGGACAATAAGTGCCGTTTCTGATTACTGTGATTAGGTATAGGCACAGGCTAAGGCGAAAATACGACTCACCTATAAGGACTTAATCAACTTATTTAGCAGTTCGGAATCATCTGGGTGTTTGTGATGTTGAAGGTATCCACAATGGTGGAATAATTACGTCGGGCCTAAACCTGAAAATAGCCAATTCCTTAGAAAGAAAATATCAATAGATTTGTATCATAACACATTTCCAATCATATTTGATGATTTTCGTTGTGTAGTTTCCTCGTGGAACGGGAATATGCATGCTTTTCCATGACTGAAATTGATACAGGAGTCGATTGTAAAGATGTATATATGTGTCTAAAACTACACCAATACAATAATTGTGGGACAGTATATCAATATAATAAAAGTATCAACTGAATTGCCGTGAACCTGCCGGGAATCGACCCTCCGGAATCCGCCCCTATATCCCACCCACTAAGCCACGGCCCTCAGCTACTCGTTCGCGCAGTATACCGCGCTCACTACATAGGCTCGTTTGATTAGCATTTTTTAGCACTCACGGGGGTAAGGGTCAACACGGCATAACACTTTCTTGACAGCTCCGTGCGGGTACTGACGCGGCCAAACTAGTGCTTTAACAAACAAAACCACCTTTTTATGTTTCAAGTGTGAGGATATCGTGGAGTGTTAAAACTGCTCCGGAACTGGAGTGCGTTCAGCTTGAGGGCGTACTATTTAGTGACGCACTGCCGTCAATTTTTTACACGGCGATGCGTCAACAGACGGGAGTCCGACTTCTGCTGGGTGACGTATATGTTTGATATTTCAATAGAGGGCGGGCTTGGGAACTGGACATTTTATTTTTTAAATCCTATTTTGCCGATTTTATCTCAGAGATAATGTTAAAAAATTCATCACTATATAATACAACAAGGCTTATATTTTAATGCAAAATTATCACAGTAACCATTAAAAAAAAATCATTAAAATGGTGTAAACTCGCCTAGAAAATGGTAGTCTCATCGCGGTATATAGTCTTAAAAAGGTGTACAAATATTGTGAGATGTTAGATTCAACGGTAAGCCGCGAGGAAATCTAGTAGGCTGCCCTCAATTTGTTACGATATTAATATGTATGCAAATATTTTGGGTTGAAAAGCGAAAATGCAATGATTGCACACATTGGCGGGTACACGTTACCACGGTGATGCACATCCGTCAATTTGTAGCACCCTCAGTGAAACGGGCTCTCGTTCCGGAGCTGACTGGTTACGCTACATATTCATGGGGAAGTGATGTTGAAAGTTGTCATATTTATTCGAGGCAAAAAGGAGCTGTACATATTTTCACTTGGAGCATTGATTTGCTCCACAAATAGCTATACAAAGCCATATTGGAGCCAGTTACTTTCGTCATATGGTGCTCGACATGCATTTGGTGATTAAGTGAAAGTTTTGAATGGGTGGACACATAATAAAGTATGTATTTGTAAATTAGAAGGAAATAAAAGAAGCAACGAGTGGCTTTCAATTTTCTTTCACAGCATTGGTTTCTCAATACGGAACCGTATTTTAAATCAAAATTGATAATTTACTTCATCATTATGACCTTTGATAGCGTGTCATCATTGTCAAACAGTGCAGAATTTACTTTAAAAATAGCTCAAACTAGACATAGTTATTGCTAATTTCCCATGAACATGATGATGAAACTATAATAATTTATTGAATTGTATGTATGATCATCACGCTCACTGCATTTCTGGATTGCCTGATTATTATTCAGGTCGCAGGCTGATACTCAAGCTATTCCCTTTTCTATTTAAAGTCCTGTCGTTATTCACTCTTCAGATCCCCATAAATTGACCATCCTTCAAGCTTCTCCGGCCGCGTGACCAGCGTGCATAGACAACAGTATTGAAAATAACCTACTATATGTAAAGATGCCGGCTATATGCAGCATTCAGTGAACTGAATATAAAGCAAGTTCAGGCGTAGGCAAACTTGTTGACCACGACGCCAAAGAGCTCTTATTGAGGGAAACAAACCCGCGAAAATACACAAGAGAACGCGGACAAGAAGCACACAGGAGAATTAGGGAACTACATTGATAAGTATGCATCCTAAAGATCGTCATTGTGACTTCAGTGTAGTTCTATAAAGGTTATCCGTGCTTTGGATAAGCTTCTATTTTGTCGGGAATAATAAACTGTGTTTAATGTGATCAGAAAGAGGACACCAGTTTTATGTATTTGGTAGCTTGGCTCATGCGATGAATTGGACGTCATCATGGTCATGCACCAATTCAATTGAATGTAGAACAGGTCGGTGCAATTCCCTTTTGTACGAGGGCGGATCGGTAAGTTCCGTCATCAAAGGCAGCCCCAGTTACACAAGACAATACTGTCTTTATCGTGTTATGTCATTCTTTACATTTGCCAGACCCATTTCTGCAGCTACTTATCTACCTACCTGTGAAATGGAGCATCACGACAATGCAAGTCCACACAAAGCTTGCCTCACCCCGACTTACCTTGATGAAAATGGTATCCATTTGATGAAACATCCACCCCAATCCCCCAATTTGGCTCCCCGCGACTTCTGGCTCTTTCCCAACAATCAAATCAAATATCAAGGATCTAAAGACTTAGCCAAAGCTGTACATTCAGAGATGAGACAATCCCTATTTTACCGACTACCAACCATGCTTCGAGATGTGGAAGATGAGGACGTAACGTTGTATGGACGTCAAGGAAAGCTTCTTCAAAGAAATGTGACAGTAGTTTTTGAAATTGTAGGAAACATGGGCCCAGTGACAACACTTTTTGATCCGCCTCGTACTCGTAGTCCGTTCCGTTTGGCTACATAAATAACCTTTATTAACAGCAAAGTTTCCATCTGTTGTTCAGAGATTTGGTGCAAAAATGCGCTAACTCTTTGAACGTGGTTTATATTTATATATAATTATATATTTGGATTCACATTTTGGATACTTCGCATATTCGTGATATTTGTACAAAATCTGGTTAACAACAATTGTTATACTTTGTACATTATAGAAGGTGAAACAATTTGTCGATACTTGGATTTTTGCTGCAGTCGCCCCACCAGGGTTGCACAAAGCGCGGGAGCAGGGAGCACCGCTCCCGGGAATTAATTAGCAGAAATGGGGAAATAATGCCAAGTGGAAAAAGAAAACGTAAAACTTTGGGTTATGAGCTGTAGTTGCACAGGTATACCAACAAGTGTTTATTGTGTTATTGCTTTTCCCCAGCCCTCCCAAAACATTTCAATTTAGTTAAAATTAGAACAAAATTGACAATTTTAGCAATTTTTGTTTCGCGCTTCGCGCACATTTTCTTACTAAGTAAGGTTGAAAATAAGATAAAATGTTGACAATTTTAGCATACAACAGCTATATTTTGAGCGCAAGCGCGCATTTTAATACCAAGTTAGTTGGTATTAGACCAAATTTGATAATTTTAGCGTAAAAAGGCACACTAAACTGGTACAACACTATAGCTAATGTATTGTAATCTGATTTTTAAGTGTAGGTAGGGAAATGTTAAGCTCAAAACCTTGCTCCTGGGGAAGAAACAACTTTATGCAACCCTGCGCCCCACATATATAATCAATTTCCACTTCATAGAGTGTCTTGCTCGTTGCATTCTGATGGATTTCCATATTCTGATTGATGGACTCAATTAAATGGAAAGCAAATACAAATATATTTTATCTAGGTCTGTGCCTCCAAACCTAAAAAAATGACTTTTGAGGCGTTTATCTTGCCCCAGAGGAAGAGTCTTCCTTTCATGTAAAACACATACGTGGAATATATGTTTTGTAATGAGATCATCAATATTCGCAGAAATACCAATATATCCAGCAATACTTGATGTTGATAACCAATGTCAATTGGTATGTCAATATTAATACCATGCGTAAAAATACTTCGTCTGTGGAAGACCCTAAAGTGCGGATTGTGTTTTGTAAAGGCCAAACGGATTAACTTGCGATGGTAACATTGTTGACCAGATAAACGAGCATTACAAAATCTCTTCTGGTAAATTCAGTTCAAATTCACATCACATGATCACTACCCCAAGCAAGTTCGATTTTTATATTTTTATTCCTATACACTTTCACATTTGTAAGACGTGTGGCTTAGTTAAGTTCAACCTCAGCATCCGAATACCTTTTTGTAGGTTATGATAATTCGCTTTTGGTTGTGGAGTGGTAATTCCATAATGGCTTTCTTCACACTACCTGAAAATCAAGTCCGTGAATAGTTGAAACCTTTAGCTTTAGAGAGCATAGTTTGTACGGTAAGCTTTTTGGCCTCTTGAAACCACACTTGAATTCCCAGTATCGCGAACGCACAATTCAAATAATGAATAATGGAATTGCTTTTACAGATTCTCTATCTGCCCATCTGAAAGCTGTCCACTGTGAAACCTAAATTGTATGCATAATCTTATATATATATAAATGTACAACGTACATTGTAATCAAATGCCCGATGAAATGTCCCCATTTCGTGAATACGAGTGCTCGTGTTGATTACACACGTAAGGATTTGACATTTACGGGAAACAAGAATTTTAGAACGTTAATGTTGACAATAATTGCTTTTTGATTTAAGAATGGGGTTAAAACTGACAAACTTCTCTCCAACTTTTAATTCTCATACTTACAGATGAGACCCTTCAAGTCTTTTCAACATCCGATTTCACATAATTTTTGTATGTAGGTAAATTACTTTGAGGGATGGTTACGTGTTAATCGGGTTTATGAATTAGTCTAGTTCAAAGACTTCTATTTTACAGTTATATACATTTATTCCGTATACACGTAAACTATGGGCTACCCTACTTCTTTTGTAGACGTAAAATCGCTAGCGCGGCACCAACAGCATATAGCTAGTCTAGTGGTTTAGACATTCGCTTTGAAGCCGAAATTTCCTGAGTTCGAATCCCAGTATCGTCAGATTGTATGTAAAACCGTTGCTTTCAATTCAATTCAGAAAGTTTCTAAGTCGTAAAGTTAATTCATTAAATAACTTTACTCACCCCGTAATTCGGCTACGTCCAAACAGGTAACAATAAGCTGCCCCTTGTAGGGTTAGTCCCCCTGGAGCCATAGTCCGCCCTGTACTGGATATACATGTAGGTTGGTATAGGGCACTCATCTCTACATGCAACACTAGTTTCAAGCTTCATTTCGTGTATGTGTATAGAGGCCGGACTGTGGCTCCAGTGTTACTATGGCTCCTTTCACACCGGGTTTGTCGTTTAGATTCTCCAGTCCCACACAAATACGGGATACATTGTTATTTTACCTATTCCTGCAGTCCCACACAATACAATCTCGATAACAGGGTATAATTAGTATGGTTAAAATGAAATACTTTCTGAACTGACGTAGGCCTACAAACCAAAAGTTACAAAAACAAATTAGGCTCATCGAAAATTTACTGAAATAGAATCGACAATCTTTTAATTAATATGTACGATAACCAGTTTAAATGAATCGTTAACAAGTTGATATTCTTTCATTGGATCAATCAATATCAATATTTTTTTTTTGGTAAGTTCAATTTCATGTTTACAAAGGGAAACTCACCTCCTTTCCCCCGTGCAATGTTGAGAAATGTGTCAATGTCTTCAGCAGTAATTACCAAGTGTCCCAAGATTGATTGATGAGGTGCAGGAAAGGAAATCGTAGTTTAAGATGTCCTCGTCAGCTTTTAACAAAATAAACACCATTTTATAGATTAAAACAAAATCTGCACACAATTTCCAAGAAATGTGCAACGTGTTTCAAAGATTTGTATCGAAGGTAATAGTTTTAAAGAGAGTTGAGTTGATATTGTAACTACCATAGTATTATATCTTGTTTCACACGTGCGTTCCAATCAGATGCTGCAATTTACTGCTACGCACAAATAATTGCAGAACACTATAATAGTTCAATCAGTTCCAAATACTCGCTTTCTGCATACACTATTCCGCAATCATGTCTGCCACATATATCCCTGCCCTTCAATTATTTGTAAAGCTCTACCTCGACCCCACTGTTCTATTTTATTAAGATAGAATATGAATGTTTTATTAAAAGCATATTAGCAGTATAAGCAGACCGAATTAATAGCGCTTAGGAGCGCTATTAATTCGGTCTGGTAAACCTATTGTTATCAATTACTACGAGAGGATTGCCCAGTGCGCGTGTACAAAACCAGGCAATCATATTTAAATTCGGGGCGTGTACGAGCGGTACTACTTGCTAAATGCATGGGTGATTTTCCATTATGTTGCAAATTACATCCACGCTCCTGCGTTTAAACTACTCAATGGGCGTTGCAATACAGCCGGTTGGTTGCACACGAGAATTATGTCATATAGCAACCAGCTTTGATGGAAGGCGAATATTTAAATTTGGTGACAGTTTTTAGGGCACCAATTTGTAGCGCTGCTAAGCGGGCCTTGTAGCCTAATGTTTTGTCGCTTAACACTTTCCACGCGGCTATAATTGTTACCACACACAAAACAGATTTTTAAAAATCATTCCCAACTTTCAAAGTCTATCTCAACGGTTACCGAACCAATACTAGGAATGTAGTGAATGCATTTCTCAAGATGATTCCAAATACAGGGTGAGTTAAAAAAAACCTGCAATAGTGGAGGAAAGCCATCTTGTTTTCAAAACCAAGTTGACGATTTATTTGTTCTGAACTTCATGTGAAAAAATGAAGTCAATTGCATTTTTCGTCTGTCTTTGGTGAACCTTTTTTCTGCACAACCCAATTTACTTGTTTGTCCACGAGCATACTGATTTTCAATTGAAATTGCACACATTTCATTTTAACATTTGAATATCGCGGCAACAAAAATTTGGAATCATTTCTCATTTTTATTCAAATTAAGAACATTATAAGCAATTCATAGCATGTAAACAAGAAAGGATATATCAAATTCCAATTACGTCACTAATTTACTCAAATTTTCAAATTTTAATGAGAGACGCATTTTGCAATATTAATAATGTGTTGGGAGTTTCGTGAACAAGCGTGTGAAATGGGTGCATGGGTAAAAAGGTTCACCAAAGGCAAACGAAAAATGCGATTGACTTCACTTTTTTACATGAAATTAGGGAACAACTACTCTCTAAATGTAAAACGAGTGGAAAGAGTGGAAATTCACTCGAAAAGGAGTGAAGGGAGTGAAACGCATGACAACCCGTTTTAGAGTGGAAAATAACCACTCTAAAATGAGTGTGAAAGTTAATTTGTCACTCTCAATAGAGTGGAACATTGTCATATAAAATCCCCTTTCACTCCTTTTAAAGTGATTTCCACCCAAAAACGTGTTGTCCTGCTTTTAACTCCTTGAAAGAGTGGAAAACCACTCTTTTACATTTAGAGTATGTTGTTCTTATAGCGTTTAAAAAAATTGAAACATCAGCTTGTATTTGAAAACAAGATGGCTTCTTTCCACTATTGCAGTTATTTTTCCCTGTATGGTTAAAAAAATGTTGACATTTTTGAAACATTTAGTGAAATTTTGCGTGGCATGTCATCTGCAGACGTCTGCCGCGTGGGAAGTGTTAATCATTTAATTATATTGATAGCAAATGGTATCGTCACATAGATTGCATTATTGTGTCTCACATCACTTCAAAAAATATTTAAATATGAAACACGAGAATGTTGAACACCATTTGAAAGTGAAAATGAGGACATAGGGCAGAACAAAAAACCTCTGACAAATGTGCCATTAAGAAAACTAGGACATTGTGCTTTTAGAGTGCTTGTAAAGGGGAAAGAATAACACACTATTTCACTTCAGAGCAATTTGATTCTGTCTGAGAAAACTAAATTGTCAAGAGTGCATCGTTTTTGCAATTTTCTAACTGAGAGGAAAGTACTCGAAAGAAAAGTACTCGAAAGTACCATTTATGAGGACATTAGACAAACATAACTAGCCATCGAACTCTCTTTTGATCTTGCAACGACCTTTTTCGGGATGTTGTGAGATTAAACAAAAAAGTACAGGGGTAAATTTTCTAGAACGACCTACATGTATATAGAGCTTGACATTTCGACTTATGTAAATGACAAAACACATACTATATAATAGGAGGTAAAAACTACCATTTCTGGAATCCCTTTGACAAATAATTTGATGAGCAAGTTCAATTTTTGAACCCCATTAATTTTTGAACCCCATGAAGCAGAAGGCAACGAGAAACCACTGCTTTAAGAGATATTACACCCTTCCGAGAATACCATATGATGCGTAGATCAGAAAGAATTAAACGTTTAATCGAAGTGGGAGTTGAGCCCCTCAGGAAACCCACCCGTAATGTTACTGGGGAAGAGGCTGCAGGGACTGGTGATGCTGCTAATGACGGTGGTATCCTAAAGTCTTCGGAACGGAGATATTTGCATAGTGATGGGTGACTTAAATGCCAAAGTTGGAGAAGGAGAAGACACCAAATGTGGAATTGGTAAATTCGGTCTAGGAGAAAGAAACGCAAGCGGCGACAAACTAGCAGAATGTTGCCATGCCAATGACTTTATTATCACAAATACTTTGTTTGATCATCATAAAAGAAATCGATACACATGGATATCACCAGGAGATAGATGCAGAAATCAAATTGATTACATCATGGTTAAAAGAAGATGGAAGTCTAGCATCACTGATTGCAAAACCTATCCAGGTGCAGACTGTGATACAGACCACATACGGCTGCTTGCAAAGATGCGAGTGTAACTGGCAAGAAATAAATTCAAGCAAAAACAACGAAAACTAGACCTCAAGAAACTTGAAGATCCTATCATCAGATCTACATTCAGAAGTGAAACAGAAAGCTGTTTTGAAGTTCAACTTAAACAGATGGAAGATCAAGATCTTGTCGCCCTCTTGAAATCTCTATATGTGAACCATAGAGCAACAATAAGATGGAATGGTGAACAGACAAAAGAATTTGAGATTGGAAAAGGAGCTAGACAAGGTTGCATAATATCGCCACACCTTTTTGTTACCTACACCAAGAAGGGCATGCGAGATGCAGAGGTCTCAAATTATGGAATTAAAGTAGGGGGAACACATATTTCAAACTTACGATATGCTGACGACACCGCACTTATTGCCAATTCAAAGGAGGAAATTGTACACCTAACCAACAGTGTGAATGGCGTAGGAAAGGAGATGAACTTGAGGCTGAATGTCAAGAAGACCAAGTTACTTGTCGCAGGAGGTGATCCAGAAGAATAGTATAACATCATGATCGACGGTGAAAGAGTTGAACATGTAGACCACTTCAAATCTTGGATCTACAAAGAGAGCTAATGCCAGCTGCTCAAATGACATCAAATCAAGGATTGCCATTGCCAAGAAAAGAATGATAGACCTGCAGTTGATCAGGAATGACAAAAACCTTACTAATCATCTCAAAATGAAACTGGTCAAGACCCTCGTTTGGAGTGCACTAATTTATGGCGCTGAAAGTTGGACATTGTGCAAAGCAGATGAGAACAAAATATTGGCAGCTGAAATGTGGATGTGGAGGGGAATGCTTAACATCAACTGGAAGCAGAAAAGAACAAATGTTAGCAACAGATAGACAACTGTTGGGAAAGGTTGTAAGCCTTAAACTAGGATACTTCGGCCATACGCTCAGGGGAAGTGGAAGCCCCTTAACTCTCAACCTCATTGAGGGAAAAGTAGAAGGAAAGAGAAAACGAGGCAGACAGAAGAAAAACTGGTTTAATAACATTAGGGAATGGACTGGTCTCAACTACGTTCAAGCCAAACGTGCTGCACAAGATAGAACAAAGTGGAGAAAGAACACTAAGAAGAGTGCAAATATGGTCGCCAATCATCATCATAAGTGATAAAGGCATCAAGGTAAGGTATGCGAAGGTCAACGACTTTTCTACATTTTGCCCCATAATTCGTTAACTAAACATCGGTAGTGAGGCAAACTATACATTTTTGGAATCCGATATGGTGTACGTCACGGTCATTCCAGTTTAGCTTAATTAGAGCGGCCATTTATATTTCGGGCCCTGAGGATTCCGCCCACACTTTGGCGAGGGACAACCCCGCACTAAACCTATTAAATAGCTTTCCGAGAAGACAAATCCACCGAGAAAGTGAACCTTAGCTCTCATGGTCACGGAATGAGCTGACCCTACACACTAATACCATCATACGCATAAAACGGCCATGTTTGAATATCAACACTAATAAGCAAATCAGAGGGGAGTTCAACTAATGGAACTTGAACAGAATTACTTCCTACACGACCACTTAGCACAAATTAACCATTTTCCTAGAGCACAATAAGGGATTGTAACATTATATTTTTACATTCTGTGCATTGATCATGTGGGCGATGGGAACAATGTTGTTTTCTGTGCTGTTAAATGTTGCCTTATCTCTGGGGCACAAGAAACGTATAAGGGAAGACGTCAAAACTCGACCGCCCGTTGACCGCCGGTTACGGGCGGTTCCGCCCGGTTCTTTCGGGTCAAATGTTTTACTGGTATATGAATATTCGCGCATGCAACACTGAACAACCGCCGGTTGACTTAATGCTGTAACCGGACCAATTTACACTATCAATCTGTTACTTTGCGATCATAATAGCTCTCTCTATAATCGTTCTATAAAAAAAACCACATTCATAGACTTTCGGTATTGATTTTAAAAAGTTAATTGAGCTATAAACAGATTGAAAAAGCCAACCCCAGAGAAAATCAATAGCTGTATTGTACTGGTTGTCAACTGAGCCCATTACTTCAAGATTGTATTGCTCACGCGTGTGACGAGGCACTATCAACCGGTCGTGTTCACTAGAGTGTAACTATTTGACCTCATTATGTGTGTATATTATAACAGACGACACGTTTTGTGAGAACCGGGCGGAACCGGCCGTAACCGGCGGTTGCCTGGCGGTCGAGTTTTGACGTGATCCCTAACATTAGTTCAATTGAAGGTACCTAGTATCATATTGGGTTCAGTCGAAATAAAAACGGTTATAAATTTCACGGTGGCGCGTTTTAAAGATGAATCTGTTACTTTACAACAACAAAATGTTGTCTTTGATGAAATATCATTTAAAAATTCGGTTAAGAAAGAGTTCATTTTGATTGGTATTTAGAAATGGTATCACTATTCTGACAGCTTCCGTGACTAACATACCAAGATCCTCATATGCAATGATCTTTGCTCTTTGTGATTCGAAACTTTCCACCCTGAATCTTTGAATGTTGTACGCATTCTTCTGTGAGCTGTCCCCATTTTTACTCATTTATCCCCCCATCCCCCCCCCCCCCCCCCCCCCCCATCGCCTCCCAACTTGAAAAAATAGCTCTTCTTGACCCACGCCTTTCATAGCGTGATACTACGTCCATTACATGTAGCACTTAAGAACCAGATTTGATATATCGTCTTCATAGGTTAATTTATTTTTCACATTTATTAGTCATGAATTTGATAGACAACAATGGTCAATTCACAGCGTCCTAGAATATGCTCTTAAGCTTGAAGTTAAAAATATCAAAAGGGAAGACACGCTGGTTTCCACTATCTATCGATTCAAACATCGACGAAATATGATTTTGAACCATTAAGAGCAATCTAATTCATATGAAATGATACATGAGAATGACAAGTCATATTTGATAAAATTCTCACCATCAATCCAAAAAGTATTTATAAGTGCGTTTCGATCTGGTTGTTTGTTCTTTGCTTTTGATACAAAGCTATGTTTTAATCTTTTTGAACTGTATTGGCTCCTTTCGATTTAGTAATTCATAATCAATACCATAAACGAACAAATAGAAACAAACATTAGGATTTGAAGGTGCAATTGTAATGTGGTCTACCCGCTAGTTATAAGGGTCGCTAGTCATAACGTGTATTTTCATATACCACGAGTGCGCTAGTCATAAAAGTATCTTAGGGTTAGGGTATAGGTTTGGGTAGAGTTAGGGTAGGTTTAGGGGTAGGGGTAGGGTTAGAGTAGGGTTAGGATAAGGGTTAGGGTGAATGACTAGCGACCCTTATGACTAGTGACCCTTATGACTAGCGAGTTTGACCCATTGTCATACAGCCGGACACACTTTCTCATGCAAATAATATATCCGTAATTTCTTACAGAATCATTTAAATCGTTGATAACCCGTCAGTAATAATGTATGGTAAAACAATGTCCAACGATACAAACGCAAACATTGGCGTTAACAATTCATTGTCAAATCTTGATTTTAAGGCAATAAGGGCTTTGATCTCTTTGTAAGTTTTAGATATTTAGACTTAAGTGTTATGATTTAAAATGTAACAACATCTCCATGTTTATGACAATACAAACTATAGAGAGCGGTCTATGACTGCATTTACGACTTTACTGTAGGCCTAATATATGATTTAAAAAATCAAGTGATACATTATGTGTCTTTCTAAATACAAACTGATCATGTTAGCCAATCAATGGGGTTTTTTGAACGAAATTCGTGATTTGCCATTTTGAAAATGAACCTAAGATTTTAAACAGACTTAATAGGTGGCTGTTATTCTTCGCTGTGTTTGTCATCAAAATAAAATCAAAAATTAGAGATTGGCACATTATTGGCCGGAAAATGTAAAACATAATATCAACTCTCTTTTAAGAAATGGCATTTCTTGATTAATCCTTGTTCCTGAATTTAAGCCTCTCGTGCATCTCAACATGTAGAAATATTGTGTTCATCAAACCAGTGATTGAGGTGAATACATGGAAATTTACTCACCAACTAACGTTTCATCTGACTTGATCAGTTAGATTTCAGAGTTGTGATCCACTGCTGGAACAGCGGGAACTGGTGTTGCCAGAAATGCGGGAATCAGAGTTGCCTGATTCTTTCTACAGCAGTGGATTATAGAGATTACTCATGTTGATGCAGGTGCCCTCGTCCCGGTTCATCAACATGGAACTCAACATCTTTCAATACCTTACAATGCTTGGCGTGCTTTGAAAGCTAACACGCATGGTCCATGCGGGGGTCCATGTCAGCAGCAAATAAATGTGTGTGAAATTTGTCATTTTGGTCGGAAAGAACCATCACCCTAAGACCTCAGCAAAAGAGAGTCATACACTTTATTTGCAGACTCACAACACAGGTAGGGGTTCACACCACCAAATACATCTCCCATAGGTTTACACGTGAAATATACAATTTAAAAATGGATATTTCTCGACGTTATAAGAAACTGGTATCTTGAAATTTGGTCTCAACCTAAAGATGAAAGCCATGACTTCTAATCCAACAACTCATATATGGGGGGTAACCGGCATTTGTTTGAGCTAGAGCCTTTTCAAAACGTACTTGTTGGGTTCTTCTGGTCACACGCAATTGTGGATTTAGATGATGATGTCAGCTACCGGAAATGACCTGAACACAAATTTCTCGGTAAAAATACTAAAAAATCATCATTGCGTCAATTGTTTTGGACCTGAAGAACGCTGATGTGTCTGTCAAAATACATACTATATTAATTTTGCCATAACATGTAATAAATACTCTAATTTTAAACTGTAATTTAGAAAAGGTCTCCAGTTTCGGCATAGCAACGGGCCGGTTTTGGAACATTGCCTCAGAGGGTGCAGGACCAGACGTGATTTAGTGTTGTGAAACCGTAGATTTGCAGACTCACAACACTGGTAAACCTGCATGCCAATTCAATAAGTAGACCTAGGCCTACTTTCATTCATGTCTCTTCAGTTGAAAGGAAGCTCTGTTAGACTTATTATCTGATGATTACATAGGCCTACGGTACTTATAATCAGACGTTGGATATTGCTTGATATTAAATTGTGAGCCTTCTTTTTTCCATAATTAGACCTTTAATAAAATACTATACTAGGGCATATAAACATGCAACTAAAGCATGAATGAACTGAGATTTACTCATTTTACTGTACCGTAGCTAAGTGTTGATTATTCTGGATGGTTTCTGAGAACACCAATACAGGCCTTCAGAGTGTTAACATAAACGGAGTGACTTAAAAAGAACTGTACTCAAATTGAAAAATTAAAATAAAATATTTATCAAGATGCAAATAATTTCTTATTGCACAATATAATAGACCAATATGTTGTCTATCATTGGAGGAAAAATATGCCTCTACCTCGTATGGTTTTGAAGAAAAAAACGCATTCTTAGAAAACACATACCAAAAACGATGTTGCACACAGAATAGTATTTTATACTCACTACTATTTTGTTCGACAGATGCCTCACACAGTTTAGACTTGAAATCAAGTCCTTATTTTCTCCCCCACCACACACCTCTTGTCTACCACCATTCATTTGATACCAGTACAGCGGGCCTATGCCAATCCAATCTTGTCGCGGCGATCTCGCTGTGACCATGCTGTGACTATCACAAGCCAACATAAACCGCTGTAGAGCTATAATAGCTGTATCAGTCGCCGGACCGTAGTGAAAATTACCCGGGGAAAATTGCCACCGGTCGCGATAAAGTTAGGTGTTGTGGAATGGGGTGTGGTGGGGAATGGGTGGTGTAGGGAGAGGGGGTGGAGGTGGGGGAGGAAAGAGTCGCCTTGAACCAAGGCTACACACAGTTCAGCATAAACTGTCTGCATTTTGTTGAAATATGAGTGAATATAAGATAAACTGATAAATAAATTCAATTATGATATCAGACGTTTACTAACTTTAAAATAATCATTCTATTATTGAATTATTGATGTGAAATAACATTTGTCTTGGTTTTTGATGGACTTAAATGTGGTGAACTTTGCACTAATCATAAAAATTCTTCATACTTCTGAGCTGTTCAATATGCTTTTGATAACATGACTTGGATCAACATTTCCTCCGGAGAGAGGGGCGGGTTTTTTACGTAATTAGGACAAAAGGTGTCAACCTTTTTTTCCTTGATTGTCTGAGTCATTTGTTAAAAAAATCATTTGTTTTAAGTCTTTTGGCTATAACTTGACATTAAACAAATATTTCTTCACCAGATTTGGAGGAGAGATAGATAGGTTATAACATCGATCACGTGTACAAAATGTTATGCATCAACGTACGTTTAGGGACAGGTCACTTTTAATTACGGAGGTATATTTTTCACTTAAAATGCTCGTGAAACTATAGACATGACCAGTTATTTAAATTGTATTATATCATAGAATACCACTTGGGGATTTAATGCCATAGAAGAAGAATGGATGCCCGACCTCTTATATCATCAGCTAAACGTTGAGGAAACATCTTCCCGTCGTTTATATATATATATCTCAAGACCAGTATTTATATCTATATATCTTAAGACCGGTGTCTATATAACTTCAAAATATAGACCCAACATGAAATATGCCTGTTTGTTTTGACAATAAATAAAAGTTGTCGAGCCATGCGTCAACCGTAACATTACGCCCATATATAAGAATGAGTACATCTGCACTCTTTGAATTAACATGATTAAGTATAGCAAAACGTTACCAAAATCAAGGACATGTGATTATTCAAAAAATAGAAGACATAATAATAGTGCCGATTAAAACAATTAATGCAAATTATTGTCTCACACCATTCAAAATAACACATAGAGCAGCTATTATAGCTGCTCTGTGTGTTATTTTTTCCTTTTTCCTGAAGATTCTCATGCCTGGCAGCTAATCATGCCTGGCAGCTAATCCTTATACACTGCAAAATGATATTATTACCTATAAATAACATAACATATAGCGCAGCTGATACTATTCTTTATACAAAATATTGTATAATAATATTATCAAAGCGCTTTAAATTATCGATTAAAGGAGTTCAGCCACACATTTCTAGGAAGCACAGTGCACATGGTGTCCAACCACTTTCACGAATTCCCCCCCCCCCCCCCCCGGTTCCGCCCTTGTGTTTGGCAGCTCTGTGATGTGTGTGTTCACTTTTCTGTTACGTTATTCAATTTTTTAGGTCCGTGTTTTTGCATTAGCACACGTCTCTGTATAAATGAAAAAACTAGATTTCACTATAGAAACAAAAAATATATGTAATACAACCCGTGTGGCAAATGAGATTGGATCGAGACTATTTTTTCTCATGTCCGAAGGCTGAGAGCAAAATTGTTAACTTTATTTGTTGGGAGTGGGTCTTTTAACTTCATTCTTTTCTTCCATCTTTTCTTACTATCATTTCATTCAGCCATCATGCTTATATAGGCTTTAAGCCTGGCCCGAGCATTTTGCTTGAGTCTGGTCCCTTCAGGACCCAAGCGTGTGTCTGAAAGGACCGACCGTGTAAACAAACAACGGATCACTTTCCGTGTAACCAACTCTACCCGTCTTATTTGTTAATCTCAACAGGTATGGATTCATGAACTTTATTCCTCCGAAGTATAAAATTACATTTTTGCAGTAATACATATTTTACTTCTAGGGTGGCATTACAAACAGATGTTACTCCAATGTTTGGTATCAAAATTATTTCCCACATCTCTTCTTTCTAAATATGTATTCATATTTTCAATACGATTATATTTTGTGAAATACAAAGCTTCAAAGTCGTGCATATACTAGCGTACTTTTGGGACACTCTGTTTGAACTGTAACCTTTTTGACATTTTATGTTTCGTTTGTCACATAAATACATTTATGTTTCGTATTTAAATAATTTGAGGAATCATTGTAAAGAAGCCACTATTTTATTTTATTTGTATGTAGTAAATACTAAAGATTTAATATATATGAAATAGTTTTGTCAGAGTCGTTAAATTACCACAGAATCAAGGCTTCTATAGGATTTGGTCTTGGTAACATGTTTCATATTGCATTTCCTCTATGTTTTATACTATCACGTTACTTGAAACAAAAACATACTTTCCACGAAAACAAGCGATCACATGAACTGGTATTACTCTCAGTCAGGATACAACTTGCACTTTCAATGCAGTTCATACTATTATTGGTGTACATGCATCACATCTTTTACTGGTAGCAGTGTATGTTTCGCTTTTACTGCATACAGCGCCTGGATACATATCACTTTAGATGTTTTTAATCACCAGCAGACATTAGCTTCTGTCACTGAATACAATCACAGGACTTATGTTTTAGAACTACAACCATCTTGTTCGCAATAATCTTCTATCAATAGCGCAAAGGTTAACCAATTCATTACCACCATGACATACACTTTGTGCATTGTGGCATTTCCTAAGTGTACACGGTTCACTGGATGTCTGTCTGTTATTTGTGCGTTGCTCTTTATCCAAACATCATCTTCTCGTGGTCATCTGAAGTATATGTACCCACCACAAAGTTTGGCCTGCAAGATTCATGATACCATTCACATGGACTGCAGTAAGAGAAATCTAGTTGATATACCACCAATACAGAATCATGATAACATCACCACTGCATTGGATCTGAGTTATAACAACCTGACAGAAATCAATGGGGCACCTTTTGTTAAGCTATCAAACCTACAACTACTGGATCTGAGTAATAATCAAATATCTGTATTATCTGATACTTCATTTAGTGGATTGCACATGCTGAAACGGTTGGAGTTATCTTACAACACACTCGCTTTTCTACCAACAAATATTTTTAGTGATTTATTACAACTGCTTTACCTGAAAATGCTTCATACATTTAGTGCATTACAAACAGTTATACCAAGCCAAGCACTACAACCTCTACACTTACTTCAAGAACTTTACATCACAGGTAATTTCACATCACTGCAAATAGGGAAAGACTTCCAAAACCTAAAACACCTGAATACCATCTGGTTATACTCTGAATATTTCAGCTCAAACATCACCAACCACACTTTTGACCAATTTTCAGACTTACCCATAGAGAAAATATACCTATTATGGCTGTGGACTTCAGAAAATTTTACTATAGAATCAGGATCTTTTTCAAAATTGACACACGCAAAAGAGATATTTATCATGTGTGACGTACTACCAAGACTTTCATCAATCCATTCACCACTAGAAGTGTTGCATTTTTTTCCAAGCGTTTCAAGTATCATAAATGTTCTTGATAAAACCACTCTTCAAGTCCTTGAGATATGGAAATCAACTCTACATGAATTAACATTGGATATTCACGATCTAGAAAGCATTAAGGATTACAGTTTTATCTGGGTATCACAGCTTACCATGTTAGATTTAAGTCACAATAATATCGCCAATTTAGCCACAAATGCATTTTATGGTCTGCAAAAACTAAACAAACTACTTCTAAATAATAACCAGCTGGTTTCAATTCCCTCTGCAGCATTATATACATTTACCACAACAAAAACTTTGAAGTGGTTGGATCTTAGTTTCAATAGTATTTCTGGTGTAGTAGCTCCAGATGCATTTTCTGCAGTACCTTATTTAACACACCTGAATTAAGGGGGCAATAGAGTAGGCCTATCAAATAACTGGGTGAATACATTTCACAATCTTACTCAGATGATTCTAGATGAAAGTCAGAGGGACTCTAGATATGGAACAATTGTTGAAATTAAACCACCATTTGAGTCATTAAAATCATTGCAGTTAAGTACAGTGAAAGGCTTATCATTTGCCATGCCCATGTGTATCATGCTTCCAAACTTGCAACAGGTAATACTATCAAATGCACCTATTAATTACTTCCCATCATCCCTTGCTCTTGATAGATGCTTTCACCTTGTGGAACTTGATTTATCAGGGTCTGTGACCAACATCAAAATGATCAATTCACTGGCTTTGAATGAGCCAGTTAACATCTTATCTAATCTACGCATCTTGGGTATGGCAAGAAACAAAGTGACCTCCATCAAACAGATACTGTTCATCAAAGCACCAATGCTTGAAACTTTTGATCTTAGTTCCAATAATATAAAAACCATTAACAATGAAATATTGACATCATTTCCAAATCTTGTGAATCTTGACTTAGAAGGCAACACACTGACATCTCTAGATGGTCTTGAACACCTGAAACTCCTTAAGAGTCTCATTCTTTCCAGGAATCAAATAACAACGGTACCAACATGGTTACTATCATCAACGTGAATTAACTCTAGAAAGACTGGATTTAAGTCAAAATCCGTTTATATGTACTTGTGACATCCAACCATTCAAGACATGGATTCTTTCTGACACAATAACTTTGTTGTTACCAAACCTATACATATGTGCCAGTCCTGATGTAGTGGAAGGCATGAGTGTTACATCAATTAAATTGGATTGTAGATCATATATTGGTTTCTACCTTAGTATCAGTATCCCACTCCTACTGGTACTCTGTATTAATATCATTCTGCTCTATCATTATCGCTGGCATATCAAGTATAGGTTATTTCTATTCTATAGAAATCTACAACCATTTCCTGAAGATGATGATGAATTTGAAATGGTTCAGATGGATGGTCATCTTCAATACCATGCTTATGTTGCTTATGATGAAGATTGTGGGGATGATGAAGGTTGGGTATTCAATCAACTTCGACCTAATATGGAAGAAGGACCTGAACCACTTCGATTGTGCATCAAGGGAAGAGATTTCATACCAGGACAATCTATTGTACAAACTATATCTGAGAGTATCCTGCAAAGTCGTAAGACTATCTTGGTTATGACGCCACACTTTGTGGAAAGTGAGTGGTGTTATTATGAGATGCAAATGGTTCAGATGAGATCGTTTCATGAAAACCGTGATGTTCTTATTCTGGTATTGTTGGATGATATCCCAGACAATAAGCTGACATTGTCATTAAGGCAACTGCTGTGTAAGAAGGAGTATCTGAAATGGCCAATGAACAGAGTAGGACAAAGATTATTTTGGCAAAGACTGAGGGCAGCGCTAAAAACGCCTGTACTTATGGACCGGCGGTATGTTGTTTAAAAGAGAGGCAGATTTTAAAGCCCAAATGCACCAGTGATAAAATGTTTAATAAAAAGGGAGTAAGCAGACTCTTTTAATATTTGTAGTTTGATTTTAATAGAGACTTTTTAAAGCCCTGTTCACACTTGAAGCTCTTTACCATACTTCAGGTACAATGGAGGTAAAAAGCACACCGTGAAAAAGCAACGTTCTCCTATTTTGCCACATGCCGCTGGCTGTCATCAGTGGAATTTGACCCAGGTTGCATGTGCGACAGTCCCGCCGCCCCTATATGCAATCGAGCCAAGGAGTTCTGTAATTTTAAGATTTTAATGTCTCATAACGTGCGTAAGGGTAGATAATCATCCGAAACCCAATCAAATTGCTTGTTGACATCCACAACTACACCACTATATCAGAATTAACTACACCAAGCACAAAAAGTCCCTGACCAGGTGCTTTCAAAATTGATAATAGGTACAAAATATTTGAGATATACATGAAATGAGCAAATTTCTTTTCCGCAGTTTGATACCTCATTAAAAAAAATCGAATGAATACTTTTAAAGTTATGGCGATTTCAATGACCGCGCATAACAACAGTATAGTTGCACTAGAAATGGTTTTCTCTGGGATATCATTGAATTGTGTGTGATTACTGTCATAACTGTGTGCTATCTGAACCAGCCACTTAGGTATCTGGATGAATGGGTCTGGAGTGATAACCGCCATTTGCGGTTGATACTGATTATCTATTTTGAATTAGCCAACATCAAAGCACCTGGGCAGGGACTTGTTGTGCTAGGTGTATAACAGTGGCGTTATTTAAAAATGTTGGATACTGTCAATCTCATTTCAGATTGCCGCATCAACGGATTCAATATTGCGTGGTTTAATGCAATAAAACATATTTGCAATGGCTAGGGACGAAGTAGGTCAATTGCTTTAAGTAGTCTTTGAGGACTCTCTGAAATATGGACAACATCATTCAAAAGTGACTCTCTTTATCAAATATTTCATAATAAGAACATTCATATTTCTAATCAAATAACCCACTGTCAGACACGATAAAAGCCTTTTTGCATCAGAAATCGTATAAAGGTCAAGTGAAGTGTACAACATACGTGATTGCAAGGCAATTGTATGCAGACAGAGCGTATTTCTAATTGATTTGTAAATAAACGGAAAATAATATGCATACGTGAAAAAATTGTGAACAAGTGCGCCGATAGAAAATATATGGGCGATTCTGCCATTCTTTATTCTCTAACTCTCTAGCTGTAAGAGTACTTTGAATGAAGTTTTCATCTTTTGTATTGTGAAGTGGTGGTTATGAATTTATCTGATTGTTTACTGTTCTAATATAGGGCCTTACTAGTAGGATTGGATTACAATTATAAGTGGCAAACCAAATTATTTAGGGCAAATATATTTTAGAAAGTGCTGTTCCGGTAAACGCGTGTTTCCATTCTCGAAGTAAAGAAGTAGATTTTTTTCGCAGCAAACAATAGCCAATCGTTTTAACTTTTCCCCCTAACTCTTGCATGTACTTGGAACAATATGAGGGTAAATTTGGTACTATTAATAGAAGTAATCCATGTGGCCATGGCCATGCGCAACGGATTACAAAGGGGAATCGCACCCGACCTTTTCTACATTCAATTGAATTCGTGCATGACGTCCAATTCATTGCATGAACCGTGTTACCAATTTGGCCAACATATCATGAAACAGTTGTGAAGTGTCAACATGATAAATAGCCCAGACATTATCATGTCTTCAAATATTGTCACATGCAATTGAATACCGACCCAATAATTTTAGTTTATTAACAAGTAGCAAAAAAAGGGAAAAGGTCCGACCTACATATCCAATCTGAGAGGTCAGTTTTCTTAAAGAACAGGGATTTTTCGTCGCCTTGTGGCCAACTGAACTATTCTATGTCTGTATTATGTTACAAGATTGTATTATAGTTCTTTAAAAGGTTGTGTCTAAAAATCTTACAAGTTATAGCACGGGTTTCAATTCACTATTCAAACTTGGCGTGTAACCTTAGCAACATAGAGCTCGTAGATATAGAATTTGTTTAAACTATTCTTTAACACTCACATTTATTTTCCGAAATTTTCAGAGTAACAGTTGACTCACTTCCTCTTCTGGTGTTGCTTGAGAGGGCTGTTGATGTTTTCAGCAAGGAGTCATAAAGTGTCGGAATCTTGCGGCCCCTGTCTCTATTTAGTTTCTTTCTTGATGAAGATGGTCTCCCAATCTTTCTAGGAAGCAGTTTGTTCTCCCTAGAGAGAACTTTTACATTCTAAATGTTATTTTGAATGTTCCACTATGGCAGATTGGTTAAATTCTGTTTTGGCAGTGTTTTCCTTTAAGTGGTCTCTAAGCGTTCTTTTGGTTTCCCCTACTAGTGGAGCGGATATGTGAAAAAGATGTTCACTTTTGGCAGGAAGCATGCAAATTGGCACATATGGGTGTTTTGATACGCTGATTTCAAAAAACCACGGAACCACATTTTTTTAGCGATGGTGCGGCGGCCATCTTGAATTTCAAAATGGCCGCCATAAAAATATAGGAGATTTAGTAAAATTGCTCTAAATCAAATACTTTTGAGATTTATACCCCCAGATTTCACCAATACGTTCTCTATAACATGGTGCATGATTTTAGATGGATTGATTGTGCCAGTTGTACTTTGGTTATTACTTGTTACCATGGAAACCATCAAAAATAGACATTTTTGGGCAAAAATACCTCTAAAATCACTCTTATTTGGAGATTTTTGTTATCTATTCATCATGATATTGCTTTTAGAATCATCTGCAATTATACATAATTTGGATGAAAAATTAGCATTTCAATTTTGAGTGGTATCCATGGAAACTTTTTAAATGGCGGTTTGACGAAATATATGTCAAAATCACTTCTTTTTCGACCATTTTCACCAATCAATTGCTGGTAAAACACTATTATAGTGAATCGGATGTGAATAATATGTTCACTCTTGGCAGGAAGCATGAAAATTGGCACATAGGGGTGTTTTGATGCGCTGATTTCAAAAAACCACGGAACCACATTTTTTTAGCAATGGTGCAGCGGCCATCTTGAATTTCAAAATGGCCGCCATAAAAATATAGGAGATTTAGTAAAATTGCTCTAATTCAAATACTTTTGAGATTCATACCCCCAGATTTCACCAATATGTTCTCTATAACATGGTGCACAATTTCAGATGGATTGGTTGTGCCATTTGTGCTTTGGTTATTACTTGTTACCATGGAAACCAGCAAAAACAGACATTTTCAAGGGAAATTACCTCTAAAATTGCTCTAAATCAACTATCTTTGAGATTTATACCCCGATATTTCATCAATATGTTCTCTATAACATGGTGCATAATTTAAGATGGGTTGGTTGTGCCAGTTGTACTTTGTTTATTACTTGTTACCATGGAAACCCTCAAAAATAGACATTTTTGGGCAAAAGTATCTCTTAAGTCACTCTTTTAAATGGCGGCTTGGTGAACAAAAAGTCAAAGTCACTCCTTTTTCAACAATATCAAAATTTAACCACTCTATTAGTTTCTAAACACAACAGTTCAATATAATATTTCAGTATGGTACAAAATGCATGAAGTTGTATACAGAGCTAGTAGCGGATTAATTGTGTCAGTTGTATTTACCATATTTGTTGTCATGGTAACCATCAAAATTCGATTTAAAGACAAAATTCGTTGGTTGGATGGTTCCTGTCATGACTAACAGCTCGTGACGCGCAGATAATACACCAAAGTCATCAAAAGTGTAACAATCACAGAGAGGGAGTCTAGTAATCGATCTAAGTTGGTCAATTTATCAGGACCGAGGTCTGCTTTTCTTTCTCTTCCCTTCAATCATGCATTGCATAATAACCTTCTCTAAGTGATTTTCTCATTCTTATTTAGTTTATTGGTTATGTTGATCTGTTATCATAAAACAACGCAGTTTGTTAGATTTATTTTAATCAAACAACAACAAATTACCCCCTTTATAAAATCATCGAATCCAGCGAGCTGTTTACCAACTTCCTGCTTCGCATTAATCCCGTTCTTTAGCACACACGCACATGGCAACGCTGCGTTATACGCACAACGCATACGCCGGCGACGTTGTGTAGGGCTCGCTGACGCGGAGATCATACGCACTGAAGGTATTATTATTTGAATTAATTAAACCCTGCCCCAAACTATTATACACCATTGTCTCATATGTATGGGCATATCGGCTGAAAATTAGCCAAAAACCAATCACATTTTCTGCTGACATTCTAAACCACACCCACTATATAACGAATTTAATTTAATTCACACAAAAAAGATTGTGGCCTCGCATTGCCAAAATTCTTCTGTCCCGTTGTAGCCTTAAATCTTCCGTAATGCCTGTGATAATGTTAAGGGGCAAAAGCGCTTTTGTGATAATATACATGTATCATGATCCTTCAGCTGAAGAGCAGGCGATTAGAAGTTTTCTCTATGTACGTCAGTCTTCAGCAAGAGTGTCAGTCTTCACAGTCGTTCTTGAATCATGCTTTCATTGTCCACTATTAGGCTCTTCATCAAGGAAACGGAGCTGAAATTTATGTCCAAGGATTCCCAGCTGGCGGCACACGTGTTGAATAATTTCACTTTTGATAGCTATGTGTGGGGTCCTCCACTGGCATTCTAATTTCCCGAATGCACACCATGCTTAAGTCCTCCGTATTTTAAGGTCACTTGCACCCGATGCCATAATAGACCTACAGATACCTGAAATCTGTGCCGTAATAGACCCACAGATACCTGAAATCTGTGCCATAATAGACCCAAGATACCTGAATTTCGCCACATGGCTGATCACAATAGACCTGGAGTGTTAGGTGAGGACTGCATCCGTTGGCAGTCATCTACTTTGTTTGGGATATGCTAATTAATGATAAGGCCAAGATCTTTTGCTGCTATAACAGTATTTGTCAGCGGAGCTCACAGAATTGGGGTCTCAAGTAAGTCATCTTCAAAATGTAGGTCGTTTTAGAATAACGGCAGGGTGCCGTTGTTCCAGGCAGGGCAGGGTGCCATTGGTAGATGTGTCACAACTCCGCAGTCAAGATCACATGTAGCCTTCTTCAATAATTGTAGTCTACAAATATTGCAACGAGGAATGGAGCCAGCATGTAACCCTGTTGCACTCCAGTGGAGACAGCAAAGGGATCAAAAATACTGCCATCAACCATCACATCAATGCTTCTGCCATGACGAAAGCCAGTCTGTTTATTCATCAAAATGGGGTCAACGTGATCTTTGATTCTGTAAAGCTGTACACTTTGGTTGACAGAAGAGATATTCCTCTTTAATAGTTGCTCATAAGAGAGAGGTCCCCTTTCTTTAGTAGATTGGGTGCTTTGAGGGTGGTATAGATATGATCGACTTCCATATAGTGTTTATGGACACATTTTACCAATACGTCACTGCCATCCTGGAATGCTTCAGATTTGATTGCACTGTCAAGAGCGGCAGCCGTGTTTGATGAATGGCTTTCTGGATAATTATGTCTGGGAGTGTGGGAGGATTTATGTGGATTGACAGGTCCTGAGCAGCTGGTGATCGGATGGAATTTGAGAGATCATTTTTATGTGGTGGAATAGTCACCATTCATGTCAGCCCGTTGAAGATCTTCTATCTGTTTGATTTATCTGTCTTGTAATACTTGTTTAAATGGGCGTTCATGTTCTTCCATCATTCTCTGGATTGCCCTAAACGTTGAGACAAGGTAGCATAGCGTCTTTTGCCCTCATCCGTCTCAAACTTTAGCTGAATGGTCACCTATAGTTCAGCATGCCATGAGATTTGAGTTTGCCAACATTCTCGGCGAAAAGAAATCTGGCTAGAGGATAAACTTTAGCTGTACTGTTACTACAGACATGCAAATAACGGCTAATATCTTAAAAAAGAAATGTATGGAAGAGGAAGCTAAGAATGTGGTGAAAAGAATGGCATAACACAATAAAGGAAGTATTATCTTGTGTACGTAGCTGGAGCACTGATTCGCCCTCATAATCAAACATAGTGACTGGTTATTTTGGCCCGGTCTGGCAAGCTATTCAGCGCTGATAAGCTCTGCTCCGGGGAAACTTATTTAGCCCGTAGTTAGAACTATTTACCCCAGCAATCGGAAAAATGCGATAAAAACATCGAACATCACATTTTGTTGCAGCCATCTTGTGCTTTTTTCTGCAAAACATATGCACTTTTTTACAAAAACCAGGCAGCACATTTAGTTTAAAAACCGCAAATACCCTACATCTACCTAATTTACCCATAGATGGAAGTAAGACAATGATCAGTAGTAGTTAGAGCTACTCCTGTGGAACTACTGCAGTAAGGGTGATGAAATGGATGGTTGGTTGGTTGGTTGGTTCCTGTCATGACTGACAGCTCGTGACCACGTAAGATGACTGCGCCACAGATGATGATTTTCAGCAAATGAGTAACAATCACAGAGAGGGAGTCATAGATCTTATTTGGTCAAACCATCAGGACCAAAGTCTGCCTTTCTTTCTCTTCCCTTCAATCATGCCTTGCATAATAACCTTCTCTAAGTTGTTACCCTTGCGTCATCTGAGATGTGACCAAAGTAGCTCAGCATCTGGGTGTTTACAGAGTGAAGAACTCATTTAGACTATCTACAACCTTAATAATCTACCATCTTAAGAAATTATATTCTTAATTAAAGTTTAAGCAATCTCATTGGTTCTTAGAGAAATTGGCGACATTTAGATGATTAAACACGACAATTGAACACGGGGAGGTGGGGCTTAAGTTTTAACAATGCGTCCGTCTTTCACAATGCGTGGTTTGCTCCATAACGCGCACTTCTGCAGTGCGCCTTTCTTGCGTTTATGCCGCGACGCTTACGCATGATGTACTCATCGCATGGGATTGGATGGAATGTTTGTGGGTTATTAGATCCTAGCAGGGGTAAAATTTGTCAAATGTGGACAATAAAATGTACTTATTTCTTGGATAATGTCTTAAGTATGATTGTTTAAAAAAGAATAAAGGTAGTAGTATTTTTTTGCGTAGAACAACTCCGCCGTGTACTTATTTCTTTGATAATGTCTTAAGTATGATTGTTTAAAAAAGAATAAAGGTAGTAGTATTTTTTTGCGTAGAACAACTCCGCCTGCGGCGTCGTTGTTCTATTTAAAATAATACTATCGTCCGCATTTATGTCAGAAAATATAACACGGGTACGGTCTAAAATAAAACAATACCTTTATTCTCTAAGTAAAAGCAAAGCATGAACATGATGAAGGTGCATAGAAGGAACACACGTCTAAGAAACAGGGTGGGAATAATAGGGATTGAATAAAAAATAGAAAGAAAGATTGCAGCTGTGCCACATCCATGATATAGCAAAAGGCTAAAATTCAAATACTAATGAAAATGAACAACAACTCAATTCAACGCTATCCTATAATCAATCCAATTAAATTAAATCATCAACAGTTTATTGGTATCTATGATCAATGATGCGTCACATGGTCGTAGCAAATTCCGATTAGCCATATAATCTCGCTGAATGCTCTAGTTTCTACAGAGCTCTCACCGCTTTTTAGCCGGCTAATCTCTCTACATGTTATCCTACTTTTAACGATAATTTGAATGATTATCCTAGAGCCCAAAGTTTTCTGCTTTGTAAATTCAACTTTTGCCTTCTTCAGTTTTCTATTTGAGGTATAGCTCAATAAACACACCTCCATTCAGGATACACATTTCTTTTATTGTATATTTTGAGTGTTTAGACCAAGGCAAACATTAATGTATATGACATATTAGGCAAAACGATTTGCTTGTGAATCTTTTTAGATTGACAACATTGGAAACAAAAACATGAAATTCTGTCTTCTAAAAGACAAAGCAGCAAACTTGGGGCTCTGAATTATCCGTCTAAAGAAATGGAGAGGAGTACCGGTTTTAGTCGGATTCTCTTTTAAAAAAAACTACTCTAAGCTTTCAGTCTAGACACCAAACATGAAAAATGATTATCTTTCAGTCTAGGCACCCTCTTGCCTCTCTGTGTACTAACTATCGATGCTTTTGCATATTGTCAGCCTGCTTCGATAATTGCCTAACTCACTTTTCAGCGAAATTGAGTTGTTTGCATAAATTATGACTTCATTACAGTATGCACATGCTGTAATAATACCTAAAGTCATTGACAAATCAAAAGTGTTGATAAATGCACAATTGCAATTCTGCCTAACCCTTAGCAAAATATAGCAGCGTTCCTGGAGATGGAGCGCTCCAACTTATTTCACATGCAAATTTATGCAAATTAGGTGTCTCCATTAAGGTACCAAGAACAGCAATTATATTTAATAGAGGTCTCCTGGAGATCTCCGGTAAGCTTATTGGATACCTCTCGATACTAGCTCCATTAAGTATCCAGGAACAGCAATGGTTATTGGATACTTACTGGCACTAGCTCCAGTAAGTATCCAAGAACAACTATAGTTCTTGGATACTTCTTGGCACTAGCTCCTGGAGAGAACCTGGAGATAACCGGGAGCGCTCCGACTTATTTCACATGCAAATTAGGTATCCAGGAAGTATCCAATAAGGTTTATGGATATCTCCCGGAGACTCCCATGAACCGTAATTGCTGTACTAGACTTCTTGGCACTATAGTGCCAAAAGGTATCCAATCAGTTCTTGGATACTTCTTGGCACTTAGCTCCTGGAGAGAACCTGGAGAATAAATAAGTATATTAAAGGTAGATGACCCGATCACATTTTCGTAACACAGAATTATTTCAAACATACGGAGATTTTCATATCATATGAAAGCTCGTATTTTTTTCATCATCATACTGAAATTTGACGGCCTAAATCGGTATAATTACAGAGAAATCGATGAAATAACGTCGAATTACCGCGAATGGTGGTAACCACCGATATAGTTTGTGTACTACTCAATGGGTACAGTTCACAGCATCTTGTGCGTCTAAAATAAGAACCATTAGAGCTATGCAACTCAAACTTTGGAACACGACTTTTTTAAGGATGACCTTTCATGTACAATAGAAAACTTCAAGTTGAAAATCGGAACATCTACCTTTAAATCAGACAGATTTTGCTCAATAGCTTAAATGACATTGCAGTTTTATAATAATTTTAGGCATGCATTTCACAGCACTTTGTACACACAAACTCACCTCATCCTAACCCTACATCATGCTCATACATAAAACACAGTCCTACTTTTCCTTCCTCCTCTAAATCTGTAAGTGTCCGAGGTTTCAAACAATAATATAATAATTAATATGGTCTATATGTAAGCTTTATTAAGCTTACTTTATCTATGGACTGTATAACAGTCCGTGCAATATTCAGTTTTACACATATTTCAGCCACCTGAATGCAGTACAACTAGAGTGACATCCACATAACTGTTCTGTAGACTAAGGGATTTACAATTCACATACAAATGTTAAATACCTTTGAAAGAAACCAAAATATCCATCATTATGCTCCACATCACAACTGCCATGATCACAGCTAGGGCAGACAACAGCAGATTTGAAATTGGCAGTTGGTGATCATTTGACATGCATGTTGATATGGTTGTTGGATACCTCCTGGATACTCTTTATTGGATACTAAGTATCCAATAAAAGTGTTATTGGTTGTTGGATACTTCCTGGATACTCTTTATTGGATACCAAGTATCCAATAAAGTGCTATGGTTGTTGGATACTTCTCGGTTACTATTTATTGGATACTAAGTATCCAAGAAAAGTGTTATTGGTTGTTGGATACTTCTTGGATACTTTTTATTGGATACTGAGTATCCAAGAACAACATTTGCACTTCTTGGATACTTGCTGGCATCTCTTTTCTTGGATATTCAGTCTCCAGAGAGTACTTCTTGGATACTTAATGGAGAAAACCGGGAGACCTCCTGGAACATGGCATTAGTAAAATTGGAAGCAAAAATACATGGATACTCCTGGATACTACAAGATTTGGCTGAAAAGTGTCCAGGAGCTCTTCAGGGCGTCTCCAGAGTGTCTCCGGGAGCCTATGTTTTTTGCTATGGGAAGTCAGCATTGTGAGTTAGGCAGATTGTAATAATTATGTAAAATGTTTAAAATGGGTCCTATAACAAGCCACATTTCACTTAAAGGTATATCCCCAACCTAAATCTATCCAACATGTACTGCTCCTGTTGGAATTCACCTGCACTATTCATGGTGCTATTCAACATATCGTCAGCCTGCTTCGAACTGCCTAACTCACTTTTCCTATTTTTGTTGTTTTCTCAAAACTTGAAAAAATGAGTTAGGCAATTATCGAAGCAGGCTGACGATATATCGCCTCTCGATCCTCAGATATGAACTCCGAAAATCAGAAAATGTATGGAGAATGCTCCGAAACTTGCGCTGCAAATAATGTCCGATGTATATTCTTTCGTTTTTATAAAATAAATCACAAATACAAACATCTCTACTAAAAGCAATATCTTGATGAATAGTTGACAAAAAACTCCAAATAAGAGTGATTTTAGAGGGTTTCCATGGTAACAAGTCATGCAAGTAATAAACAAAGTACAACTGGCACAACCAATCTATCTAAAGGTATGCACCATGTTATAGAGAACATATTGGTGAAATATCAGGGTATAAATCTCAAAAATAGTTGATTTAGAGCAATTTTAGAGGTATTTTCCCTTGAAAATGTCTGTTTCTGATGGTTTCCATGGTAACAAGCAATAACCAAAGTACAAATGGCACAACCAATCCATCTAAAATTGTGCACCATGTTATAGAGAACATATTGGTGAAATCTGGGGGTATAAATCTCAAAAGTATTTGATTTAGAGCAATTTTACTAAATCTCCTATATTTTTATGGCGGCCATTTTGAAATTCAAGATGGCCGCCGCACCATTGCTAAAAAATGTGGTTCCGTGGTTTTTTGAAATCAGCACATCAAAACACACGTATGTGCCAATTTCCATGCTTCCTGCCAAAAGTGAACATCTTATTCACACCCGATTCACTATAATAGTGTTTTACCAGCAATTGATTGGTGAAAATGGTTGAAAAAGAAGTGATTTTGACATATATTTCGTCAAACCGCCATTTAAAAAGTTTCCATGGATACCACTCAAAATTGAAATGCTATTTTTTCATCCAAATTATGTATAATTGCAGATGACACTAAAAGCAATATCATGATGAATAGATAACAAAAATCTCCAAATAAGAGTGATTTTAGAGGTATTTTTGCCCAAAAATGTCTATTTTTGATGGTTTCCATGGTAACAAGTAATAACCAAAATACAACTGGCACAACCAATCCTTCTCAAATTATGCACCATGTTATAGAGAACATATTGGTGAAATATGGGGATATAAATCTCAAAAGTATTTGATTTAGAGCAATTTTACTAAATCTCCTATATTTTTATGGCGGCCATTTTGAAATTCAAGATGGCCGCCGCACCATTGCTCAAAAAATGTGGTTCCGTGGTTTTTTGAAATCAGCGCATCAAAACACCCGTATGTGCCAATTTTCATGCTTCCTGCCAAAAGTGAACATCTTGGCCATTTTTTGTTACATATCCGCTCCACTATACGGGAATACAGAGCTCATTAACATTTGCATTCGAAATGCCATTCAAAAATTTCATACAGTGAATTATATTGTGATTTTTTTTGGTTATTTGTCCATTACCGTAAAAGCTTTCCTTCTGCATTATGAAAAACACTAAACCAACACACACATAGGCAACCTTAACATTACGCCGACGCATAGCATATCAAATCACATTAAGCCCCAACATTAAACGATGAAATTGGAGAATATTTTCAAACCGTTCATGTGAAAAAGGAGGACACAGACAATTACCGTTTGGATATCTTCCAAAAAGTTCCATTTAGAAATAGGGCATTACGCTTTTGAAGCACTTAAAAAATGGCAAGGAATACCACACTAATTCAAAACAAGTTGGTTCTGTCCGAGAAAATATCTCCTAGATTGATTTCATCGCTCTAACACAGCTTGAGCGAGAGCGAAAAAACTGCTTACATACATTCAGAATCATGTCACAATACTTAGGCTACAGCGACCTTAACCCTAACACTCTTGAGTACTACGAATTACTACGATGCGGTGTGCTTGTATCACCCGGCTCGGCAGTTTTTCGATGAATTAATGGCCCCAGGGTATATACAGGGCGGAATATACTCCGCCATGTATGGTTTCCCCCCGTGGCCTAGCGGTAGATCGTCTGCCTCTGAACCCAGAGGTCCGGGGTTCGAGCCCCGGAGAGTGGGGGCACTTTTTCCCCTCGCTATTTGGCCGTGAAAAAAATCTTTGGAAAAGGTGCCTCGGGGGTTAGGGTTATGGAGCGATTTTTTTCACTATTTTTATTTTTTTATTTTTTTGATAATTTTGGTCTCATTAACCCTAACACTATTGAGTACTACGAATTACTACGATGCGGTGTATATACAGGGTATATACAGGGCGGAATATACTCCGCCATGTATGGTTTCCCCCCGTGGCCTAGCGGTAGATCGTCTGCCTCTGAACCCAGAGGTCCGGGGTTCGAGCCCCGGGGAGTGGGGGCACTTTTTCCCCTCGCTATTTGGCCGCGAAAAAAATCTTTGGAAAAGGTGCCTCGGGGGTTAGGGTTATGGAGCGATTTTTTTCACTATTTTTTATTTTTTTTATTTTTTTGATAATGTTGGTCTCATTAACCCTAACACTATTGAGTACTACGAATTACTACGATGCGGTGTATATACAGGGTATATACAGGGCGGAATATACTCCGCCATGTATGGTTTCCCCCCGTGGCCTAGCAGTAGATCGTCTGCCTCTGAACCCAGAGGTCCGGGGTTCGATCCCCGGGGAGTGGGGGCACTTTTTCCCCTCGCTATTTGGCCGCGAAAAAAAAATCTTTGGAAAAGGTGCCTCGGGGGTTAGGGTTCAATCCCGTTACAATATTATGGCTCATGTTTTTGGAAAATATCGCGATTGTAACAAAAAAAATCGCGATTTTCCTATTGTCCTGTACCGTATAATAATCGCTCTTTGTACTAATCTAAGAATGTTATTCATTCATTTTATCAAATACATTACCACTCTCTCACACCTGTGCAAGAGGACGATTTTTACAGAAGAACAACAATTGTAATATGGTTTTTCTGAGAGAATCTTTTAGTATAGATTGCTCATATGAATAGATGTTTTCGAGCTTTTTCTGTGTTCCCCACCTTTTTAACGGATGGTGTTATAGAGTTTGTGTCGCATTTTAGTCTTTGGAGCTGGCTGCAAAACCCCTTAAGAGGAGAGGACACATCCGGTGCACTATATGGTATGTATAGCACGAAAATACGATTTTATTATTGTAAAGCGCCAGCTTTTACGAGAACAAACATTCGATCCGATCGCGAGGCCGACAAAACGTGCTAAAAAGACACACAATGTGATATGGAGAGCATCGACGTATTTATAATGCAGGTTTTATCAAAATATCTTGGCTAACACCTGCAATGCTGTTAAACCACTCTCCATTGAAGCTATATCCAAAGATATTTAGGTAATTTGTATTATTATCGGATCGGAATCAAATGTCCAAGTAAAGCCATGTTAATTATATAAAAAAGAAATATATTTGCGGCCGAGTGCACCAATGACGAGTAGCTGAAGAATAGCGCTACCTCGCTAGTAACTGAGGCGTAACCCAAAAGTTGGAGAGCACCAAATCGGGGTACGCTACTATAGATTATAACTAGCGGGTAATTTATGCTAAATGCTATACCTGGCCGGACCCAAGAGTAAGTTAGGGCATAACGTTGTATGCCACAAGTCAGTCGATTCTAGCAGTAGCGTAAATTTGTTGTGAACATTGGAGAGGCTGATTTGCTGATGCGGAAGGACCAATTGCGCTTGCATGCACATATTTGAAGTGGAATGTGACCCCTCTCATAAGCTGAAAGATTTGCGAAAACAGGAACGCATGAAAGACTAATTATTACCAGTATGTTCCAACTAATTATGACCGTGATTGTCTGAATCATTTGTTAAAAAAATCATCTGTTTTCTGTTTTTTAGACACAACTTTTGATTCAATAAAGCTTTCTTTACCAGATTTGGGAGGATAGATAGGTCATGTTATCGGTCACGTGTCCAACTACTTAAAAAAAGTAATGCTCTAACTTACTTTCAGGGATAGGTTACTTTTAATTACGGAGGTATATTTTGCACACTAAATGCCCAAGAAATAATAGATATTGCCAGTTATTTAGATTCAAATGGTTTCTTAATAACATATAATACCTGGAAAATACTATCATCGCTTACGGGACTCCTGCGTCAGGGAAAAGGGTTTATATAACAAGGAAGGGTGAGCGCTCTCGAAACTCCATTCATGCAATTTGATGAATACTTTAGTCAAAATTTAGATCAACTCCTTTTGCCCATTCAAACACCAATCGCACCGACTTTGGGTCATATTTTGACCAAAATGTACTAATTATCCAAGGATTTTAAATAATGACTAAATAAATAAACTTATTATTGTTATCATCATTATTAATTAAAAACTGATAAAGCCAAAGTTTCAACGTTATTGTGAGTGGAAGAGTAGAAGACCAAAAAAAGTGGGGATCGCCCAAAATATGTTTGTTATGACATGATAGTCCTTATTTTTGAAAAAGCGATAACAACTTCAAAATTGTTGGCCAAAAAAATGGCGTCATTTTTTGTCTTGAACGCAGGCCGAAATTTCAAATATTACGGACCATTCACGTCAGAATTTTACAGTAAACTATACGTTAACAGTTGGCATATACGCCAATTAATTTTGTAAGGGGACGATGCTGATTAATGTGGATATTTACCTCGCTAGTTACTATGCTGGTGTTACTCGCCAGTTATGCTCTAAGAATTACATCGTTAGTAATTACGCTACAGTTAGAGCATAACTACTAGGGAGATAGCTTACCTCCCTATTAAGTTACGCTAGTTTGGTGCACTCGGCCGTTTATGTTTTATTTTCGAAGCACCTGCCGGCTGAATTTCGTATTATGAATAATGAATACCTCAAACACATTAAAATAATAATTGAATAATTATAGCTTCGTAATAAGATCTTCATAAGCTATGCGAGCAATGTCATTGGAATGTTGTAATTTAATTTCAGGTTTTGTTAATCCATCATCATCACTACATTAAAATAAAGCCACGGAGCAGTCCGTTTTGTGGTTAGGGATGCATCCTTTTTTGCCTGAAATTTGTTTTAAATTTTGATTGATCAAAAACGTGTTGACCATGTTGAGACTCAAGACTATCATGTCTGGTTACATCTCCCACACAATCGGCCAAGAGCATGTAGCCAAAATATTAGCAAACATCGTTGTTATAATAGTGTGTGATGATGGAAATAAACTGATTGCAAACGAGTAAATAGGTTCCCTATACTTTGACATTTAGATTGGGGTTACAAAACCCCAATATTTACGCATACAAAGCGACTATATGTTTCAACTTAACATTACCATGAGTGCATAATGTATCATATAATAAGATATTTGAAGTACAAACATTACATAGGGTAACCATGGTAACGCTGAAAGTTATCGCGGAGTGTTAATACTGCTCCGGGAACGGGAGTGCGTTCAGCTTGAGGCCGTACTATTTAGTGACGCACTGCCGTCAATTTTTTACACGGCGATGCGTCAACTCACGGGAGTCCGACCTCTGCTGGGTGACGAATATGTTTGATATTTTAATAGAGGGCGGGCTTGGGAACTGGACGGCGTTTCCAAGGAAACGGCCCCACGTGACATAATTTTTTTTAAATCCTATTTTGCCGATTTTCAACCATAAATAAAAAATGTATCACTATATAATACAACAAGGCTTATATTTTAATGCAAAATTATCACAGTAACCATAAGAAATCATTAAAATGGTGTAAACTTGCCTAGAAAATGGTAGTCTCGTCGCGTTATATAGGCTCAAAAAGGTGTAAAAATATTGTGGGTTGAAAAGCGAAAATGCAATGATTGCACAAATCGAATAAGTTTTATATTTCACTAGAGGGCGGGCTTGGGAATGGGGCTACGTTTACAAAGGAACGGCTTCCCGTCACAGAATAAAAAGAATCATATTTTGCCGATTTTCAACCATAAAATAAGTCTCTTATCTCTGAAATAATGTTAGAAAATTCATCACTATATAATACTACGAGGCTATATTTAATGTAAAGATTATGACACTTACCATAAAAATTCATTTTGTAAACTCGCCTAGAAAATGGTTATCTCATCACGGAATATAGACTCAAAAAGGTGTAATTTCGACCTATATTGCGATATATGTAGGGTTCAAATGTTAAATAAATCATCAGACTAGCTGCCACAAGGAAATCTGTTACCTAGACTGCCCTCAATTTGTTAAGATGCTAATTTTTATGCAAATTATTTAAGGTTGAAAAGCGAAAATGCAATGACTGCGCACATTGGCGGGAACACGTTACCACGGTGATGTACACCCGGCAATTTGTAGCGCCCTCAGTGAAACGGGCTCTCGTTCCGGAGCTGACTGGTTACGCTACATATTCACGGGGAAGTGATGTTGAATGTTGGCATATTTATTCGAGGCAAAAATGAGCTGATCGTCGAGATATGCTGTAAATATTTCCACTTAGAGCATTGATCTGCTCCACAAAAAGCTATACAAAGCCATATTGGAGCCAGTTACTTTCGTCATATGGTTCTCGACATGCATTTGGTGATTAAGTGAAAGTTTTGAATGGGTGGACACAAAGTATGTATTTGTAAATTAGAAGGAAATAAAAGAAGCAACGAGTTGCTTTAAATTTTCTTTCACAGCATTGGTTTCCACCACAATCTCAATACGATACCGTATGTTCAACCAAAATTGCTAGTTACTTCATCATTATGACCTTTGAAAGCGTCTCACCATTGTCAAATAGTGCAGAATTTACTTTAAAAATAGCTCAAACTAGACATAGTTAGTGTTATTGTCCCGTGAACATGATGATGAAACTATAATATTGAATAGTACATATGATCATCACGCTCACGGCATATCTGGATTGCATGATTATTATTCAGATCGCAGGCTGATACTCAAGCTATTCCCTTTTCTATTTAAAGTCCTGCCGTTATGCACTCTTCAGATCCCCATAAATTGACCATCCTTCAAGCTTCTCCGGCCGCGTGACCAGCGTTCATAGACAGCAGTATTGAAAATAACCTACCATATGTAAAGATGCCGGCTATATGCAGCATTCAGTGAACTGAATATAAAGCAAGTTCAGGCGTAGGCAAACTTGTTCACCACGACGCCAAAGAGCTCTTATTGAGGGAAACAAACCCGCGAAAATACACAAGAGAACGCGGACAAGAAGCACACAGGAGAATTAGGAAACTACCTGATAAGTATGCGCATCCTAGAGTTCGTCATTGTGACTTTAGTGTAGTTCTATAAAGGTAATCCGTGCTTTGGATAATTTGCCATCTTTTCGGGAATAACAAACTGTATTTAATGTGTTCAGAAAGAAGACACCAGTTTTGTGATCTGTATTTGGAAGCACGGTTCATGCAATGATTTGGACGTCACCATGGTCATGCACCAATTCAATTGAATGTAATACAGGTCGGTGCAATTCCCTTGTGTACGAAGGCGGATCGGTAAGTTCCGTCACCAAAGGCAGCCCCTGTTACACAAGACTAATGTATACTGTCTTTATCGTGTTATGTCATTCTTTACATCCCATTCTTAGCTCCCTCTTATGTAAATTTAGTGGGGATATTTTAGCCTGCATTATGCGAGGCCCATTTCTGCAGCTACCTAGTATCTTCCTACCTGTGAAATGGAGCATCACGACAATGCAAGTCCTCACAAAGCTTGCCTCACCCCGACTTACCTTGATGAAAATGGTATTTATTTGATGGAACTACAAACCAATCACCCAACTTGGCTCCCCGCGACTTCTGGCTCTACAATCAAATCAAAGATCAAGGATCCAAGACCTAGCCAAAGCTGTACATTCAAAGATGAGACAATCCTTATTTTACCGAGTACCAACCACGCTTCGAGATGTGGAGGATGAGGAAGTTACGTTGTATAGACTTCAAAGGAATGTGACAATATTTTATGAAATTGTATGTAACATGGGCCCAGTGACAACACTTTTTGATCCGCCCTCGTACTCGTAGTCCGTTCCGTTTGGCTACATGAATAACCTTTATTAACAGCAAAGTTTCCATCTGTTGTTCAGAGATTTGGTGCATTCTCTGTGAACGTGGTTTATATATATAATTATATAATTTGGATTCACATTTTGGATACTTCGCATACGGTATTCGTGATATTTGTACAAAATCTGGTTAATAACATTTGTTAATGTACATTATAGAAGATGAAACAATTTGTCTATACTTGGATTTTTGCTGCAGTCGCCCCACATATATAATCAATTTCCACTTTATAGAGTCTCTTGCTCGTTGCATTCTGATGGATTTCCATATTCTGATTGATGGTATCAATTAAATGAAAAGCAAATACAAATATATTTTATCTGGGTCTGTGCCTCCAAAAATGACTATTGAGGCGTTCATCTTGCCCCAGGAAAGGGTCTTCCTTTCATGTAAAACACATACGTGGAGTAGATGTTGTGTTTTGTAATGAGATCATTAATATTCGCAGAAATACCAATATATCCAGCAATACTTGATGTTGATAACCAATGTCAATTGGTATGTCAATATTAATACCATGCGTAAAAATACTTCGTCTGTGGAGGACCCTAAAGTGCGGATGTGTTTTGTCAAACGGATTAGCTTGCCATGGTATTAAACATTGTTGACAAAATAAACGAACATTACAAAATCTCTTCTGGTAAATTCAGTTGAAATTCACATCACATGATCACTAAACCAAGCAAGTTCGATTTTTATATTTGTATTCCTATACACTTTCACATCTGTAAGGCGTGTGGCTTAGTTAGTTCAACCTCAGCATCCGGATACCTTTTTGTAGGTAATGATAATTCGCTTTTGGTTGTGGAGTGGTAATTTCATAATGGCCTTCTTCACACTACCTGAAAATCAAGACCGTGAATAGTTGAAACCTTTAGCTTTTAGAGTGCATAGTTTGTACGGTAAGCTTTTTGGCCTCTTGAAACCACACTTGAATTCCCAGTATCGTGAACGCACAATTCAAATAATGAATAATGGAATTGCTTTTACATATTCTCTATCTGCCCATCTAAAAGCTGTGCACTGCGTAACCTAAATTGTATGCATAATCTTATAAATGTACAACGTACATTGCAATCAAATGCCCGATGAAATACGAGTGCTCGTGTTGATTACACACGTAAGGATTTGACATTTACGGGAAATAAGAATTTAGAACGTTAATGTTGACAATAATTGCTTTTTGAATTAAGAATGAGGATAAAACAGACAAACTTCTCTCCAACTTTTAATTCGCATACTTACAGATGAGACCCTTCAAGTCTTTTCAACATACGATTTCAAACAATTATTGTAGTTATGGTTCCAGTATATGGTCGAATCCAACGAAAAGTGTACACGTGATGTTCAGGCCTATAATAAAATAATCTATATCTTGACAATTTTATTTTTGTGTTATACGTATCCGCCTCGATGAGACGCTTCGCGCCATATATAATATGACTAACTTCTATGCACAATTGGGCGTATGCGAGCAATAAACCTGCTATTTTCACCCTTTTTACAAAATATTTGTTAAGGTTTTATTTTAGACATATAACCGTTTAGATGAAAACGAGCTTAAGCGGAAATAATTTTACCTGTTTGATTGGTGGATATCTCAAGAATGCCTCTTGTAATTTTTGTTACTTTTGATCAATCCCCTGAATTGTTGTGATTTTTTTGGCTGTGGTAAGTTTTGACGTTACCTACCAATACATGTTTTGTTAAATCTCACTTTCGGGGAAGAATTCGCAAGAGGTAGTGTAATTTGTGCTGTAAGGATACCTAAATATGTTAAATACTTAAATGCATTGTCCACATTCAAGTCGATTTTTTGATAAAGCTGTTAGAAATTTTAAAAGCGGAAACGATCGGTTTGGTAAAAAAAATGCATTACCTCCGAATACCTATTTAAAACACTGCCATTTTAATATAAACACAGATTAGTGAATGATATCTATAGAATAAGCGAAGTGTGATACAATGTACATGTGTGCCAAGTTTTATCATTTTGAAGGCAACATTTTATGAAATATCAGCAATAAACGGCTGTATTCGTAGGCAAATTTGAAATATGAACTTTTACCTTCAAATACAAATAACGATACCGTGGTTTTTCCCTCTGTTGTTACATACTTGTATCGACTGGAATAAAGTAGAAATGTGCGCTGCGTTCGGCAAGCCACAGAGAAGTTTTGCATCAATCCTTCAGCTTTTGTAAGTAACTTTTCACAAAATTCTGTAGTTTGCGTACAAGTGCATCAATAATTTGTTGTTGTCTTAAAAGTTGATTGAATATAGCCTCCCTATGTCTCAATCTTGTTACTCCTATTAGTGCAGTTGTTTATGTTATTCACGTAAATACATCCTCTGACAGTTGATTTAAATCGCAATGGGGGTGATTAATGTTTATATAAATAATCAGTAACAGCTTCTCGTGCATTGACTTCATGTTGTATTCGGAGGTAACATGTATATGGAGGCAACATTCAATAATATACACGGTGCATATTGGCCCTAAATGATTTTATTTACATACAAGTAGTGCGCAATCATACAATCTGACTGGATATATTATTATATTTATATTTGGAGGGAAAAAAATAATATTCCCGTATTAAATGAAAATAGGAGGTGTTAATTTAAATAAAATGCATGGTGTAATCACACTGGTTTTGCCGAGAACATATTTTTTGTTGGAGTTAGAGTGAATGAATGTTATTTATATCCATAGATTACACGTTGATCGTCTTAAAATGGGTACATTTAGTCATAATATCCATGAAATTTCGGCTTCATAATCAATTTTCTCATATTCCATTTTGTATTCGTAGGTAACCTATATATTAGTTAATGAGCATGGTACAATTCCTGTATTGTTTTTCGCTTTCATTCGCACCTTATATTATGTAAATATTTAGCAGGAATGTATAAGACGGGAATAATATCGTTTGGTGCGTAATATTGTTTTAAACCAGCTTAAGTTGTCGATGATGTATACGTAGTTAACCAACTCCCTCTGTAATTGCAGAGAAGTGACTACCGAGGTACATAATATTGGCCATTATTGTAGTTGTATTTGAAAATGGAATTCATGTGTCACAAATATAATATAACTTGCTTCACTTTTGCTCGGGCAGGTTGTGTAATGTCACCGAAACGTATTTTAAGTGAACAAGACATTTAGTAAAACATTTTCCCTTTTTTTTAAAGGTGGGAGGTAATCAAGGGTAGGCCTAACTGATTTCAGTCTCAAATCAAGAATTGTTCATGAATATTGCTTCCGACATTCATTAATTAGTGTAATTGAACTAAGCAGTGGTTGATTTAAAAGAAAATCACAATGAAAGGCACATGCCCGACAATATCTCTGTCGTGGCAAAACCTATTAGATTAGTGTTTTTAAATCAAACAACATTAAATTTTTAAACATACAATTCCTATTTTGTCTACATCTGACAAGATATTTCATATTGGTGATTCTATGTCAAACGGAATCTGCCTCCGGTTGAAACTCGATAAAAACTTACTAAGTACGACTTTTAGAATGATACAATTCCAAACTAGGAAATTATATCTTAATTCTAATCTGACAACTGGATGTCTTGCTGTAAGTTGTATGTGCTTTATTCCGCGCGCTGTGGACTGAAATGCACGACATTTGAATATTCTAGACTTTGAACATGTTCGGCTCATATTAAACTTATATATATAATATAAGGTCTGATATGAAATTATTTCAAAGTATATATTAAATGAATTAAAAAGCGATCTGGCTTTCGTGTTTAAAACAGCTATTCAAAATGATAACTGCTAGAAGACTCACTTGCCTCCTTCATTTAGAACAAATTGAGGAAGACAACCGGTTGTTTTATTGCTTAAAACAAATAACCTGACATTCAAGATTATGAATTACAGGCAAATCAAACTGTTTGCTAAAATAAAACCGCTTGCTTTCTAACTAAGGATGGCTCGAGGAAATGTTCAATAGTTGATTCGATCCAATACTTTGGATTCACATGGAAACTGAAACGTTCATTCTTAACATTCTAAAATGTCCTATAATAAACAAAGAGTAATTCTGTTCTACTAGATATTCATTCTCGTGACAAGAGAGAGATGAAGAACTAACTACACAAAGAATACAACAAGATCCACTAAACTTGTTAAGTAGAGATTACAAGGCTGAATGATCAGAGGTATCTTACTTAAAATGTTTCTATATGCTTAATATTTCATTATGTTTAGTTTTAATGATGAACATGCTTTTTACCAAATGAGATGAGTAAGAATATTATACTAGCGAGTTAATTGATTGTTTAACTATATACCTTTACGAAATTTTAACCCAGTACGATATGTATGTTGTCATCATTTTGCCTTGTATCAGATGTTAAATATTACACACTTCTGACTGTTTTGTAGAAGTTAAACGCACATTCTTAACAATTGAAAGTCAAGCAAGAAAGACACTTACAAAATTGGATGATCAGATACGTTAGCATAATAAAACATTTTCTGCCGTAATTATCATGTGTAAATTAATTTTAATCAACATTCCTTAACCAAATTAGATGATCAATAATACTAACAGTATAGGCCTAATGAGTTTATTGATGTTTAGGATGTTTTCTTTTATATCTTAGAAATAGGAACATAGTTTTATATAATTTTAATGTTTATTTGGTTAATCTTGCTTTTTATTCAAATGTTGAATATTACGCAATTCTGATTGTTTGTAAAAGCAGTGCTGAGCGCACATTCTTATATTATCAACTTTTAACGTCAAGCAAGACACCTTTTTATTTTGCTGTACGACATTCACCCTCACACGCGATTCAGGGCATAAAAACTACGTCGAGTACAATTTTGCCTCTTAAACATATGTAAAATCAAAGAATCCAACCGTTCTTAGTCAACGAAGTTAAAGTTGAGAACAAATGTGTTACCTACGAATACTTTGATTATTGCAATATTAGCTACCGTGCTTTAAGTCTTAACATGTTTTTCTCTTATAGGAATGCTTAAAATTGTTGCCTGATATTTTGTTCTTAATAAACCTATTCAAAATCACAACTGAGAGTTAGATATTGTATATTTTTTCAACATTAAATTAATATTCTAGTATCTATTTAAAGTAAACTATTGGGGAATATGTCCATAATATTAGGATTTAAACATGTTTTAACATGTTTATTTAAAAACAAATATTGTTAACAACCTGCATGATCATTTCACCCCCAAAATGCAGCATAAATTAAGTACAACATTAATTTATTACAGTTTTACTTCTCTTATACCTACGTATACATTAACTGTTACCTACGAATACAAAATGTCCACATTCCTCTATGTACTTAAGTTTCTGGCGCATGCTCAAAATTCTAAATTTTCCAGAAAGGGTCATTCCCCCTCTTTGAGGTACATGAAAACAAATGTTCATTAAAATCATCTTGGTGAAAGTATACAAAGTGACTCAACCTCATGTTTCAAAGTATTGAGAGCCTGAAAATGCTACCTAACTGTGTGAATCTAAAATGTAAAAAAAGATGAGTAACTGTACAAATATGTCCACTTTCTATCAGCATTAGCATATTCTGAATACAATACAATCACAAATTTGAATGCAATATGTAAATAGGTGGAATAATCATCACTTAATCAAAATATGGTACTTGTATTTGTAGGTAATATTGAGAAGTGTACCTTCAACTTCATCATTCCGCCACGTGGTCAATTGGAGAGATTAGTGATGGCACTTTTTTTCCATACAAGCTTGATATGTTGACTTTGAGTGGGGAAAAGGAAAAAGAGATCGAAGCATTTTGAAACTGGACCCTAAAAATCTAGCCGTGTACACTTTTCGTTGGATTCGACCATATACATGTAGGTAAATTACTTGGTTTGGGGGATGTTTACCTGTAAATCGGGTTTATGAATTAGTCTAGTTCAAAGACTTCTAGTTATATAAATGTATTCCGTATACACGTAAACTATGGGCTACTCTACCTCTTTTGTAGACGTAAAATCGCTACCGCGGCAACAACAGCATATAACTAGTCTAGTGGTTTAGACATTCGCTTTGGGGCAGGAAGATCCTGAGTTCGAATCCCAGTATCGTCAGATTGTATGTAAAACCGTTGCTTTCAATTCATTTGTCTCACCTGGGGAGAAAGTTTCTAAGTCGTAAAGTTAATTCGTGAAGTAACCCCGTAATTCGGCTACGCCCAAACAGGTAACAATAAGCTTCCCCTTGTAGGGTTAGTCCCCCTGGAGCCATATTCCGCCCTGTACTGGATATACATGTAGGTTTGTATAGGGCACTCATCTCTACATGCAACACTAGTTTCACGCTTAAAGGGACATTAAGTGGTGTTGAAAATTTCAAATGTTTAAACATTTACTTCAGAATTCAAGATGAACATTAAAAATTGCCATTATTGTTGTTTCTACTAACAAAAACACAGCAAAACTTGATTTAGTTAGGCCAATAATAAAATATTGATTGGTTGTCCTCGACATTCCTATCTTATTTTCCGTCAGTTCTAAAACCTCGCTGGCCTTATTCATAGTCAAATTACCCGCTAATGCACATACCCTGAGACGATACCTGTATTGTGCAGGGCGCCGGATTGCACATACCGATTGAGCAGTGTGCAATGAAAGCATTCATGTGTAGTTAAGCGTGTGATATTATGCTAAGTTGACGTGAGTTCAAACGCCAACTATTAGCCGTTGATAAAGCAGAGTGTCGATTGGGAAATGTGTTGAAATTCATTTGTTGTTGTATTAGTGTGTTTCGTTATTGACATCATTGTTCACCGGCCTATGGTGAGCGTGTGAACTCACTAAAACTGTTTTAGATATGACCAAATATAAGGACTGACCGTGGACAACTAAATTATTTATATTTTGGGACTTACGGGAGCATTGATATTAGACGATTTATAGAATCAATTTCAATAAGTAACCTATCAAAATATTCCTTGATATATAAATCATTATTATGAACGGAAATCATTCTCTGGAATGCACAAATTACAGAGAAATCTTGAAATGAAAGTTGCAAACATTTTTTAATTTTTGTTGAATTTTTGAATTTTTTGCGACACATTAATTTTCACTCATCTGTATCGATCTGTGATGTTGCAGGGGAATGGCATTTGGGTCTCATCTCATCCATAATAGGAGTTTGACTAATATTCATTACATCCATACCATTAAACAACAACGTTGATATGTCAATTTTCTAATATATTGACTCCCAATAGTTAGCTTTAAACAATTGACATCAGAGCAAGCGACCATTGATGTTTAGCTGTGGTTCGATTCCTATTGTTCAGCTGGTCGCTAGTGGGCGCTGCATTTGATGTCCGTTATATGCTTGCGGTAGCACTTGTGCAAAGTTCATGGGTCAAATGTCAGATCTTCAACATGGTCCGATTAAGCTCACATTCAACAGAAATGATCCTTGTGACATTCTAGAAATGTTAAAACTAGTTTTTATCCCATAGGTCAAAGTTCATGGGTCAAAAGGTCAGATTTTTACATGGTTCGATTGAACTAAAAATAAACATGAATCATCCTTTTGACATTCTAAGCATGTTAAAAATGGTTTTGATGCAATGACATTAGCCAATAGAGATGTGGTGTTCATAGTTTTAGGATACATGACTTTTTATAGGTCATCTCTTACAAGAATGCCGACTGGGTTTGTGTTCTGTGAACACAGTGAGCTCAGGTTGTTTCTTTCTTTCTGTCAACCTTTCAAAATGCTACGAGTGCCAAACGCTTGGGTCAATTTCAACCATTACTATGTTTTGAGGTGTCTAAGTATAAACACTTTTGGATGATTTGAGTTTTTATCCATGCTCATCCATGCAATGTGTATTAATATTGGATAAAAACTCAACGTGTACTTGACACCATCGATTGACTATCTGTGTTGATATGCACTGTTGCAAATATCTTGATGCAAGAAATGTCTTCTCCTTAGACAAGCAAGATAAGCTATTATGTATATCTACATAACATCTCACTGACTAAACAAATAAAGCTTTGACTCCATCACAGACTGCGGGTACTGTTAAAATAAACTGCATAGGTACATGTTATTTACAAAGACTATAAACATGGCGGCCCCCACTAGAAATACCTGAATGTGTAAAATTTTGCGTCTAAGCTAATTGAACAAATACTAGTATTGGGCCGTTTAAAATGTTTGATTTTGTTTTAGTAAATTAGTTTTGTTTTTAGTGTTCTGTGTTCTATTTTGTCAAGCAGCTATAACTACTTAAATCCAACCACCCTTCCTGTGCCATCTATGTTTTGGTTTCATTCAGTTATTTATGTAGCCCAAACAATTGATTACGGTTATAAGAACTGATCACATTATTAACCAATCGATTAAACATAGAATACTCCATGGCATCTCATTTTTTTCAATTGTGTTGGATATAAGGCCATGTGTTTTGAACTCACCACCCAAAAAGGGTGGTGGCGTTGCATTTTTGGTGACGAATCATCCATCTCTCTCTATTAACTCAACAACTAAATGTGGTAGAGCTATGGTTGAGGTGTCATGTGAAAGCTTATTTACCTAGCTATACTGTGTAAATAAATTAGGTATTTCCATAACTGTTTGGCTGAGATACGGTTGATTATATTGTGAAAGTCAGGGGTGGAGGGGTGGAGGGGTGGTGGCGGTGGCGGTGGCGGTGGCGCTGTGTACAATCTCTATGGGAATATAGAAAATGTTACCAATTCTACGTTCAATTTATAATAACTTCTCATTCCTGTATTGTACGAACATGATTTTGCTCTCATTTTGTAGATTATTTTATATTCTATAAGATTCTGTTTCAACAAACTCGACTACTACTATGTAACAATTGTAATCATGAATCAGGATAAATCAGGATATGGTGCTTACCCCCAAAAATATACTTGTAAACTCTAATAGTTTGTACTCATTTACTTCTTATTATAGTATATTTCACCAAGTTACCATTGACAACCATTATGTTCTGATGGGTAATTGCATGAGGAACTAATATGCACAGTAAAATTATGATTGGGATAGGTATCAAAATATTATCGAGCTTAAATCAAAATATGAAAAATATGGATATTATTTGAACATTCTTAATCACAACATGTTACCATTAAATCCTATCTAAATTCCAATAGCATATTTGGATTTCTTGTGAGATTACCGTTTTATGGAGTAGAACAAGCAATTATTGCGATATGCTAATTCGAATCTCAGATGGTGTAAAATGTAAAAATCTGGACATGCAACGCGGACGATAAGGCTGGCGAGTTCAAAACACATGCCCATAATTAACGTGACCCTTTACTGAGCTTAACAACTATGCAAGTTAAAACCTTATGGATGATGAGTTGTGGCGTCTTGGAGGATCTCCCGCATAGAAATCCTACAGCTTACGGGTTAGAACAGGCCGGTGCCTCTGTACACAGACTCCCATTGCCGAAATTGAAGCCTCTAGCGTGACAGCGCCCCCGTTCCAAGAGTTACATCACGCGTCTAAATTATGCTAATAAGTTACAAGAGTTACATCACGCGTCTAAAGTATGCTTATGAGTGTGCGCCGTCATCTCAAGAGTTACATCGCGCGTACTCACGCCCACATGCCCATATATGGGGAGGCTTTAATTTTGCGATTCGAATTTCCTCTCCCATTATATAAGCTCCCTGGTTAGAAGGGAAACTCGCGTGTAAAAAACAAATACGCAGTGATCCACCGCGTTTTTTTTTTTTTTTTTTTTTTATTGTGGAATTTTCGTCACGCAGCTACGGGGCGTATTGCTGTACGCGCATTTAAGCGCACTAAATAATTTGTTGCCGCGCTGTGCAGAAACGCGTTCGCTATTTGATGAGCCGCATGCCGCATTGAAGGATTTAAAGTCGAGTTGCAGGCCCATGATGATGGCTAACAAATGCAATAAAACAAGGCATAATATAACGGGTGATGGGGTGCATCAGCTATGTTGATCACTGTTTTAATTCCATCATGATTATGGTTTTGCTCATTTTTTAGATCAAACGGTTGGTAAACTTTTAACTCACTTTCCAGGACTAACTTTTAAATAATCGCAGTGCCGTTCCGTTTTCTTTTTATATTTCCATCAAGTATGCCATTTAACACCTAAAAGATAAGTCATTATTGGTTATGTATTATTTTGTATTCAACAGTTGAAACAGTTGACTTGTGCCCGCTAAAACCCACAAAAAAAAACCGCAAAGAATATAAATTAATAAAATCACCTTTCGATCATACACAGTTTGTTTTGTTGATGCTTAGCCTATCTAAAGATGGACAAATTGAATCAAAGTTGTTTAAGATATTTGAAACAAATCATCCATGTACAAAACAGCACAAATTTGACTGTTATGTCGTGCCTATTGGGATAAGATAAACGGCATTAGTGAAAGTCAATTACTATACGAGCTGATATAAACTTTAATCCTATAGTGATATGGAACACGTGCACCTAATTTTTATGGTACATCCTATATTTTATAATAATAAAACATAGGCCTTAGTCTAATGATTTAAAACCCATCAAGATAACATTGTTAGACATGGACGTTCCCATCGCGGCCTAATATTATGTGTAGGCCTATTCAGCTTTTTAAGTCATCCTCAATCAACTTTGAATATTACTTTGACAATTTAATTGGGTGAAGAAGCAAGATATTTTGTTAGGTTTAATTAACCGTAAACGTTGTGATAGGCCTACTTAGTAAGTTCGAATACGGCACACTTAATTCAAATCCATATCCTAGACGACCTAGCCCACACACTGTCCCTTCACGAACTCCGGATATAAACCGTTGCCCCAAACATCAAGAAAATAATCACGTTCATTGGGTTTAGATAAAAGGTGGGAATGGCAAACTGTAAGCCTACGCAAGCCGCGCCTGTCAAAAAGTCAGCGCATTTCGGATTACACGGCGTAGCGCAACGTAGTTCAAACGCAAATGATGCAGTTAGAACCGGCGCGCTAAACTCATGAAAATTAAGTGGAGGACGATTGTCCTCCAGTCAAGTACAGTGAGATAGGGCGCGTACTGGAGTGCGTCGGAAACAACAATTTCGCCGAGTTTCCCATCTACGCTCCGCTTTAATATCTATGATCTCCCGTGGCTTAAACGATTGTACAGAAAAGCCATAAATGGCTAACACGAAGGAATTACACGGGATTTCAAACACACCAACCCAAAAGCCCGATTAGTCTTTGTTGTGAGCAGTTGTAAATCAAGGATTTGAAACGACCCATTGTACAAACCTCATCATCAGCAGCCAACCGCCTCCCAATCTTATTATTATTTCTACCCACAAATAATATTTGTAGGCTTGGTTCGTACATGCCATGTAAGATAATGCATACATCAATCCCCCATTGATTTCATCGACCACAGGGTCAAGAACTCGTCCAAATGTTGTACCTATAACGAAAATAAGTAAACTTTTAAATTCATTATTATCCAATTTAATTTTCAGTATATGTGATGCGATAAAGCTAAAACGAGTTGTTGATTCTGATTCTTCGATATTCTCAGATATATGCAAAATACACCTAGCACATGAAGTCCCTGACCAGGTGCTTTGAGGTTGGCTAATATATAATCGGTACCAAATATCTGAGATATACATTAAATGGGTATAGGAAATCATTGATTTGTGTGACAGTTAGGCAAAAAAAAAAATTGTTATGTTGTCCTCGACAGCTTTCAGAGAGGAGGGGCGGGCGGGCGGATTTTTTTTTAATTTTTTTTATTTATTTTTTATTTTACCAGCAGAAGCTCAAAGTTCAGCCAACAAGAAGTTAACATCACTCTAAGAGCCGTACATATATGTTATAAACACTTAATTTAATATTCAATGCCATTTAAGCTGTTTAAAAAAAATCTGGAAAAAAAATCTGGAAAAAAAATCTGAAAAAAAAAAAAATCTGAAGAAAAAAAAGAAAAAATCTGAAAAAAAAAAAATCTGATTATTTTCATTAAAAAATACGATTTAAAAATAAAAAAAAATCTGAAAAAAAAAAAAATATATCGGAGCGGCCCTAAAATGACGAGCGGGCGGTCGAGGACAACATAACAACAACAAAAATGTTGGCCTTATGACAGTAATCACACACAATTCAATGAATACCTAGTGCAACTTTGCTGTTGTTATGCGCGGTCATTGAAATCGCCATAACTTTAAAAGTGTCCATTCGATTTTGTTGAATGAGGTATCAAACTGCGGAGAAGAAATTTGCTCATCTAATGTATATCTCATATTTTTGGTACCGATTATATATTTTGAATTAGCACCTGGTCAGGGACTTTATGTGCTAGGTGTAGGACAGTTGTAGGCTAAACATGACTTCTTTTGTTTTTAAATGCGAAAGTTATACCAAGAATTGCGAATTTACAATTTATACGAAGCTCTGTCAAGGTTCAAATTGATTAATATTGTTAGGATGTCCGATTTGAACGCTTTTGGTGTCTAAGTATATATTTCTCGACATGGCAAATTATATTTAGCAACTTTCAATAACCAAAATGGCCACCTTAACCTTGAAATTTAAAAGATGGCTTTTAAATGATATTTCTAATCAAGGTAAGCATTGATCTCGTGTGCCAACATGACTTGTGATGTTTTTGTGTTTCGTAAGCCTCTACATCATACGGTATGTTGTACCTATGAGTCACACGAGTTACACGATATGATTTATGACTATATAAATGATATCGAAATCGTGTAGTCCTCAAAATAAGTAACTGACCAGGTAATTAATATGCTCTCAAACTATTATTATATAAATCAACTATATCTCTTACGTAAAAATATTAAATTATGAAGTTGTACGGAAATCTCTGTTCTTCAATTTGAGATATTACACGTAAATATTGAATGAATAACTCAGTTATGTGCCCAAAACTAAAACAAAGTCAGTTTTTCATTTTAACATTTTGTTCGTCGACACGCAGCCTCGGACTAGCAACAGGCAGATTATTGATTAACTGTTAGCGACAACTCACGGGTTGATAGTAAGCATTGGGGGTGCTTCAGTTGATCAATGCATACCTGTCACTTGGTCCTGCGTTTTCAAAACCCAAGTGTTCAAATGTAAACTGCACTTTGTTCTATCCTTATCAATGTAGTGTTCTCAATTATTAACCGATCTTCATGTACAATGTCTCACAATGAAGAGAAGAGATTTCCTTACAACTTTATAATTAATATTCTACGTAGGAGCTATAATCTTGGAGTTAATAGTATATCTATTACTTGGTCAGTTATTAATTTTGAGGACTGTATGTTAACTTACACTGGTTAAGATATCTGGCAGATATTCCATCGGCATAGTCAAGGATAATATTAATCATGAAAAGCACAGGTACAAGCAGGTAATAGTCCTCACTAATCCAGCCCATCATAAACACTGTTAAGCAACGACTCATTGCTGCAACAAAACAAAGAGAAAGACTGTTTATTCATTTCATTTTTTTTTTTTTTTTAAACATTGAAAAGCATACTCGTACATATATAATCACACTGTAAAAAAAGAAGTAGATGCGGTGTAACAAGGGGCCGGGGGCACGTGCCCCGGGCGCCCCGAAATGTCCAGGTAATGAACAGAAAATCTTTGACCTCAGATGAACTTTGACCGTGGTCCCTATACGCATTGAAGCTAAAAGGTGATGAGCTCAGGACTATTGTCTGCATTAACTTGGGTAGAATAATATTAGCTAATATTAAAATTGAAAAAAAATTGAAACTTCTAATGAATACTAGTAGAAAAGCTGAACATAAAAGCTTATCACTGAACTAAATGTGTTGAATTTACAGTGCAAAATCGCCCTTGTTAGCGATCGACTTTGCGAACCTTAATAAATTAAAGAGGGAGCCTCTATAAAATTGAAGTGGACCCAAAAAGGAAGTGGGCAGGGACACTAAACATGTTCATTCTTTTTTATTTGGCCTCATATCTTTGTTACTTGCAATATTCAGCTTAAGCTTATTTTTAGGTTTGTAATAATTCAGTAATCTGTTTATTTTGCTATAAAATGAGAAGTTTAAGAAATTCGGGAAACTGGCCAACACCTCTGTAAAAATGTTGAATGTGGACATATGATGGAATTTTTTTTAATGAACACTAGCAGTGAAGAGGTTTAACAGCTGTTGCCATAGTTTCGATTAACTGGGTCAATAAAGTAACATAACTATGTGCTGCTTGATGATATTTCATCAGAACATTCATTTTATATTTCAGAATTGACTGTTATAATATGTAACATAACTTAAGGCAGCACATTTACTGATTTATTAAATTTATATTACAATATATTGGGTAGGGACATGACCAATTGTAGCAGCTGAATTAATATAATCGGCCGTATATTTTCTCTTTTTGCGTCACCTCCCTCCTTTCCCCTCTCCTCTCTTCTTCTTTTCTCTCCCTCCCCTCCCCTCTCCTCCCATCTCCTCTCCTTTCCCCTCTTTTCTCTTCTCTTTTTTATTTTTTTTAATATTTGCTGTAGCGACGGCCCTACCATGCACATCTACGTTGTGGGTTCGAATCTACTTCTTTCAGACTGCATTTTCTCATTTTAATCGTTTTCCGCCGCGGATCTTCCCTATTTATTAATCTGTTTAATATTTGTTTGCGGTGTTTTTTCCCTTTCTCTCTATTTTTTTTGTTTACCCATTTTACCTATTTTGTTCTTCTTACGCGTAGGCCTAAAACATGTTTTTTCCATAATTTTTTCAAGGGACTAGCAGTGATTTCCTAAATAAAAAAAATCATCAAAAATAAATTGTGTGCATTTTGTATAATTGGTGGCTAATAAGCCACGCAAGTTATAGGCCTACCAAACTATGAATACATTTGAAATTGTGGGCACTTTTCGTATGCACGCAGGCCTACCGAAAGCCCACTATACAATATTATTTAATAGCGGTTCATATTTTCAAGTTAGCACGGTTGTTTTCTTCATACATTTTTCATGTGAAAAAATACCTAATGGCAATTCTACTAGTGTCATCTTTCACTTCTAAGCTACACCGTCGCTGAGAGTCGGGATTTTTTTTTAAGTACAAAATAAAAGAATATATGGAAATTTTCCGCGCGCTACGCACACATGTGTCTCCAAAATGCAATATTTTTTGGTATAACCTTCTTTAGAGCCAAAATATACCTCAATCATAGCAAAAATGGGAATGTCAAACATTTTTGCACGCTACGCGAAGATTTCTTTTGCCATAATAATCTTTTTCGGTTCACTGTCATTTCTGCCCCCCCCCCCCCCCCCCCCCCCCTATATGAAATACCTAGCTACGCCACTGACAAAAATGTTTCATGTACACGAAGCGATTTTGCTTCTATGTTTTAAAACAACCCATGGCTCAAGTTTCTAGTGTTGTTGTTTATCATGTAAAAGCATTTATTACATGTGCCATTTGTTTCAAAATATCTTGATATTTTTTGATAATTATTTATCAAAGAAAATGATAATTTTTACCAAAGAAAAGAACGGTAGAATCAACACCAGAGATATACAATAAATTTATTTTTCTCTATTGTGTACCGTACAGTTTCTTATGTTGTATACGGCAATTTAATACAAACATGAGGGTATATTAAGCCATGAAAATTTATTGCGTACGTAACTCGAGGGTGGGGTAAAAAGTTACGTACGCTCTGTGCGTAAGTGAAAATGGCGATAATTTTGGACGATGGGTGGGATTTTTTTTTTATTGATTTTTTTATTTTACACACATGAAAGTGTATACTAATGTTATTGTCTGGCTAAATTGAGATATAAGCAAACTGATATATCAACATTTTGAAAGGAGCTTGTTAAATTAGATTTATTTCAAAATAGGAAAAAAATCCACATCACAAAAACAAAATTCAGACAAGCATGCTGAATATATGATTACTACAACGCTAGGCAGCATTAAATTCATAGCAATAAACATATTTCAAATTATTTCCCACCTGGATAGATTATATTGATAATACAAAGTACATTCCTTCTGCTATCATTGGTCAACTTAATCAATCTGAATTGTTGCGTTCTATCCGTAGCGCGGCGTGTCTTACGGGTGAATAAGTATTCTCAATACTTTTCCAATTGTTTATGACAAACCAGGGACAATCGGACAAACGAATCATGGTCAAGGGAAATGCACGTACAAGGCTTATAAATCTTTGCAAACTGACCTAGCTGGTTGTTTTTGGCTTTTTGTTATTCCTAGCTGCAGAATATATGCTATCTGGGTGTCAAAGGGGTTATTTCAACTGGCCCTAGCTGGGAAATATAATTATTGTTACAAATTCTAGCTGGCTGTGAGGAGCAGTTAATGATTTCCAAAAATAACTTAAAATATACATTTTTGCCTCAACGTTATTGCATAAAATTGATTGAAATTATCACTAACATTTTAGAGTATAACCGATAAAACGCATATCATGATGAAATGTGCATACAATTTTCAACTGTATAATAGTACGTCGGGAATATCCCGAAATTCTCGTTTGGTGCCCCTGATGGGCTTGCGAGAGGATGACCCGGTCTGCATTCAAGTATAACACAATGACCTACGGAAAATGCATTGAAGATTTTTGTTCTCCAGCACTATGCTTAAATAGTCATTATCAAACAGGTACTGATTTATTTCAAAATAATTTATGTCTGATGCATTTATATTTAGTAGTGTAAAGATGTTATTCATACATTATTTTCTGTAGTTATTTAAAACCCCGGGTTTAAAACAACCAGGTAAGGGGCGGTGCAATAATTATATGTACCCGTGGCATTGAATTCCGGAGGGTGGAGATTTGTTGGCAAGCCGAAAGGGGGGGGGGGGGGGGCAAGCAATATTTGGCAGGTAAAAAAGGGGAAGCAATTTTTGGCATAGCTTTTTGGGGAACCATTTTAATATTTTGCTCTAAAATTTAAAAGGCTTAGAAGAACCAATGAATTTATAGTATAGGGATGCTTATGTGCGCCTAATCGTTTGAAGCTATGTGTGTGTTTCGGACCAAGATAAAGAACGTGTAGTATTTAGCCCTGTCATGAAATAACTCAACAACAAGTCATCAATAAATATTCACTCTCGTTCCCTGAACGATTGCATCTATTAGTATCGATCTGAACAATATGCACACATTATCCATTGTGCGCGTGAGTTCGAGTTTAGTTATATAAAAATACTGGGTGGAGAAGTTATGTACAATCATCACACATATAGTAAAATCAATCGGACACGGTGAACGTATGTGTAAAGGCCCTGTCACACCATAACGTATCGCCTCAACGTATGCCAACGTATGCGAAATATCGAAAAATACGTTGGTGTACGTTGGTGTACGCTGATATAAGTTAGGGGTACGTTGGGGATACGTCGTTTACGTTAAGAGCACGCTGTGATACGCTGTGACAATTTGGACCACGAAAAAATATTGAGCATGCTCAAAATTTCTCGACGTACTCAACGTGTGCTTAATACGTTCTGCATAAGTTCCCGGTAAGTTTGTGGTACGTTAAATATACGTTGACATACGCTGACATACGTTAGTGGTACGTTACTCGTACGTTACTCGTAAGTTGGTATACGTTGATGAACGTAGGCTGGGGGAAACGTACAGCCAACGTAGTGATAACGAGTTGATAACGTATATGTGCCGTATGTCTAACGTATACCTGACGTATTTCCAACGAGTTTCGACCTTATGCCGGGCGATCGTGTAAGGCCCTGTCACGTATCCATAGCGTATCCATAGCGTATTGACCGTATACATAGCGTATGACTAACGTATTGATAGCGTATCACTAACTTATAACATACTTATGACAGCGTATCACAGCGTATGCGAGCGTATGCGAGCGTTGTGATTTGACCCCAAAAAAATTGCTACAAAAGGTTTTTCAACTGATTCTGCTTCCAGGTGATATCAGGAATGGCCACAAGAAAGTCCCAAAAAATCTAACTTCCGGAAAGGGGTTATTTTCAAGATGGCGTCCAAGATGGCCGCCAACATCATAAAATGGCTATAACTCTGGTATTAATCACCCTAGAGATGTAAATTTGGTATTTATTCCTAGGTTTTAGGGTGTGATAAACTCAATTAGACTGGTTTCAGGTTTCCTAGACACTCAGGTGCACTCTACAACAAAGATGGCGTCCAAGATGGCCGCCAATATCATAAAATGGCTATAACTCTGGTATTAATCACCCTACAGATGTAAATTTGGTATTTATTCCTAGGTTTTAGGGTGTGATAAACTCAATCAGACTAGTTTAAGATTTCCTAGACACTCAGGTGCACTCTACAACAAAGATGGCGTCCAAGATGGCCGCCAATATGATAAAATGTCTATAACTCTGAAAAGTAATAATCACCCTAGAGATGTAAATTTGTTATCTATCCTAGGTTTTAGGGTGTGATAAACTCAATCAGACAGGTTTAAAGTTTCCTAGACACTCGGGAGCACTCTACAACAAAAATGGCGTCCAAGATGGCCGCCAAGATGGGCGCAAATATCATAAAATGGCTATAACTCTGAAAAGTAATCACCCTAGAGATGTAAATTTGGTATCTATCCTAGGATTTAGGATGTGGTAAACTCAATCAGACTGGTTTAAAGTTTCCTAGACACTCGGGTGCACTCTACAACAAAGATGGCGTCCAAGATGGGCGCCAATATCATAAAATGGCTATAACTCTGAAAAGTATTAATTACCCCAGAGATGTAAATTTGGTATCTATTCCTACTTGTAGGTTTTAGGGATAATAAACTCAATCAGATTGGTTTAAATTTTCATAGAGACTCAGGTGCACTCTAAAACAAAGATGGCATCCAAAATGGCTGTCATTTTGACAACATTTATTGTTTTCCTTGTTAAAATTCCAATGCACACTCAAGATAGTCGCAACATTGTTGAATCTTCTGAGCAACAACAGAGAAGAGGCAGTTGTGTGAGTGTCCAGGCAACCCTCTTCAGGGATAGCACTGCCTGCCTCAGAAGGGGAAGCCCCTGGAAAAGGTTGGGTAATGAAAGATTGCTCAAATCAATAACCAGACTGGTTCACAGGGGCCAGCTGCGGGTCTTCGTGACAGCGGTAAAAATACAAACAAAAGTAAAACTAACTTGTCACGTGGAATGTGCGAACAATGCTAGATAATGACTCAATAACAAAAAGAAAAACTGCTTTGATAACCAAGGAGTTGACAAGATACAACATTGATATTGTCGCTTTACAAGAGACATAAAGGATCGAAGGACAAGGTCAGATTGAAGAAAGCACTCATGATTTCTACTGGATTGGGAAACCCAATGGAAGAAGGGATGCAGTATTTGCCATCTTTAATAAAAGTGCTAATAAAATACCAACACTTCCCACAGGAATATCCGAACGTCTCATACAATTACGTGTTCCCGTAGGAAAGGACCGTTTCTTAATTAAGTATTATTAATGTATATGCACCAACCATGTTATATGCGGATGAAGAAAATGAGTCCTTTTATTAAGAGCTGGCTAAAGTAGATGATGATGTACCCAAGGCAGACAAACTACTTATTCTTGGAGGGGGCTTTAATGTGAGGATTGGAATGGATCATATTACCTATGAAAGTGTAATTGGTCTATTTGGCAAAGGAAAAACCCCACTAATGGTGACCTTCTGATGAATTTCTGCATGGAAAGAAACTTGTGTGTTGCCAATACTTTTCTTTCAACCAGAGAAGCATTTCTTCACTTGGATTTACCCTTTGATAAAGCATTTTCATTTACTTGACTACACTGTGACTTGTAGGACAGATGTCTTTTTAACAAAAGCAACGAGGGGAGCAATATGTGATGCGATCTGAGAAAACCCGTCGGATGTCGCAAAATGTGAACTAGGGATTATGGGTAAAATAGAAAAAATAAAAAAATAAAAAAATAAAAACACTTTTTTCTTTTTTTTAGATTTTATTAAAGAAAATTAGTTTCCAGTACTTTGTGTCATCATCTTTCATGAAATTTCACCTTGACAAACTTACTTAAGTCACTTTTATTATTAACCTTATAATGTTATTATATTGAATTATGTATCTTTTTTGGCCTGTTTTCATGATTTCTTGTTTTGTAGCTTTTGGTGACATCACAATCATCATCCACTCATAACTTTTTTTGTAGTGATCGTAGAAAAATGATCGAAACAGTTCTGTAATCAGCACAGTTTTAGCTTTCTTATGATATAAATATCTCCAATATGAAAAATGCCACCATGTGGCGGATTTTCACAGATCGCATCACATATGCTCAACTGACCACTACATGGTACGCTCCCAAATCAGACTCCGTCTCCTAGCAATGCACCCAAGAAATTAGATGTCAACAAGTTGAAAGATGAAGAACACAAAAGGAAACTTGAAACAGCAATGACAAAATCTCTTCAAGGCAACAAAATCATCTCAGATCCAAATAATGTTGAAGAGCAGTGGAATCTCCTTAGGGAATCCATCCTCTCAACCGCTAACGAAATATTTGGTCATCCTAAACGAAACAAATCCTGACTGGTTCGAATAACAAGATGACAGAATTCAAGCTTTGTTGGATCATTTGGTAAGTAACGGAAGAATATCAAGATGGGCAAGATGACATACCATCAGATGTCTACTAAAGACTGAATTATTAGATCTATTCAATTCAATGCTTGCTGGCAAAGCGAATGTTTCCCTCAGGACTTTAAAGACGCAATGATTGTTACCATTTACAAGAACAAGGGTGACAAAAGTGACTGTCCATAACTGGCAAAATCATGGCAAAAATAATCCTTAACCGGCTTAAGATTATCGCAGAAGAGGTACTTCCTGAGAGGCAATGTGGCTTTGGGGCTGATAGAGCAACCGATGACATGATTTTCACTTTGAGGCAACTTCAGAAGAAGGCTGTAGAACAGCAGCAACAATTGTATATATAATAGTCTTTGTTGATTTCTCCAAGGCGTTTGATACGGTGGACCGAAAAATTCTGTGGGAGGTGCTCAAAGTATACGAATGCCCAGATAGACAAAGATCGAGTTGTTCCATGAGGACATGTTTGGAAAGTTGTCCATTGGAGGAAATGTTAGTGAAGCCTTGCTCCAACTTTGTTTGCTCTGTATCTTGCTGCAGTTTTGGAAACAATGGCTACAAACCTAGACAAGGTAGTGCGCATCAGGACTCGTTCAGATGAAAAGCTGTTCAATCTGTCAAGACCCGATCAAAGCCTTAACCAAAGTTAGAGAAATATATATCAGGGAGCTGTACTCAGATGATTCTGCCCTGGTTGCAACTAATGATGGCGGTAAACAAGACATAGTTGACCGCTTTTCTTCTGCTGCCACTTTGTTCGGCCTAAAATCAATGTGTCTAAGACTAAACCCCTCTTAGTTATGAATGATTGTTTATTTAATCCCATAGGGTAAAGGGTGGGAGGGGACAGTGAACTTGGAGTGTGTGATGTTGGGAATGGGATGAGGGGTATCAAATGAATTCACATACTGTACTACTAGTCTATTTATTTTAAGTGTTTATTTATTGGATTTTGGATTTTAGCCACATTATGATATTGGCGGCCATCTTGGACGCCATCTTGGACGATCTTGGACGCCATCTTGGACGCCATCTTTGTTGTAGAGTGAACCTGAGTATCTAGAAAACTTTAAACCAGTCTGATTGAGTTTACTACACCCTAAAACCTAGGAATATATATACCACATTTACATCTCTAGGGTGATTAATACTAGAATTATAGCCATTTTATAATATTGGCGGCCATCTTGGATGCCATCTTTGTTTAGAGTGCACCTGAGTGTCTAAGAAACCTTAATTCAGTCTGATTGAGTTTATCACATCCTAAAACCTAGGAATAAATACCAAATTTACATCTCTAGGGTGATTAATACCAGTATTATAGCCATTTTATGATATTGGCGGCCATCTTGGACGCCATCTTTGTTGTAGAGTGCACCGGAGTGTCTAGGAAACCTGATACTAGTCTAATTGAGTTTATCACACCCTAAAACCTATGAATAAATACCAAATTTACATCTCTAGGGTGATTAATACCAGAGTTATAGCCATTTTATGATGTTGGCGGCCATCTTGGACGCCATCTTGAAAATAACCACTTTCCGGAACTTAGATTTTTTGGGACTTTCTTGTGGCCATTCCTGATATCACCTGGAAGCAGAATCAGTTGAAAAACCTTTTGTAGCAATTTTTTTGGGGTTGAGGCGTTTTTCATCACAAAATGACCCGCCTATAACGTATGCTTAACGTATACTTAACGTATACTTAACGTAGCGTAGCGTATTCGTAGCGTATGATGATGGGTTGATGTGTTCAGCACGACAGACCATGAAGAAGTGAGGATGAGATACTCAAGGGAACCATTTATATACTCAAACCCACCATAAGTTCCCAAAACGCCGAATGCGCGCTAGCTGTACGGTAGCCCTGTCACACCATGGCGTATCACCTGAACGTATAACAACGTATGCGAAATATCGAAAAATACGTTGGCGTACGTTGGTGTACGCTGATACAAGTTAGGGGTAAGTTTGGGATACGTCGTATACGTTAAGAGCACGCTGTGATACGTTGTGAAAATTTGGAACACGTCGAACCCGCGAAAAATTATTGAGCATGTTCAAAATTTCTCGACGTACTCAACGTGTGCTTAACTTACGTTCTGCATAAGTTCCCGATAGGTTCGTGGTACGTTAGACATATGTTTACAAACGCTGACATACGTTAGACATACGCTGACATACGTTAGAGGTACGTTAATCGTCTTAAGTTATAGGTTGGACATATTGATTTACCCTTCTAGATATTTTAATAGTTATCATCTAGGCTGCGTTTACTTGAACTGGCAACACTTGTCCCGCCGTGTACGAAACTCAATTTCTGCAACGGCATAAGTCACGTGTTCGTTGTACGCCGAGGATACGCTGAGGATACGTCGAGCACGGCAGACATACGCTACGAATACGTTGGTCATACGCTCGCCGATTGCATACGCTGTGATACGCTGGCATAAGTTTTTTTATAAGTTAGTGATACGCTATCAATACGTTAGTCATACGCTATGTATGCGTTTAATACGCTATGGATACGTCCATTCCATCACCGATGTTGACGCAATTCGTTGGGAAGTTGGACGTTCTTGGACGTTCTCGGACTCTGACAATTTTCGAGCTATTTTTTGAATACGTCGGCATACGTTCAGGCCACATTCAGGCCATACGCTATGGTGTGACAGGGCCTTTAATTTAATAATATGTTGAAATTGTTAGAAGTATTTACACTTTCACCGTGCCATTCAAAGGCGGCGATTTTTTTTGGGTAATGTATTCATTCATATTGAGTTGGGTGGGGGTAGAGGTTTTTTGGTTGTTGTTTTTTACTCATCAGGGGGGGGGGGTAATTGTTTTTTGGCCTGCATAGGCCTAGAGGGGGATTTTTTTTTTCTTTTCCAAAAACTTCCTACCTACGTCCCCTGGAGTTGAGTGATAGCTATATGGTCAGTGGATATTACTAGTATTGGTCAGAGTTGAGCCATCGATATGGTAGAGGATGTTCATGGTTAGTGTATTTACTTATCATTATAGCGTCAAATATACATGATAGACGGTTTTGAAATCAGAACTAAGTGAAAACATCAGCCAAATTACTGAATTGTCGAATGTACATGTACTTACTTATCAGATTAGGAATGAACAACAAAATGTTCTCTCTCTTTGCTTATGATTACGTTCCATCATGTGTTTGTGTAGACCTTATACGCTGCGAATTCAATATGTGTGTGTTAAGTAGTAGCCCTATAAATCAAGTCACGCTTTTCCACTGGTCAGCTCTCCCGTCAAAGTCTGTGCTTGCTCTCATGCATGCACACAACCAACGCAGATTTATGTGGGTTGGTTGGTTGATTGAAAAAGTAAATGTCGCCTCAGCTGCTTGGCTATTTGCGCCAAATCTACAAACAATATAAACAATATACACCTAGCACATGGTCTCGGACCAGGTGTTTTGAGGTTGGCTAATTCAAAATAGATAATCGGTACCAAAAAACTGAGATATACATTAAATGAGCAAATTTCTAAGCACCAAGGTTTCAAAACCAACAGTCTCTGCCTATTCAGCGAAAATGCAATCGTATATATAACTACAAAGGCCACAAAGCTAAGGATATCTATCGGTGATACTGAACTTCAATTGACTCGGTTCACCAAATCCACACAAAGGTACATTATACGGAACACATTTTGTATTCAATGTTGTTATTGGCCTGCCCTGGTTTAGTATATATCACAGATAAAAGGCTGAACTAAGTACACACAAAGAACCAAGGTTAATGCACAGATTAGCTGTATCATCAATCACAATTATACACTATTGTACATTTATACCATTTTTTAAACAAAATTATAATGTTATAAAATCAACAAATTACATGTATGGCTTCTGCTTTTATTTTCATCAACATGTCTTATCTGTCCAAGTGCGTTATTGGTGACATTAATGAAAACACGGGGAAAAGTTGTCTCACCTTTACTTTACTAAACGCAATTCAAAATATATCTTCGCCACAAATATATATATTGAAAACTGCCGCGTAATTGGGTTATTCCAGAAAATAATGACCGCCCCCCCCCCCTACCCCCCTATAGAGGACAATTTGAAAAGTATATGGAATTCCAGATCAAACTTCAAAAAGTATGGAATTCCAGATCAAACTTTTAAAAAAAGTATGACATTCCAGATCAAACTTCAAAAAGTATGGAATTGATGGGGAAAAAGTCTGGAATTCCGATGGCCTCTATAGGGGGGGTCTAAATTGTGAAAAAGTCTGGAATTCCAAGAACATGTTCCAAAAAGGTATGGAATTCCATTGAAAAATTGGTGGGGAAAAAATCTGGAATTCCGATGTCCTATATAGGGGGGTCATTATTATCTGGAATAGCCCATTACCAAGATAGGTTTCAAGCGGAAATATCCCGTATTCGATGCAAATGTTGTTTTATGAACATCGCACCCAATGCTTTAGTCTGAATTAGTATAGGACACATCAAAATGGTCCCGTATCACCACGTAAGCACAAGGGAAAATTGTCCTTACAATTGCCAAACAAAATGGCAACAATCCCCACTGAGAAGTTATTACAGTGTTGGTGATGTTAAGAAAAAGTGTGCATGGTGTAGTCTATTTCACTTGCACAAGACAGTGACATCATTGCGTCATTCACTGATTGCGCTTAACGCGAACGCATACTTGAAGCACTGGCGTTTAGACACACCCAACTAGAAAGACAGACGACACATACCCGTGAGTAAATGTTGCCCTGTGAAATGACATCACTGTCCAGAAGAAGTGAAAGACACTATCGGAAAGCCTAATATGCTAATTATCTGCACCCTGGATCCCCGGCAAACTCATCTGGGGAGCGCGCTACACAATGCGTTTGATGTCCGACGCTATCGTAGACAATGTACTTTTTGCCAATCGGCAAATTGTTGTTATTTCAAGACTTCTAAGCGTGAAGCTGGTTTTGATGGAACGTATTTGTTTACGTATAAGTTTCAAT